>VZRH01005213.1:266409-279453 GCA_013397555.1 Urocynchramus pylzowi
TTTTTTTTTGTAGAAAGCTGAGATTAAGTCTATTTGGAACATAATGGTTATGCGCCCAGTCCAATGCCTGTACTCAATTATTAGTCTATGTAGTCAATCTCACCATAAAGAGACTTGCAAATGCTTGCTATTTTTAACTTTAGAATGACTATCTGAGCTTGCTGTCTGAGCTGGGATGCCTTCCTGTAATGCAGGCAGGCTCTTGCCTAAGCAGAGAGGCTGAGGAGAGACCTGCTACCTCTACACAATTATATAGGCAGCTGACTTCAAAACTTATTATGGTAGTATTTAGATACTGAACAAACCATGCCCACATGTACCACGTCCCACATCTTACCAGCTTTGCCTCTTGGAAAGCAGCCACAGCATATTATTATAGGCATGAAGGAACAGTATTAGACTTTCTTAGCAGACCCAGAGCTGGCATGCTGCTTTTTGGTCTCATCAGATCTTAGGTAACACTATCCCGACCCCAGGAACTAGAACTAGCTTGACCTAGAAGTGAAGAGAGCTCTTTTATCAGCCTTTGGGTTGCAGAGCAGCTTGCAGAGTGACTCGCTGAGACCACTTTGCTTCAGTCTTCTTCCCTAACCCTTCTGTAAATAATAATTTGTGCATTTACATCTGAAGGTCTCAAAGGCCTCTCTTCTTGCTGCTTGTTACAGGACAGAACAGTATGTACCAGGAGTGGATTCTGATCTCAAAGAGGTTTTTTTCATTGCCATTGCACTACAATGTAACATTAGCAGCAAAACATCTCTACATATATGTCAATACTAAGATTTTTATATATTCCTTGTTAACAGTTACACTGAAGCAAATAACCCAGGCCAGTTTAGTTTAGATAGTCTGGCAAGCCAAATCATTCCACTTCTACAATTTACTTAATTTTTATCTGTGCATTAACAGAAACATCCTTAGATGACCTGCAAATATGTATCTTGCTTCAAAAAGCCAAATTTCATGTTTGAAAGGCATTGGCAAAAGTGTCAGATTCTCTGCATCAACACAACACAACATAACACAATATAATACAATATAATATAATATTATAATACATAGGTCTGAATATCAGCCCAGTCTTTGGGCTCTTCAGCAACTTAAAACAGAGAGAAAAAGAAGGAAAACTCAAAATTTAATGTTCTTGTCATTGCTGAATAGTTTTGAGTGACTGTTACCAGTACATAAGAGATACAAGGTATTTTAGCTACAAAAGTCAACTGCTTCAATTCAAATTATTGGCGAACACAAATACTGTGTGTGGATTCAAAGTGCAGTTCTAGGCAAGAAATTATTTCCCTGAAAATTAAAGTCAAGCAATATCATACATCTAGTACACACAATTTTTCAAGAATAATACAAACTTTAGAGTCTACTACTGATAGAGTTTCGTAGAAGCAGGAGTGTTTGAAGATTAGCGTACCTAAATGGCAAATTATCTGAAGCAGAATTTCTATTTTGTATTTTAATATTAGGATCACTGTTTGCAATGTTTATTGAAAATAACTTTTCCTTCTCCCAAAACTTTTCTCTATATGTTGTTCTAGCAGATTATTTTTTCTTAAATATTTCATAACATGGTAATTATGGAAAAGATGCCTCTGTTTTAAGGTCTAGTAGTCTTTAGGTATTTCTGTTGAGACTTTGATAGCAAGAATCATAAATATATATTTTTAACACATTCTATTTAAATATTAATTTATCATTATCACTTTACAGGATGTCTGGAGTGGCTTTGGTGCCTGAACAGGATGTGTCACTGTAAGATAATCTATGAAAACACAGGAAGCAGAGTTTCTTCACCTTGAGACCTTCTGCTCTGTGCTGGTGAAATGCACTCCAGCAGCTGCAAACCTGCTGTGAGGAAGATGAAGCAAAGGCTAGTGCTTCCTGACAGATTCCTCTGACTGTCTGAGCAGCAGTCTGTTAGTTGTGCAGACTTTGGGTCATATCACAAATCTGAAAGTCCAAAGTTAGACTTAACTTTTGAAAACACAGTCCCCAGATTGAGCTTACTGTTTCAGCAAACTTTAATCAGCTTGCCTTTTCCTATTGTAATGAAATTTTTTACAGTCTGTAGTTGTATGGAATGGAAAGTCAAAATAAACAATGGAGACCACACTGAACATTCTAATACACAACCTCAAATGTTTACTTAATTCCTCAGCCTAAACTAGACACCTTAACCAAACATTTCCTCCTGTTGACTCCTGTCCTCCACAACATCCTGGGTTACTAGATTTTAGATAGGAGCTTCTAATACACATAACTCAGATTGAAAGCAGAGTTTCATTAGCACAAACTTCCCTATCATAATTGTAATCTACAGTAAATGAATGCAATTAGCCCCACCAGGGTCTCCCCTGAGCCCTCCTCTCCTCTGCCATAATCTCTTCTTGTATAAAGCTAGCATACTACATTCACTGCAACAGCAGCAAGTCTACAGGGTTGCCCTTTCCACGATCATGTCACTGCTTCTCCTTCAGATGTTACTGCTCTCATGTCTTGGAGCCACAGAGCTACAGAGAAATTCACAGCAAAGGAAAAGCAGAAGGCCATTTCAGCACTTTCTCTACCTGAACAAAGATCTGTTTGAAAGTCAAAGTTCTCCTGAGGTGGTAAGCGAGAACCCAGTAGGAGCTGAAGAGACCCTGAAAGTACCAAGCTTTTTTGTATCAATTCCACAGACAGCATCTGGAAGTGAGAAGAAAGAGGAGAAAAAAATGTCCAGATTCATACTTCCCAGTGCAGGACTCCATGCAGACCAAAACCTGAGAAACTGGGTTGCATCCAGAGAGACCTCTCCTGTGGAAAACTTCTCTCCACCCCATTATTCCAGCAAGAGCGAGTCTGAATTTCCCTACAGAAAAGATGCCAAGAAATTCTGGGACCATTTCATGTTAAAGAAAAATTCAGCATCTGAAGAGGTTGTCCTGCCAATCAAGACCAATGAAATGCACCAAGAAAACTGCAGAACCGTGCCTTTTTCCCAGGTAAGAACAAGTATCCAAGATCAACAAACACGCCCTTCCCCCGTCTCTTGTAATCAGCAACTAAAGGGACATGGGTTATTTAAGTGGCTTAGTCAAAGGGCTTCAGAACACTTACTCGAAAGTGGCTG
The DNA here is from genome assembly GCA_013397555.1 of Urocynchramus pylzowi. Taxonomy (NCBI): domain Eukaryota; kingdom Metazoa; phylum Chordata; class Aves; order Passeriformes; family Fringillidae; genus Urocynchramus; species Urocynchramus pylzowi. Next base: position 269,531 of record VZRH01005213.1, read on the forward strand.
AAAGACTGTGATGGAAAAGTTTTGTCTGATGAGGCAAACTGCTAAACTGCAGCACTGGAAAGCTGCAGACTCAATTTTTATAGAGTTATTTATTATTTTTATGCACAGATATTCGGACATGGTCTAAGCAGGCAGGAAATTGATGAGTAATTATCCATTCAATGAATATGCATCTGGACTGTTTGTAGATCTGAATTATGATCTCTCTCTCTTTATATATATATGTATAGATATATGTGTTTATGTGTACACACATACACACACACGTGTGTGTGTATGTGTGTACACATAAACACATATATCTATATATATATATATAGATATATGTGTTTATGTGTACACACATACACACACACGTGTGTGTGTGTGTGTGTGTGTGTGTGTGTGTGTGTGTGTGTGTGTGTGTGTGTGTGCGTGTGTGTGCATATAGAGACTCTCAGGACAAGTATTTACAGGAAAAGCTGGTTGTTCTCTTACACCTAAGCAAGGATTGTTTTCTCCTGTATTAATTAGAAAACTGATGCTTATGTCTAATTCTGTGCTAAGAATTTTGGAGAACTGGTAAATTGTCCCATGCATAGATGAAGCCATTCTGTCACACTGTAACATGAAGACAAGCAAAGAGTATAGGCAAAAGTGCTGTATTCCTTGTAAATCACCATCAATTCTCAGTGTTTCTGTAATCATGATCTGTCAAGGACCATGTCTTTTCACATCCAGAACTAAATTTATTTCACACAGATATAAGTACATACAGATGTTGCCTAGAAACCTGTAGTATTTGCTCTGAGAAGAATAAAAGTGCAGTACCTTTTTTCTTCCTTTTTAAATTTTTTTTTTTGTTCATGCCTTCTAGCAAAGTGCATGGGCCATTTCTGCATCAGAAACATTAAACTGCTTTCTGTTTCAGGGTGTTACTCATAACAGCTGTGAGAAGGTGACAGTACAGAATAATCTGTGTTTTGGAAAATGTAGTTCTTTTCATGTTCCTGGTTCAGAAGACCATCTTTATACCTTTTGTTCTCGTTGCTTGCCCAGCAAGTTCTCCATGAAGCGCCTGGATCTCAACTGCACTGACTCTGTTCCAGTGGTCAAAGAAATCATGATTGTAGAAGAGTGTAAATGTGAAAGTCGGAAGATTCAAGACCCTGTGATTGGATCTCTACTGTCAGACTTGCATGAAAATGTACATGAGCACAATTGACTTGCATTCCACAAAATACCTCTTAACTTGATCATAAGAATTTGCCAATGAAAAAATTCAAACAAGTTGTCATCGCTCTAGTACAGAAAACCATTAAAATTGTAGACTTTCTACATGATCTCTGTTTCAACAACAACTTTTTACCTAATGTCTAACAAATGTTTCCTTGTAGCTGTTAAGGAAAATGAGGTGAAATTACTGGGCTTATGTGTAAAGGTCTTACTTTAACAAGGGAAAACTTTAAAAATGTTCCATCCTTCCTATCATTGTTTCTAGGATGCTAGTAAACAAAGACTGAATTAACATGATTTATCTGTGCAAAACCCAAATGTTGACTTGTTTTCCTTGCCTTTGCTTGTGAGGAATGACAATATAACTCTATTGGCAACAAAGATGAGATTTTAGTCTGTTCCCTACAAAAACAGGTCTACTTTTACAGCAAGATAATGACTGGAGAGTGTAAAACATAAATGGACATGAGGTACATAGAAAACTGTGACTAGTTAATGTCATACTGATTGATCTCAGGTGGAGTTCAGTTCTCACTGAAAACTAATATACCACACAATTTACACCAATAGATAATAGCAAGGGGTATTTTGCCATAGAAACCATTTGCTTTCTTTTCCACATGTCTGCATTCACTCTCTACCTTTATTTTTACTTAAAGTGTTCAACTGCAGAAGGAGAAAAAAAAATGCCATACTCCTACAGAAAACATCACAGATAAATATACTGTTATTATTACTTAAATTCACTGTGGAAAGACAATGCACATTTTCCAGTCAGCTGAATTTTTACATTGTCACTGAATCTAAGATAAAATTTAAATAATGTTCACAACTCTTAAACTAAAGCAGAATAGGCATTTGTGTGACAGAAAATCTGAAAAGGACTTTATCATTATAGCAATACCTTAAGAACTTTACAGGAAAAGCTGAGACAGCCCTGCTAGGAAGCACTGGAGTCTACTGCTAGGCAACACAGCACTAGTGACTATTAGCTGAACTGCTGGCTTTCTGGCTTTCTCCAGCTGCTTCTCCCTGGATTTCTCTTGCAGACCTGGCACACCAGACAGAGATCAGCTTCCAGCAGAAGAGTTCAGCATATTTCTGCACCAGTTTTTTCAGTCCTCTGAAAATCTGCTCTCAGACCTGGGCCACTGCTGTTAAACTGTCCAAGCTCTTTTTTAGGGTATTGGAAATCACGAGTGACTCAGCTTATTCAAGGTCAAATTCAAGGTCTGGGGTAAATCATTCCTTGTGTTTGAAGTGCAATGGAATTAGAAGTATTTTAATGTCTTTCAGAAAACATGTGCAGCATAGCTTTGGAGAACATGTTGAATATTTGCTAAAAATTGCATCGGAATTATATTCTGATACTGGGTGTGAAGTTGTTTGCTTTTGCAGGTCACTTGCAGTGAATGAAATAAAGATTAGTATATAGTCACCTTTCCTTACATATAACCTGACTTTAAATAATAAAAATTGTGTACTAAAAATCAAGCAAGTCTTCTCTCTATTCTTTTATATGAAGGACTGATGTGAAAACTATATATGGCTGTTTATACACCTTACATGATACATGATGCCATTCCACTGACCTAGCTATCAAGGTCTTACAATCTCTGTATTGTATGTGAATATTGGTGTACATTTTTAGTCAAGCCTAAGGAAGAAAAGTACACACAGCATTAAAGTTCTCAATCTTTTTCTCTTTATTGATGATTTTTTTTAATCTGAAAAAGCCAAGTGTTCTGAGATGTTTTACTCAGAATTTTTAACACGTTTTAAAGCTGTCTGAATATATAAAAATGTACATCCACATTTTTTTTCGTTTTGTTTTCTGAAATGCAAGTATGTTTTTAGGTTTGCAGACAACCACTTGAAGGTAGAATCTACATACACTCCCAGTAAGATCACATGTCAATTAAAAAGAAAAATCTTCCAATCTTGTAATTTTGACAAACTGACAGATCTAGTATGAGTTTAACATGAGGATGTCTGAATCGAAGCTATATTGTGGACTGCAAAGTATTCAGCCTAATTTTTAAAGCTTCTTCTCTGTGCTGAAGCATTACTGTAGTCAAAGAAAGCGATTCATGTAAGGAGGTTGCAGGATGAGATTCTTAGTGTGAATTTGCACAGCTTAAAAGTAGGTGAAAAGAGGTAATGACAGCTGTAGTAATTGCTAATTAGATTAGTGCTGTAGGTTTTTTGGATGCTTGTTTAATTAACCCAGCAATGACTGGTTGCATGTAATTAGCACAGTATTTTGCAAAATCAATCAATGTGTTAATTGGATCAGATTTCTCAGCATTTAAAAAATCCAAATTAGGAATATGTTTTATCCAGGGCCTAAAGGGATTTTGCTCTCTGGGCATAATGATTGCCTCTACAAGCAGAACACTGTGGATTAAAAAGGTCAGTGGTGTGATCCCTATCACTATATGGATGCTTTCAGTAGTAACATTATAGCAACAAACCCTAGTTGTGTCTGTTCAGAGCTAGCATGCGTTCTGTAACGAAAGCTTTTCCAGGGCAGTTATGCTGACAATGTAAGTGCTGCTAATGCAATCTATTTTAGAGCACTCCTTGTGCAAACCTACTTACAGAACAAGACTGTAGTTGCAGAGCTCTCTTGAAAATTCTAATCAATTCCAAGCAGAGCTTCTACACTTTCTGCCTTTTTATTTGTCCCACTGTCTCTTTTTCAAATGCTTGTGCTTTGTGTAGAAAATCACTGAAGTGCTGTTTTTTTCCTACTGCTTTAGCAAAATAAATCTTCAGTCCAGGCTATTCCTTTAAGTGTGGATTTAATGCAACCAGCTTTAATGCCTGTAAATACATCAAATACCAGGTTTACATCAAACTCTTATTAAATTCTGCACAACCATCTATTCCAGGGAAAAGTCTCTGAAGTGGCAGTTCATGCTGTGCTTGGTACTTTTCACCGTCCATGAAACATTCACAAGTAACCCCATGGCTCTCAGCTGACTAGCTTTTACTGGCAGGTAGTGAAATCGCTTGCAGTGCTTTCTACTAATACACTCACTCACTCCTTGCTGTAAGAGCAAAACAAGACTACTTACTCAGACAGAAGCTCTCTGCCAGATGCATAATCATGTCTGGAACCATAATATGCTGATTTATGGTTGGAAGGGATCTCCAAGGATCATTGAGTCCAACTCCTGACCCTGCACAGGATATCCCCAAGAGTCACACTATGTGCCTGAGAGTGTTGTCCAAACACTTCCAGAACTGTCAGGCTGCTACTGTGACCACTTCCCTGGGGAGCTGTTACAGTGCCCAACCACCCTCTGGGGGAAGAAACTTTTCCTAATATCCAACCTCAGCCTCCCCTCACACAGCTTCAGGCCATTCCCTTGAATCCTGTCAATGGTCACCACAGAGAAGAGGCGAGTGTCTACCCATCCCCTTTCCTTCACAAGGGGTAGACATTTTTGTCTTCCAATATGAGGTCTCCCATCAGTCTCCTCAGTCAGGCTGAGCAGACAAGTGACCTCAGCTGTTTCTCATAAGGGCTCCTTCCCTCCAAGACCTTTCACCATCTTCATTGGCTTCTTTTGGATGCTCTCTAATAACTTAGTATCTTTCTCATATTGAGGTGTCCAAAAATGGCCCTCGAGGTGAGGCTGCCCCAGCTCAGAGCAGAGCAGGACAATCCCCTCCCTTGCCCAGCTGGCAATGCTGTGCCTGATGTCCCCCAGGACAGGGGGCCCTCCTGGCTGCCAGGGCACTGCTGACTCACGTTCAGCACCCCCAGGTCCCTTTCCATGGCACTGCTTTCTCTTGTTGAACTTCATATGTTTGGTGGATGCCCAGACCCCTGATTTGTCAAGGCCTCTCTGCAGGGCCTCCCTGCCTTCAAGGGCATCAACTCCTCCCAGTTTTGTATCACCTGTGAACTTGCTTAGTATTCCTCACAGTTGTGCATCCAAGTAATTGATGAAGATGTTGAAGAGTAAAGGGCCAAAGATGGAACCCCACTAATGACGGGTCCCCAGTCTGATGTCACCCAATTCACTGGAACCCCTTGTGCCTGTGAGCCAGCTGCTCACCCATCACATGATGTGTTTATCCAGCTGTGTGCTGGACATTTTGTCCTGAAGGATCCTGTGCAAGGCAGCATCAAAAGCTTTGCTGAAGCCTAAAAAGAATACATCAACTGTCTCTTCTTGATCACCTGCATGTGTTACCTTGTCATAAAATGAAATCAGGTTTGATAAGCAGGATTGTCTCGTCATGAAGCCATGCTAACTGTGACCAATGACTGTGTTGTCCTTCAGGGGTTTTTAATACCTCCCAGAAAAATCACCATAACTTTACCAGGCACTGAAATGAGACTGACAGCACCCTGCAGTTTCTGTCTTTTGCAAGGTAAGTTCTTTGTCTTGCCCTTCTTAAAAATCCGACAATGTTCTCCAGCTTCCAGTCAGTTGGGACTGCTCTGGATTCCAAGAACACTCAAAAATCATTGAGAGAGGCTTTGCAATGACATCAGGTAGCTTTGTGAGGATTCTCAGATGAACCCCATCTCACAGACTTGCAGGGATCCATCGGGAGCAGCAGATCCTGCGCAATGTACCCAGAAGTATGTGCTGTGCCAGATGGTGCATTTTTAAGAGGTGTGGAACTGGGGCTACTTCGGGTCCTCCATCAGACAGTTTACTGGTAGAAACAGGAAACAGGTAATGAATTATAAATATTTTGCATTTTCTGTTGTGCTAAACCTATCTCCTTGAATATCTGCTATGTAACAATCAACTTCAGCTGACCCGAAAAATCCCCTGACAGCTGTGCACACTCCTTCTTCTCACATGAGAAAGAATGGGGATGAAAAGACTCTGTAGCTGGCCCTAATGCAAGAATATTGATAAAAGGTTAACATTGAGAACAAAACTGTCCTGTTTAGAGCACCTCAGGCTGCATGGCATCAGCAAACTGCATGTTCACTTGAAAATTAAAAAATTAACCAGAAGCAAAATACTACTACTACTACTACTAATCTAATAATGATAATGGTAATGATAATATCAATAATAAAATAACAATTAAAATTACAACCATAATAAAAAAGGGCAAGCCTGGTGTTTCTCTAAGGGCTTTTCTGAGGCATTTTCATTTTTCCTGGTTTAACTACTGCTTTTACCAGTCATTTAATCTGACATTCTGCTGGTGGTGGCAGACCACAGTCAGGGTGTTCAAACTGAGCAGGCATGTACCTAAGCTGCCTTCTGAACAAGGCTGTATCGGCTGAAGCTTTTTCAAACTCACCCACTGCAGAGATGTGAACATTCAAGCAGTCTGTTGCCCTGCCTGGTGTTTAGACAGCAACTCTTGGAGGAAGAGATGCATTAGAAGAACTAACACTAGGACATCTGCAGCTGAATACTATCTGAGCAGAGCTCCTCACACCACTGAAGAGCCTAAGATGAAAATTAACTTCCTAAATTAGAATACTTCCTGGTCTACCTTAGTAGCCCACTTAATCTACCTGGGCTGCAGGATCAGGAGATTTCACCATGTCTACTATTGAGGCAGGCAGATTAGAAAACATATCTTGTATTTGATTTTTCTAGCTATTAAGTAAGAGAGAAAATGGAGCCTAAGACACAATTTCCTTTAACACCTACAGCCTCATCCTCAATATGTCACATTGTGACTTGTGGGCCACAACATTTTTTGTTTCAGCATGCTGTTTCACTGACACAGACTTTTTTCTTCATGATGTAGATCTTCATGACATCAAGAATTCTGCTCCCATTCCAGAGTTTACAACTGTCTTCTATGTATGTCACCAAGGTTTACAAGAAAATGAGCAATGCAGCGCTGCTGCAGAAATTTGGTAGCAACAAATTTTAGAAGGACCCAAGAAACTGAATACTGCTGAGAAGGATGACTTCTCAGCTCAGTATGTATCTGTGCACAGAAAATGTCCCTTCTGCATGTTGGTCAAGGGGCACAGCTGGGCTAAAAATGAATCCTGGAAAACAGCCTCAAGAAGCAAGGGGTTTGTAAGCTGTAAGAATCGTGGGAGTCACAGTGCACACCTCTCTCTTGCATGTGTTCTTCATAACAGAGCCTCAGCTGTTACTGCACATGGCTTGATTTTAGCAGGCTGATTTAATATTTACAGAGTGCCAATAAAATTTATAGGATGACAGCTGGTGGCTCCTGTGGTAATTTATAAACAGCAACAACAACACAACACAGACATCAGAAAATCCAAGAGGAATTCTGTGCCATTGTGCAATATTCAGCACTGAAGTAGGTGAATAATTTTGCAGACTTCTAATGATCTTTCTGTAATACATCCATATTGGTTTTTATTTAAATCCATATTATGCAAAGCTAGGACTCCCATAGGTATGTTTTTTCACACGGAATGTAGTTCACCACAAAGACTCATTAGCTATCTATCTGGATTTGATATTCTGGCAAAAGAGTCAGGTAATCTCTCTAGGCCAAGACTTTTCAGTTGGGAAGTCCAGCACACAACTGCCTGCTTTTCCTCCTGCAATGTGCTTTCTCAAAAAAAGCATTAACAAAAGGGGAATGCTGTGCTATGACTAAGCCAGAAAAGACCACTGCCCTTGTTCCACAACCTATTACATCACATTCCTGAATAGAAAAAAATATAACCTGCCTGGCAGGACTCCAGGTCTAAAGACTGGCCATTATCTGTGTACCACTGCAGAAACACAAATGCTTGGTATTCAAATGGAAAATAATATACCTGACTGATTATTTTTCATTCCATACGAAACCTTCATTGATCATACTATTACTCTTTTCTTATACTTCCATTTTACTTCCCAAGAACATGATTTCTTTTAAATTTCTTGATTGTTTTGTTTTGGGTTTTTTTTTTTTTTTCCCATCAAATTAATTCTTCAAATCAGTGAAAAGTTTTCACAGCTTATTAGGTCTCTTACATATAGACATAAATATATATATGAAATTTTTCATGGAATAGAGCCAGAGGCTGGTTTTTGTTATTTTTAATTATTTATAAAAGAACAACTTCAGTTTTTCCTCCTATATTAACAATCCAGTTAGTAAGTCCATTATTTTCAGTGTTACCTGCTCCTATTGACATACATAGATTGTTCTGAAAGAACTGATCTTCTCTGATTTACCTGATTTACATGCTTCTTTCTCCTTCCAGACAACCTCCAGTTTCTGCTCAAATATCTATATTCAGTTTGGAGCAACTTTAGGTTGAAATGTTAACAATTGCCCTGTGTAATGTATTTTTTGGGTTTTTTGTTGTTTGTTTGTTTGGGTGTTTTTTTGTTGTTGTTGTTGTGTTGGTTTTTTTTTTTTGTTTGTTTTTTTTTTTTTTGTTTTGTTTTGTTTTGTTTTTTTCCCCCAGAATTTTAAAGTTTTTTAAATTTGGGGTTTTTATCCCAGTTTTTTAAGTTTTAGGAAAAACATGATCAGTAATAAAGGTGAGTTTTCAGCATTGGTAGTCTTCACAACATTACTCTTCATCTATTTCATCCATCATTGTGAAGGAAAACTGCTCCAGGGTAAGAGCCCATCAATTTACAGTGGGAACTATGCCACTCAGACAGATGGGGTACCTTTAGGTAGCCAAAAGATCATATATGTTCATCAGCAATGGGTGCTTGAGGCATGATTCCCAGCTGGGAACACTGATAATTTTGTCTGTTACAAGCTGTCTGTGGCTCTTACCCAAAGGTAATATACTGCAGGTCTGAATTATCTTTTTAAAAATGAGAATTGGCTTCTCTGGACAGGTAAGGGTTCTTTCTATGTGAGCAAGTGGCACAGCACAGCAGGCGACCTGAATGTCATAAAAATGTTCCAACTGGTCTGAGCTGATTGAGGGGAGAGGCAAGGATGTAAAGTACAGAATTACAAGAGTAGTTCTTCATTCATGAGCATGAAGTGTCCCATTCAAATCAGGGCACACTGTGTTTAACAAATGGCTCTTATCTCTTCCATGCATTCATATACAACATGATTTGACCACTCACCACATAACCTACATTCATGCTGCTGTTCTGGAACACAGCAATAAATCTATGGTGTAACCATCCACCTGATTCTTTCTTGATTTACGCGTCCCTGGAGTTGGTCTTGCTACAGCCACTCTGCCAGATAACAGCAGGGTTTTGCCAGAGATGTTCAAAGTACTGGGATTCTGATGTTATCTTTGTAGTCCAGAGGCATTTTTCTTTTTCATGGACGGCTTTAAGATTCTGAGAAACAAGACAGAGGATACGAGGCCCTTATTTGCACGGTGAGGGTTGTCTTCCTCCTTGCAGCGAGCTGGAGCCTTTCACTTATGGTGAAACCATAAGTGGTTTATGTGGTATACAAGGTAAAGCAAGTCTCTCTTAAGGAATCTAGTGTGAATTTATACTATAAAGTTAATACAACTTCCAGCTGGGAGGCCTAGATGGGGCAGCTGCCGGATTATCCCAGGTGCTGCCTGGAGACGGAGGCAGAAGCCTTGCCTGCAGGGCTCATATTTGACAGGGGATGCTGCAAAAATGAAGTACGGAAAAGGGCTCATGTCGATTGAACTCTGTGCCCGGGAACGAGCAAATGACAGCGAGCTCCAGCCCTGGGGAAACGCGGCTGAAACACGGGTTTCCCACCAGGCAGGGCAGACCACCCCTCCAGAGCGGCTCCTCCGGCGCTGCATACGCTCAGTGCACAGACCC
>VZRH01005213.1:279886-334817 GCA_013397555.1 Urocynchramus pylzowi
CCGAGGGAGGGGGCACCGGCACCGGCACCGGCACCGGCACCGGCACCGGCACCGGCACCGGCACCGGGACCTCCTCGGGCACGGCCCCGCCGCGGCGGGCGGGCTCCTGCGGGGCTTCCTCCATCCCTGCACCTTCCCTCCAGCATTGCTGTTGACTGTGCAGGGAGCTGGGTAGGGAAACCCTGGGCAGACTTGCCGGGTGTCTCCCCAGCTGTGAAATAAGGAAATGGTGGTGTCGCTTTCATGCAGGTCCAGCGTGCTGGTTGCTCTGTAAAGGAGGAGGAGGGTGTTTGCTGGGGTCGAGGTGGTAGTAGGAGAGGCACGAGGTTTTGGTTGGCTGTGTGTTCCGGCAGCGCGGCACAAGGAAATGCAATGGCCTTGGCGTCCCTTGGTTTCACACTTTCATTTCCCAGCTCTAGTTGTTAGTCAGATGAAATAGCAGGTCTTCGTTCGCCTCAGAATGTTCTTGAAGTATTATTAAAGTATTATTATCAAAGACATTATCTGTCTACAAGGGGCTGTTTGGTCAGCAGTGGGTGAAGATAGTTTTGATGGACTTGTGATAAGGAGGGTAAGGTGTGGTGTGTTGATGTCAAGCCACATCCCTCTCCAAGCCCAAGTGACATTTTTTAATAAATGTAGTAGATGTTTACAGGTACGCTTTGCTAGATCCTATCAATGAAAAGTAACTGGGTGGGAATGTCTTGCCTGCTTCAACAAACCTGCCAACATCCACCTAACAACTGCTTTGTGCCGAGGTCTCTGCTGCAAGCATCTGTTGTATAAACACAAGAAATGCCAGGTGTGTGGGGTTTTGTCATTGCTCAAATATGCAGTTGCTTATGTTGACTGGCTACTCAGATACCTATTCTGTTTTGTTAAACAGAAGTGTTGCAAAAAGCTTAATGACAATTCTATTCTGGCACTTGATAATATAATGTGACTTCCTTAAAATGTAGTTTGTAAATGAAGTTTAGTTGATTGGTTAAAGTCCACCTTGTTTTTTCTCATTGAAGTCTGTTTTTTGTTTTAGTATCAGTAATCTTTGGCAGTAATTCTTCAGATTTCAGGAAAGTCAGTGGTGTAAAAATACAGCTGGATTTGGTAATTGGGGAAGGCTGTTGATTGTTGCTGCCTTGCCCTAGTTATCACAAATACTATGAGAAGTGTGGCTCTCTTGTGTTTCTACTCTCTGTTCCTTTTTCTGACTTGCTTAGTCAACAATCTTTTTAGATTGTGGTGTTTTTTCCACTCTCAAAATGTGTATTATGGAGTATAGTATTGTTCAGTTTGTGTGGAGTCTTAAAATTGTCTTTCATGGCGAGCAATACAGTAAAGTTACTGATCTGTGTTGTTCTGCACTTGTTTAAGGACTTGTGAAAAAAGTTCTGCAAGTCAGATTTCAGAAGTCATACTTTTCTTAAGGAGCAGGGCTACAGTGAGGCACGGTTTCTAGTTGTGTATCAGTGCAACACCCATGAACGTGCAGGAAACAAGATGTCCCCAGAGCTGATGGTTGTGCTTCTTAGGGTGAGAAGTGCAGTACTGCTCATGTTGGGTGTATTTATGAAATACAGTTTTCTAAGTATGTTTTGAGACATTCTTGATGCAAAAATGGTATACTTTTTATTTTTCTAAGGTTGCACTCAAATGAGTCTGTTAAAGCAATTTATATTTCACCTTAACATTTCTGGTTAGCACAAAGCTTTCTTATTTCTTGGAATTGACTTTCCGCCTGCATGACTCATTCTGTGGTCTCTTTATTCTGTGGATGTCACACGAAGAGTCATATTGAAGGTGATTGTAGTGGAAAAAATACTGAGTTTATGATACCATTGATGTAACTGTGCAGAAAGAAAAGGGTTAGATAAAAATGCTGTCCAGGCATCTTGTAATAAAAGTATTTTTTGGAAAGGAAAGAACAATTCCTAATAATGTAGGAAAGACTCAGTCATGTTTTGGTGCAGCTGAAGCTTTTCATAGGCACAGCTACTGTTGGCTTTCAAATGATTTGTATTTGAGTTGTTTATTCAGAAGAAATAGCTATAAATTAGGGCACAAGGGAAGAAAACCACAAAAGCTCTGACATTAGTGCTCTGTATTTTCTCCTAAATTATTTAATTGAAAAATTACTTTGCTTGGAGAATTTCATTGCTTGTATGAATCCTGAGTGTATACAGATATAAATCACTTAATTGTTTCTCTCAGTTTATTTGTTGTAAACCTTCTCATAGAGTTTTGGGTTGGTTTTTTTTTTCATATTGTAGTTTTTCTGATCAGAAATTATGAATTTTGAAGAACAAAATTGTATGAGATCAGTCATCTCTTTTTTTTGGCACTGTGTTTGAAAGAGTAATACATTCACTTTGTTTGTGACTTAAATTTTAATCTAGTACTTCCTTCTTACTTATCAGGTTTTGAACCTCTTACTTCTTCTTTATTCCTCACACTTTATGTATTTATGCATGCTGCATAAACCAAGAGAAAAAGGGGAAAAAAATAACTTTGCCAGAGTAAGTCAATGTATTAACATAATTTATTTGCTATTGCTGATGAAGTACAATGAAAAATATAAAAAATTATTTAATTATAGTAAACAGGAAGCAAATGTGTGTAACTGAAATACACTGGCAGTAGTGCAGATTTACATAGACCTTTCTCTGAACTCTTACATCCTTTTAAATATATATTAAGATTGTGAAATGGCCTAGAACTGAGATTTGAGGAACACTACTTACAATTAATGTGTCAGTTTGGAGACAGCTCTACTCAGTGAGGTGGGGTTTGAAAAACAGAATAGAAAGTAACCTGTTATATGCTGCCTTTCAAACAAGTGATAATGGTTGTTTGCATAACACACTATTTTGTGTCTCTTTCAGAAGATACAGAAGACAGATGAAAAATCACCCTGTTGTGACAGTGAGGCTTGTATTTGCATAGTTCTGGCTTAATTCTGGAATTTGCCATCCAAGGTATGGTTTTGAGCATCGCTGATGTTTGTTTTGGTTTTGTAATTATAAAAGTGAATATTGTCATGGAGGCAAAAGTAAGTCACTGCTGGATAAAAATTTGGAATATATTTTCGTGATAGGCATTCTTACTGTTTTGTCCTGAATCTCTCTCACTGCTTATGGCTCACACATCGTACAAGTAGGTCACTCAGGAGCAAGTATTTCGGTAATTATATCGCTCTGTTTTGTTTGTTGAGCTGTTGTTTCCCATTCTGAGGAAGTGAAGTCATGGAATATCTGGTGCTCTGGTGAGATGGAAAACAGATGGATTCCTCAGTGGTCAGCAGTGTTTGTAGCTACATTTGGTTTTTTGGCCTTTATATTTCTGTCAGTCTGCATGATTTTCCCTTTGTAAATTCATGGTGATTACTCCCAGTCTCCTTCTTGTCCTTCATGTGTTTGAAAGTAGTTTCCAGGATTGTTTCTTTCACCTTCCTAGGGAACAGAGTGAGGCTAGTAGGCCTGTAGTTGCCTGGCTTCTCCTTCTTGTCATAGAAAACAGGATTTTCATTGACACTTTTTTTTTGAGTCATGTGGAATGTCACCCATCAGCATAAAACTTCCAAACGTAGTTGAGAATGACTTCACAATGACAAACCCAGCTCTCTCAGCACTTGGGTTGGCACCTCAGCAGGTCACATGGAAGTGTTAGGTCCAGTTCACTTAAAAATTTGTTAATCTGATCCTCCCTCACTCAGAGTATGTCTTTTGTCCTCCACACTTTCCTATAGATCTCAGGGACCTGGGATTCCAGAAGGCAGGTCTTACCTATAAAAGAGAGAGGTAAACAAGGTGCTTTCACATTTTTGTATACTTTTGATACTTTCAGCAGCAGGCTGACTTTTCCTCTCAAGCCTTCCTTACATGCTGCTCATGTACCTGTACAAATCTTTCTCTTGGAATTTCATATCCCTCACCAGATTCAACTCTAGGGGGACCTTGGTTTTCCTAACCCTGTCCTAGTGCACCTGAGTGGTGCTCCTGTGTCCGTTGTGTGCACACACTTGGTGCAGCCCCACTTCATCTTGGTTTGGTTGATTATAAAGGTTTTCCTTATGATTCTTTATGATTATGATTTTGATTATGATTCCTTATGATTATGATTTTCCACATCATCCTACATCCTTTGCTTGCAAACTGTGACCACCGTGCTCATTCAGAGGTCACCACCTTCCTCTATCATCATTCCTTGTTTAAGCATTCCCCAAGCTGATTAACCAGCCTCTTGGCATAGATGCTTTTACCCCATGTAGTTTCTGGTGGATCTTGTTCTCCTTCACCCTCAGTTTTTGAGCCTCAGAAGGTTCTATGGATGTAAATGCTGCACAACCACTTGCTCATTTGCATCTGTCTGCTTGTCCTCAAGTTCTCCCCCTTCATCAGGTGCATGAACAAGACACGGCTTGGCTACCAGACTTTGGCCAAAACCCTGTTGAACGTGCAGTCATGCTTGGTGAACTCCTGGTCTCCCCTGGCTGTGTCCATGGTGCCTGAATGGAAGAGCAGCTGAGGGTAATAGCCTAAGGGCCAGACTCCTGCCAGCCTCAGTAACAGCCAGTCCATGGTATCCGGGACCCAGGCCCCTGGCAAGCAGCACACTTTGCCGGGTGACAGGTTGGGCCAGCAGAGGTGTCTTTGTCCCAGAAGCAGGGACCCACGACTGTTCCTTACCCCATGCTGTTCCTCACCCCAGTATGGGTACTGCCACAGGACTCAGGCCCACATGGCTCAGAGGCTTTTTTGGACATGTGTGCTGTCCATGTGTGCTGCCAGGGCTCAAAACCTGCTCTGTAGATCAGAGCTGCAGGCAGAGCGAGAACCCAGCTCTTGGTGCTGGAACTCAGAGGCTTGACATGTCCAGCTTGACAAGCTGAGGCTCTGTCTGCTTCTTCTCCTGCTATGGGCCTTTCTATAGCTGCAAGAACTTGGTGGAGATCTGAATGATACTTGAATGGGAACACTGTTACATTAGAAAGTAGCAAACAAAGGGTTCTTATAAATAACACAAAGGAGAAGTGTGGAAAAATGACGGGTTGTTTGGGTCTGATTTTGACCAGACATCTAAAAAAGAAGAAAAGACATTAATCAAATTTGTAAGTAGTATTAAGTAAAGCAATTTTGAATGCAATTGAGGACAGTCAAACTTGAAACAAGTAAGCAAAACCCTTGGAAACAGATGTTTGATAAAATATCAATGCAACAAGTGGAAGCTGAAAGGAATGGAAAGAAACCATCAGAAATGGGCAAGATTCCTGAAACCCAGAAATTGGGGAAAGTAATGGGTAAGAGAGTAGATTGGGATTTATGTGTGCATTGCAGTAATAAAATATGTGTATGAAAGTAGTCTGACAAAAAAACTAACAGTAGTAATCCCTTCCAGGATAGTTGTGCTGAATAGTGGTTAGGACTTTGTGCTGTGTTGTTATAGAGATTGGTTTATGAAGTTCAGAAGTTCTCATTGTAGGACTTGGTGAGGTTTCTTCAGTCTAAAACCAAAAGGAACCCAGCTCACTGAAGTGTAAGGATGGAAACCTTGATGTTTTAAATGTGATTAATAGAAAATGTTCTGTTATGTGATATTTTTAATTATCTATGTGAAAGATATCAGGGTAATGACTCCTTTCTCCCTTGGTTTGCTAATATGTCGTGAATGAGGTTTTTTAACTGAGAAAACCGTGAATTCTTAGTGAAGCTTTTGAGTATTTTAGCATAAAAGCTTTAAGAAAACAACAATGAAACAAACCTATATTTATAGGGGGAGACTATAATACATAGGTAGGGTGACTATTTGCAGAACATAAATAATTCCCTATATTTCTTATTTGCTTTACAACCTTTTTACTTTGATAGAAGTTTTCTTCGCTGCTGCCACCTGACTGATCCTGTTGCTGTTTTACCTATTGCTTAATAGTTTTCCCAGTTAGTAGTTTTACTTGCATCATGGTGATAAATGTTACTTTTTAGTCAGATATAACTAATTAATGAAACCATAAAATTAATAAAAATAAAAATAATAAATAAAACCCTGGTGCTTAAAAAATATATGTGAAATGTTTGTAAGTTTTATGTAATTCCTTAAATTAACATCTGACAGGTTTTTTCTTTCTTACTTGAATGTATGAATTTGAATGTATGAACCCTATAGGTTGCACTGTACTAGTTAATTTACTAATTTTTTAAATTTTTTTTTTTAATTTATCTCTTTAGGATTGTCTTCCTGGGTTGTGACAATTTATTATCTGTTTGTATTCAATGGGGCAACGAATTCACTTTGTGGTTGACCCTCAGGGTTGGTGCTGCATGGGCCTAATTATCTTTGTCTGGCTGTACAATACAATCTTCATTCCAAAAGTCATCCTTTTTCCTCATTATGAAGAGGGAAATATTTCTGTTGTGGCAGTTTTGTGTAAGTAATTTTAACTTTTTTCTACTAATAAAATAATGTCTCTACTTAATGTACATAAAAGAAAGTCCTGCCAGAAAATAAAAACTAGGGTGAAAGTAAAGACAAAAGGGAAGATAAAGGGTGAGAGTAGTGGATGTGTCCTACTTTTTTGTGTTCTGAGAAGCTGCGGCACTTCATTTCACAGGTATTATTGTAGAATTTGTTTTTGTGGAAACTCCTAAAAAGCCTGAATGTAGCTTTCAGGTCCTGTATGTAGAATTTGGTGACAGGATTTCAGGTTGACATCTGTGAATGCCTGTCAGAATTTGGTGTGATAGTAGTGATAACTGGCAACAAACTAAATTTTGTTGGTTTTATCATACGTCCCTGTGTGAGTTAGCTTATACAAGTTTTGCTGGTAGGTTTGCTGGGGAAAAGTCTTGAACTATGGCTGGAACACACTTCAAGGTGAAGATGCAGTATTGGGAATGTTTTTCATATGGGGGCTTTGAGGTGTGGTATGATTGGTGCTTGTGTGTTATGATGGTGGAGGAACTTCTGAAAAACAGTAGTGTGGTCATAGTAGCAGCTGTTTCTGATAGCTGCTATCTGAACTGTTTATTACTTTTTTCACTCTATTTATTGGGGAGTACTTAATGTTGTGTACTTAATATCAAAAATATATCTGGAGTTGAATGAGAAGGATGAGTATTTTCCAGCTCAGTTCTGGAGCATCTGTATTTTTTGATATAGCGTACTTTGCACATATGAAAAAGTCTAACAAATGCTTATTTATTTTTTTAGGTTATTACTTCTGCTCATTGTTTTGTATAGCTTCATTATTTAGAGCCTCAGTAGCAGATCCAGGAAAACTACCTGAAAATCCAAAGATACCAATTACAGGTACATGAACTTGTTTCTATATAATTGAATGAAGTTATTTTAATATCCTCAAAATAATTAGGAATAAATTTGTCTTTGTGAGGTTTAATGAAAACCGTGACCTGTCCCTGCTGAATAAAGTTTGTATGTCACTGTTTTAAAGTTGTGAATTTCCAGCACTTTTCCTTGTGTAGTTTCAAAACTTCTTTTTCTTAAACTTGTATTCTACCAGAAAGTTCTGTTATGTAGGACTTTCTGCTAGGAAATTTTTCCACAGGAAGATTTTTTTTTTTTTTGCATTCTAGACTTTCAAACATAATGCATATGCTACTAACTTGGTAATATTTAATGAAAAATGTTTATAGATAGCTAGTTATTTTAATTCTATATCTTTTGTCTAGGTAAATTTATACAAATTGTTAAAAATGGTGGTGGAAGGTAGTCCTATGCTGCTTTTTACCTGTGTATTTTTTGCTGTTTTTTTCCAGAGTTTTATGATTGTATAGGCTGTTAACGAAAAACCCAAACCATGGTGCTAGTTGCACTGCATTTCTATAAAGTATCAACTTAATGGAGCAAGTCCTTTCTGTCCTTGCAAATTTATCCCACAATTCCTGTATGGTATCCAGTGCTCCAGAAGTTGGAGGAAATTTAAAACCTTAATGATTCTTCACAGAGGTGGACAGTATTTTTATGAACTGTTGGGAGCTATTATCTAATGCATAGATCTTTTTCTTAGGAGTTAAGAATGGAGTAGGGCTGTTAAACAGCATGAGCTTTGTCACATTAACAGATAACACTTCATTAATGAAGAAAATGTATCCCATCCAGTGAGGGTGAATGCTTCAGTCTTGTCTTCAGATGTGGTGAATGCCCAGAATAAAATTTTGCTCTCTCTTCCCGATGTTACTTAAAATCTAGGATGATGTGTTTGGAAACATCTTTTAGCCTTAGTGCTGATGATATCATGTGCATGAAGTAGACAGCTGATTGTAGAAAGGGGTGTATCTCCCTGGAATTCAGATGTGTCACCACTAATTGCAGAAAATCTCATGCCAGTGTTCTTTCTGCTTCTGGCAATTGGTCCTTTGATCCAGTAAAACGTCAGGTGTTTCAGACTTGGGTTCTGGAGTCAGAGGTTTTGCTGCAGGAGGAGCAACATGGATTTTGCAAGCTGAGCTGGATAATGAAGACACTCTCTAGTTACAGACAGTTACGTTTATATTAAGTTTTCATTTACTCTCAAAATGCCAGGAGCAGTGGAAATTCCCTTTGTACACAAATGTTCTTTTTCTAAATTAAGGTATTTCTTTGCATAGCTGTCCAACCTGTGCGTGCTCCTTGCAGTCCATGCAGCAGTCATACTTAATAAGTACTTCCAAAGGTGAAATATTTAGGCTAGGTCATGACTTTGATATTTTGATTTGGTGTGTGATGTATCAGGGGTATTGTACTTCTGGAGGTAGCACTTCAATTGTCTGGTATGCTCTAGGCTGACAGGAGGAGACATTTTAGCATAACATAAATTGTGTTAAAAATGAGTTGGGGTGTTTCTGAACTCTGCTGGTATCTGCCTTATTAGTGAGTGACACCTTTGTGACACTGGATT
This sequence comes from Urocynchramus pylzowi, assembly GCA_013397555.1. Taxonomy (NCBI): domain Eukaryota; kingdom Metazoa; phylum Chordata; class Aves; order Passeriformes; family Fringillidae; genus Urocynchramus; species Urocynchramus pylzowi. Next base: position 288,774 of record VZRH01005213.1, read on the forward strand.
TATGTGAACAGATTGTAAGTCAGTTTCCATCTGTCATTATTACTAGTTTAATGATCTCAGATATTGGGGTTCTTTACTTTCAGTGTCCAAATGTTATTTTACAGCAAGCAAGGCCAGACTAGAGCTGCCTACAGGTGGCTCAGAAATGCTAAATCTAACTTTATTTTGTTTACATTGGGACAGTGTTTTACAGTATAAAATTTCAGAATGTCCTACTGTAAAGATTAAGCTTTTTTTTTCCCTCTATCCTTGAGATATGAGAGATTTTTGTGCTTCAAAAAAGATTATTTAGGTAAAACAATTGGAACAGTCAAAGTATTTCTCGGTCATCTACCTGTTTTCCTTAAAGACAGAAAATATATGCTTTTGTGACTGGAATTATTTCAGTGTTAATCTTATTGTTTCCCACGTGAAGATGAAATTTTTGAACATAAAATTTTAATTTTCATTTTCAAAGAATTCCTCTAATTTGGATTGTGCATTTTGAGTTAAATAATAGCCAAGCTGAGCAATAGTACTCCTGGTACTTTCAGGTCCTCAGTATCTCTGGAGATTAGCTTTTAAAGAATCTCACATTAGTAATTTAAAAATAGTATATATTTGTAAATACAAGTCTATCCTCTGTCTCTTTCTTTGATTGTCTTATATGTAAAATTGCATGTGGTGATATGCATATCATTAAAATGCTTTGAGATGGAAGATGCTCCTGAAGTGTTCACTGTGTGTCATATTTTAGTTAGCTAGCAGTAGCAGTATTTCCTCTGGAGGTTTTGGAATAGGAGTGAGATTGTATCCTGATTCTGTCTTGCAGATAATTTTTTTCACAGTAGAAATGTAAGGAGATAATTGAGTTACAGTCTTCTTTGTCTGAGTCACAGCTTTTGTTCTTTGTAATAATTACTTTGTAGAAATTTATAGGAAGAGAGGGTATTTTGGAGATGGAAACTGGCATGGAGTAGCAGTAATATCTTCCAGTTTAATTAAGGTCACAGTGGGAAAAAGCTTTTTATGTGGTGCTTATCTTTCTCAGATCATAGTAAGATTTGTTTTTTTAATTAGAGTTACAAGCATACAGATTTATTACAAGTACACATTACTGAGTTAAATCTCTCTAAAGTGTCTTTGCATTTTCACCTAGAGCGAGAGCATTGGGAGTTATGTAACAAATGCAATATGATGAGACCAAAGCGTTCACACCATTGCAGTCGCTGTGGACATTGTGTGAGGAGGATGGATCACCACTGTCCATGGTAAAACCAGGACATTTCTTCTAATTATCTACTATTGTTTTAGTGAATCATTCTGAAATTTGTGGTCTTGACTGCTGCTCATTTTTCCTGTTTCTTTCCCCATGGTGCTTAATCATTTAGGCATTTAAAGCAAGGAAGTAATAAATTTGAGCTTTCCTATATCTACCAGTAAAACTTGGAGTAAGTGAAAATAAACATTTCTAAAAGTAGTTCCGAAGTATAATTTTTGCAAGACAAACCTCAGAGGGCAGAATTGACGTCAGGATTCCCTTAAGTTGGTTTAGCTGTTTTTTAAACTACCTTTTTTTGTCAAGTTTTTCTGCTTCAGAGAATAGTACTAGTATAGTGCTTCTGTCACGCTGGCTTAGCTTGGTACTGATGTCTGTGCCAATGCTTGTATGAAATTGCATCCATGTAACTTTTGATCTTGTGCTTAATACAGATAGAATCCTTGTGTTTCCTTTACTCTTTTCATGTTGGAGTGTGCAGGAGTTTCTGAATAGGGATGCCTGTATTGTCTTCTATGCCTTTGGTTCATTTTTAAGTCATATTTCTTTGTTACTGGGGTAGTCTGTGAGCACATTTATTTTAAAACATTTGTTTGCGTTTCCAGTTTTTTGCACTCTTGTAGTTCACAACCTGTGAAATGTATCGAGTAGCAGAAGATAAGACATATTACTGTGAAATTGTGCAGATTTTAAGTAAACTCTAGTAAGAAAATGATTTTTTGAAAGTTGCAGCAGTATCTTTGCTATATGAAAATACAGAGAAGTGTGTCTCCTGTTCTAAGCAATGATCTCAATAGCACGACCTAGGCTTTAAGTTGTGGCACAAGGGATCCAGTAGTTTGCTCCTTAGACAATCATAAAGTCTTCTATTCACAGTATCATAACTTAAGTATTTGTATTTCTGTTTTTATGTATGCACACTTTGTTTCTCTACAGGATTAATAATTGTGTTGGTGAAGACAATCACTGGCTATTTTTACAGCTGTGTTTCTACACCCAGATCCTTAGTTCCTATACGCTGATACTTGACTTCTGCCATTACTACTACTTTTTGCCTCTGAAAAAAGAAAACTGGGTAAGAATTTGTTTTGGCATCTAGTTATTGCACATTTTTGGTGGCTCAGCTTCACTCTCAGTGAAGAGAGTTCAACTAGCTGTATGTTATTAAGTTAGCAAAGTGATTTATGTTAAGTAACAAAATATTTTTATGAAAGGGCATATGATTTCTTTGTGTTAAAAACACATCACTAGTTTTCTTAGGAATCTAGGAAAAGNCTGTTTTCTCTGCAAAGTGAACAAATAGTATTGCTGTGTAATTTGTTTTGGCATCTAGTTATTGCACATTTTTGGTGGCTCAGCTTCACTCTCAGTGAAGAGAGTTCAACTAGCTGTATGTTATTAAGTTAGCAAAGTGATTTATGTTAAGTAACAAAATATTTTTATGAAAGGGCATATGATTTCTTTGTGTTAAAAACACATCACTAGTTTTCTTAGGAATCTAGGAAAAGAGGGAAGAACCACTTAGCTTTCTTTGGAAGTGATTATCAGTACTGGATAGAATTAAGGTAACTACTTTAGATATATTTAAATTTTCTTTCACTTTTTCCAAAGTAGATTTATGCAGAATATATAGCTATCCTAATATCATGTTTAATATAAAGCTGATACTGCTTTTTTAACAAAGGAATAAAACACATGATCATTCTGCAAGGGAAAAAATATACATTGGTTTTGTAGTAGTATTTTCTGTTGATTTGAAAAGGTTATGTGGGTTAAGGGAGAATTAAGTTTGGTTTGTTTCATGTGGACTATATATAAATAGTTACAGTACTTCCATGTCTTTTTATCAGTAAAAAGCAGTTGTATGCACAGAGAAAGTGGACTTAACAACTGGAGTAGAGTAAAAAATCGAGGACTTTCTTCCTCTATGAAACTTACATTGTAAAGCTGCTGTCTGGTGCTCATTTATGCCTATTGTCTGTAGTATTGAAGAAGGTTGCTTGAAAGTTGCTCAGTGCTTGAAAGTGCCAAAACAGTAAAGTTAGAACACTTTCTTTAGAAGAAAACTGTTACGCTATCTTGCTTATGAAGAACTATAAGAACTTCATAAACAGCTTAAATCTGAAATGAACTTTGTATTTATACTGGACTATAACAAATGCAAGTACACTAAAGAGAAAAACCTAGAAAACAAGTTTAAAATATTTTCAAACTTAGGTAACATTTCACATGTCGTAAGAGAATAAGATCATCTCAGATATTGTACTCTAAATTTTGTTGAAATTTTTTTCCAAATACTGAGGTGCAGAAGATTTTTTTTTAATTCTGTGTTGATGTGACACCCCAGCATGCTCTCTGCTGGTGATGTCATACTCATCTTTCCAGGCTGCTGGAATCTGACCCTTCATTGTGGGTAAGGCAAGTCCCATTTTCCCTTTTTTTGAACAACTAGTTTGTCATACGGTTTTGTATCCTACATTATATAAGAATTTCACTTTGTGAAAAAACTCTGCTTCTGGAAAAGGATGGGGCATAGTCTTCAGAGCTTCTTATTTGTTCCTGTGTCAGTCTGAAGTGGGTGTGATGTTCACATAAAAGTGTGTGTGACGATGTGGCAAAGGAGAGCTGAAAGTGTAGGAAGACTGTATTACTTGGTTAATCCAAAACTGATAAAAGTGCTATATTCAAATTCATAGAAATCAAGTTTTTATTATGTAGAACCTTCCAAAGCTGAGGATTTTTGTAACTTGTTTTTGAAAAAAAATTGTATTCTAAAGGAATTTAATTTTTTTTTTACATCTACATTAATACTTCCATTTAAATCATTAAAGGGACTTTAGAAATACGGAACAGAAAATAATGTGCTGTCTGCTAGGAGCATCTTTCCATAGTCACTGAAACAGACTTGTTAGCCTCTAATAGTATAATGTCATGGTAGGGTAATTCCTTTTTATTGTGAATATTCCCTGAATATATTGCTTCATATAATTACACTGTGTTAGGTAACAAGCCAAATTTCTGTCTGTTAGCCTTGCTTTTTAAAAGTAGTATGAAAAGTAACCAAATTATTTGCTTGAGGGTGGTCTGGGCAAGAGAAGGAAATGGAAATCATGTTTACTTCAGATATTTTACAATACCTGAACAATACAATAAAGAGGTGATAGGCTTTATCAATTAATAATGACAGTTCAAAAAGCAAGCATGAATATGTATAAAACTTGTTCTTGCCAATATAACTGGATTCATTTGAAGTAGTTTGGAGAGAGGACTAATTTTAATGCCTGCTCCTTTTACAGGTGACAGGTAAAAGGCAGAATACATGTGCAGCAATTATTTTAACCCATTTTAATGTGTTTGTCTGAAGAGAGGATCAGGTTCCTGTATTTGGCTGCCTATGTTTACAGAGAACTGTGGAAGAAATCGCTTACTTTGCTCTGTTTAGTTTTGTTTAGTTTTACCTGTGGTATTTTTTTGGCTTTATCAATTTCCGTATGTGAACACTTCAAATGTCACTCTTCCTTTTACAAAGTGGATCTGTGCTATAGTATACAGTATTCTGTGCCCCAGAGAGAAAAGTATGTTTATGCAATATAGAAGAACAGTAGACGCAGCAGGTCTGGGCTGTTCAGACCTTTAAGTACATTGTAACACTAAATACTATTAGCTTTCTCAGTTTTTCAGCTGCAGAATAGGAGAGCACACAGAGAAGTAGAGAAAACTAAGATAGTTGGCATGCCTAGTCAATATATCTGCCTGGAAGATTACACCAGAGTCCCATGAAGCTGATTTTTTAAAGTGTTGCTAAGGATGTGATGCTGTATAGATTTGTGCCACAGAATAATTTGTCAGAACTATGTCTTTTTGACACCAAATGAACAGCACTGGTGAGAAGATTGGCTTAGTAGTAGTTAAGGCTTTAGGCAAGCATACTGCATGATACTTTATATCTCCTTTACATCAGTTAAAGCTGATGAGGTACCACTGCATTCCAGAGAGCATAGTACCTTCAGCCTTTCATAAAAGTGCTGTTCTTTGTTGAAATTTTGGCTGTAACTGAGAGCTTACATTTTCTGAATTGACAGGGGCTAGGGTTTAGAACAGATTCAGAAAACTGGATTTTTTTTTTCTAAAAAGCCATCTAGAATAAGCTTATTCTTGCTCATTAAAATATTTGTGAATTTTTTGGCAGTGTGCCTTCATCTAAATTTTTATTCTTCACATATGAAGTAGTACAAAACACAGAAGCTGTAGAATTAAAATTGCTTTTAGTGCTATTGTGAAATAATAATTTTATTACAGGACTGGTTAATGCATTGGGCAAATTTGACCAGCATGTTAGTATGTCTTTCTGAATTAAAACTTGTGGTTTTATTTTTAAAGGGTCAAGAAGGAAAACTCAAAAAATTTTGATTAACTATTCTGATTTAAGGTTTTAGCTTTAAAGGTAAGCCATTTCTATAGAGATGCAATCTTTCAGCTTCACCTCTTACTGCAGAAAATTGCTTCATAGTAGTCTTGGTTCTTGTAACTGATACACTGCCAGAAAGTTAGGTTATGGTTGTTACCTCTGTTTGTCCAGCAGGAGGAGTGCAATTACTGCTAGAAATAAAGGAGATGGTAATTAAATTGATTATGTGGCATGATAGCACAAGAAAAATATATTGTTTGAATAAAATCAGCATATTAATTCTTCTGCAAGCTTTGGTGAGTTACAGAGGTTAACACAGGAATATTCTTAATTTTACATCTTCATGAAAAAATGTCCGGGAGCCTGTATATTTTAGGAAGTCGTCATTCTTTTGAATAGTGAGATGAGAAGAATAAATACTAGACTTATCACTACATAGTTGCTCTCTCCCTGGCTGTGCTGGCACAGATTCTAGATACAGCTGGTCAAATTGCAAAAGTAAATGCTTTGGTAGTATATTTTACCTTATTTATAGAAGGTTTTTAATCTTCTAAGCAAAAGGAATTCTGCTGATACATTATGTTTGCTAGAAATGTTGCTACAATAATTGTCATAGCCAAATCTTCTGACATACAAAAGCCTAGGCCCCTTTGCTCTGATTTAGTTTTATTTTGTTCCTGTTTCTGCAATTACAAGTCATTGTCTTTGATTTTGGAAAAGGATTTTTTGCAGTAATATTATGCATTGACTAATATTAATGAAAATCTGGAAATATGTATCATCCAAAGTCCATTTATACTGTAAAGAGAGTCTGAAGGGAACTTTTTCTCTTAGAATCACGAAATTATGTACCGGATGGTAGAGGTTTTTAAAATTAAAAACATCAAAATTTTTCTTCTCAACATTCTGTAAAACCAACCCAACCCTGCTGTCTTACAGTATAGTTATAAGGACAGTACATGAATATTGAATTAAGTCCTTCCTCTTTCTTCCTACAAAACCTGCAGTCTATATTTTTTAGTTTGCTTTCTTGAAAGTTTCTCTTTCTTTTGTGTTACACTCTGTTTTTACGATAGCCAAGTTGATAGACTGACTTCATCAGCAGGCTGAGGCAGACATCCCAGGCATTTACAACTGAGCACAGACAACCAGGTTATCATGTGTTACACAAAATATCGCTCCCCAAGAAAAAAAGAGGTCTTTTTGTATATTTTCTATATATTTTTATTTTTATATATATATTTATATTTTCTATATATTTATATTTTTCTATGTTTTTATATATTTTTGTATATTAATCTCTCTGTGTGTGGTATTTCAGTAAAGAATAAAGATTGAATAAATTAACCTTCCATTGTAAATGAAAAATTATGAAGATGGTCTCTTTTGGAACAAAAGCAGTAGTACTGTGTTTCCTGCCAAAAGCTCTGTCCTCAGTAGAGTGTGCTGCTTTAAAGGAATACTATAAATCCTTGAAAACAATAACACAGTAATGCACATGGCAGGAACTTGTATGTTTTTGAGCTTTTTTTGGTTGTTATTGCTGGTAGGATACAAAGAGAGTTGAATTTATAAGCATTGGCCTTATAGTGGACTACATCCTAGAGCTGGACCCATTGTATTTTTTGACCTCTCTCCTGTATGATAGCATAAAGCCATGGTAGCTGTTGTCCTAGTCAGTGGTAGCATTCATTGTAGGGGTCATCTATATTGGTTCATGCTCACAAATGAAATTGAGGCACGTGTTCTGCTGTGGGGTTGAGGAAGTCTCTTGTTTATCTGTCCCAGAGACTTCTTTCCGTAGAATGTTTTGGTACTGCCTGTTGAGATAAAGATACCAGATTTCATGGTTTGTAGTCCATTTTTCAACATAATCCTATAGACCTACACATGTTTTGTGACATGTTCTTATTGTTCACATTTCTATGCATTTTTATGGGTAACTAAGAATCCTTGCAGTTTGACTGGATGGATAGAAGTAGCAGCTAAATGGAATTTAGAAACCCTTAGAACAGGCAGCAGCCAAGGGGGAGTGCATATATGTATGGTGTAGGAAATGCTAAGCAGAAAGGCAGTGGCAGCAACCCATGTGAACATGAAGCTTTGGCAGACCAGTTAGGCTATGGAACTGACATAAAGAAGATTAGAAAGAGGCTACCTGAAGGAAAGCTCTCATGTTGTTAAGAATAGGCATTCAATATCTGTGCCAAGGTTGCATATGACAGCCTGGCGCAATGTAAAAAAAAAGCTGCTGTGGAACAAAACCCTGTTGTGCCATGATAGCTGAGTGTTCATGCACTGGTGATGCCAACTAATCTGTGTGTATGCTTGGTGGCTCAGTCTGTACAGTTCTTTATGTCAGCAAAAGTAGCCTGCACCCCAAACTCCAAAATCACACTAACTCAGTACTCACACTGCACTGAGACTGGTGAATAAGTGGTGTTGAACAAGAGGATCTGTTCAAAACACATTGAAAGAGGGATTGGTTAATTATTGACTAGTTTTGATTGATTATAGTTTTGATTGGTTTTCTCAGCTGAAAAAGAAGTTATTGTCAGTTCTAAAAAGGAATAATAAAACCAAATTGCATTGAGCTGTTATGCAAAGCTGCAGCATCCTAAATTCATTATTATTATTATTATTATTATTATTGCTTTTTAAAATGGTGTTTTCTTCTGTTTTCATGGAATTCATATTTCTATTCTCATGTAGAATTGTGTAATTAATTCTGTTATTAAAATCTGATTACCAAAAAACTCAGTTACTGCATATACTGTGGTTTTCTATAGAAAAATGTGGTTCTGCCTGTACAGATTTATCAGCCCAGTATTGATTTCCAGTTCGTAATTGCTTAGGAATTCATTTGCTAAGAGTGTAGAAAAAAAGAGAGAGGGCATATGGGAGGAATATAGGAGTATTGACAGGGAATGCAGGGATGCAACAAGGAAAGGCAAGGCCTGTGGAATTAAGTCTGTTGAGGGGTATCAAGGACCACAAGAAAGGCATCTACAAGTATATCAGCAGCAAAAGACAAGTTAAAAAGCTCCCCACCAGTGTGAGGATGCTGCTGAGTTTAGATTTGTAACCTGGTGACATAAGACACAGAGAGTGCAGAGTGAATTACTACTTTGCCTCAAACTTCACTGCTGAGACCATTCTTCAGGAATCCCAGACCCTGGAGGCAAGAGAGGAAGGCTGGAGAAAAGAAGACTTGCCCTTGGCCGTTGAGGGTTTGGTTAGAGATTGGCTAGGCAGATAAAACCATAAATCCATGGGCTCTGATGGGATGCACACACAGGTGTTGAGGGAGCTGGCAGATGTTGCTAAACCCACTCTGCATCTTCTTTGAAAAATAATGGGGGAGAGGTGCCTGATGAGTGGAGGAAAGCCAGTGTCATTCCCATCTTCAGAAAGGGGCAACAAAAAGCACCTGAGAAGCTAGTGGCCAGTCAGCCCCATCTCCATCCCTGGAAAAGTGTTGGCACAGATCACACTGGAGGCCGTGACCAAGCACATAAAAGAAGAGGAGGTCATCAGGAGTAGTCAGGGTGGACTCACCAAAGGCGAACCACGTTTGACCAATCTGATGGCCTTGTGTGATGGCATGGCAGGATGGGTCGATGAGGGGAGAGCAGTCGATGAGTGGATGTTGTCTGCGTGAGCTTCAGCAAGGCTTTTGACACTGTCTGCCACAACATCCTCATCAGGAGATGTGGATTAGAGGGATGGACAGTGAGATGGGCCAAGAACTGGCTGAAGGCAGAGCTCAGAGGGTCATGATCAGTGCAGCAGAGTCCAGGAGGAGGCCTGCAGTCAGTGGTATTCCCAAGGGATTAATATTGGGATCAATCTTATTCAACTTACTTGTCAGTGACCTGGAGGAAGGGATCAAATGCACCCTCAGCAGGTTTGCTGGTGACACCAAACTGGGGGCAGTGGCTGATCCACCTGAAAGCTCTGCTGGCATTCAGTGGGACCTGGATCAGCTGGAGGGTTGGGCAGAGAGAAACCTGATGAGGCTCAACAAGGGCAAGTGCCAGGTCCTGCACCTGGGGAGGAACAGCCCCAAGAGCCAGCACAGGCTGGGGCTGACCTCCTACAGAGCAGCTCTGTGGAAAAGGAGCTGGGACTCCTGGAGGATCACAAGCTGTCCATGAGCCATCAGTGCCCCCATGGCCAGGAGGGCCAATGCCATCCTGGGGTGCATTGGGAAGAGTGTGGCCAGCAGGTCGAGGGAGGTGATCCTCCCCCTCTACTCAGCCCTGGTGAGGCCACACCTGGAGTGCTGTGTCCAGTTCTGGGCTCCTCAGCACAAGGGAGACAAGGAGCTGCTGGAGAGGGTCCAGGGGAGAGCCACAAGGATGATCAGGGGTCTGGAGCTTCTCTCTCATGAGGAGAGACTGCAGGAGCTGGGACTGTTTGGTCTGGAGAAGACTGAGAGGGGATCTCACCAGTACATAGAAATATCTCAAAGGTGGGTGTCAGGAGGGTGGTGCCAGACTCTTTTCAGTAGTGTCCAGCAACTGGTTTAAGTACAGTGACCATAAACTAAAGCACAAGGCATTCTACCTCAACATGAGGCAGAAGTTCTTTACACTGAGGGTTGCAGAGCACTGGAACAGCTGCCTGGGGAGGCTGTGGAGTCTCCCTCTCTGGTGACACTTGAAATCCACTTGGATTCTTGTGTCACCTGCTCTAGGTGATCCTGCTTTGGCAGGGGGCTTGGACTGGATGATCTCCAGAGGTCCTTTTCAACCCTAATGATTCTGTGATTCTATGAATTGACTTGTTCATGCTGGAAAAGAGAAGGTTTCCTTGTCTGAGGGGATCCCACAAGAAAGATAAGATGGTTCTATTCACGGGAGCATATAGTGGCAGGACAAGGGGGCATGGCCTCAAACTGACAGAATACGTTTAGATTACATATTAAGATATTCTTTCGTCAGAGGCTGTGGAGGTGCTGGAAGAAGTTGCTTAGAGAATTTTTGGATGCCCTGTCCCTGGATGTGTTTAAGGCCAGATGTGATGGACATCTGATCAACCTGTTGTAGTGTAAAGTGTCCCTTCCACAGCAGGGGAGTTGGACTAGGGGAAGCTGAAGGTCCTTTCCAATGCAGGCCATTCTGTGATTCTAGGATTCTGTGTTCTTTAGTGTTAAAAGGTCTACCTATTTTATCTCTAGTTTAACGGTATCTTTAAAGGTATCCCTAGTTTAACATGGTTTACAAGAGTCAGATGAAAATGCAACTTCTCTTCTGTATGCTAGGATTTTCTTTTGTCATCTGTTTGGTGATGTATTTTTTTCATGCTGAAAATGGTGTTCAAGAGAAGAAACTCTTCTAAATTAAAGTTGCAGGAGATGCAGATGAGGGAGTGTCATGCTAGATTGAGAATTTAACTTTGCTGTTGGCACTCTTCTCTTATATTTTACTGTTTTCTGTGAATTTGAGCTTGAATACATCAAAACATTTCTAGTATAATAAAATATACCAATGAAGATATGAAGAAGTATTTTACGACTAGTAGAAGTTGTGTCTTATCTTGCTCTTCTTTAAAGTTTTCATTAGCTAATGGAAAGGGAAATAAGTAATAGTATGACTGCTTTTTTTTTGAGTTGATTAATCTTTGAATTAACTCATTAAATGAGTTTGAAGCATTAAAAGAAATCTAAATTAATCTATTTTCTATAGCAGCAAGAAAGGCCAGTATTAACAAGTGAGGGGAGAGGGGATGCATCAGTACTATTTTCAGTAGTTCAGAAAAGACTGTTGGGGATTGTTTTTTGTTTTAGCTGCTTAACTAGTTATTTCTACTTGTTCATTAAATACTGACTTACTTCACAGCTTTAGTAGGCAGTTTAAACTTTTTTTTCCTGGGTTTATATTTTGAACCTTCATGGAAATCACTTAAATTAAAAATTTAAGATTTTTTTTTTGCTACACATAATTGGTGTTAACTATTCTCTGTTTAATTAAAACCCAATATCCCTCTTCCTCAAGTTCTAGTGGTTGAACAAAGCAGTGTTGTAAGGAAGAGTTGTTATTGGTTTTTTGTTGTTGTTTTGTTAATTGGTTGGGTTTTTGTTTTGTTTTGTTTTTTTGTTTTGTTCTCTTCTTCATTCTGGTTGTAATATAAAGTTTAATTGGAAGGTTTTAATACTTTCCTGCCATGATCTAGCTTTTGTAAGTGGGAAAACGGATGTGTATATTCAAAAGACAGCCTTGAGAACATAATTGTAACTTAAAAATAAGAGAATGGGGTCTGAACTCCCAGTACACCTAGTGTAACTGCCATGTAAAAATGTTCTTTGATAAAAATAAGATGTTCTATCCTTCGAAGACATTACATCACTTTCTGTGATGCTTTTCATATTTTCTCCTGGTTGAGAACAGACTTTCCAATGCAACTGATCAAAGACATCCATATTTCTGTGTGCCCTGAAGCATCTGTCTTGTTCACCCTTATCCAAAGTGGCAGTAATCCACTCAAGGCTAAAATTTAAAAGTTGGAGATAAGATTATTTTGGATAATAGACAGCACTACAATAAGAACACTCCAGTAGAGGTACTTGGACTTTGTAGGTACAGTCTCCAAGCATCAGTCTTGGAATGTTGTTTATTTTCTTTCAGAAGAGGTGATGTAAAAATAAAATGTACTGTGCCTGGTAGCAGAGGTATAATAAATCAGACCATTTAACAGAGTAGTTTTCCTGTATTGTATAGTTTGTGTGTAGTAGTCTGGCACAGTTTGAGATGGAAAATTCAGAAATAATCCATTTGAGCTTGATCTATTCCCAAAAACTTAACTACTTGAAGGATTTTTTTTTTTAACAGTCTGGCAAAATAAACCCCCAACTGTTAACATGTGCAAAGAAAATATTACTGGTTTCTGCTTTTAAAACATAAATAAATATACCAATGATGTGCAGTGTAGCTCAGAATCCAATGTTTGCCTTTAGCTTTAAGGCTTTGAGAACACCTCTTACAGCTCTTATCTACTATTTCCACTTAGTTCAAAGGCTTTAAGTAATTTGTAACTGCTAAAGTCTCTCTCTTCTTTCTGTCTTGTTCTAGGATGTGTTTGTATTTAGACATGAACTTGCTCTCCTAAGAATATCTGCCTTTATGGGTCTGATAATATTTGGTGGAATAAGTCGACTCTTTTACACTCAGCTAATGGGTATTTTCACTGTAAGTATCTAATTTTAGAAGTATATATTAGTTTTATTTTCAGTACAATTAGTCAAAGCAGAAAAGCAGATTGCATTTAAGGGAAGACTAGAAAAACACTTGCACTATGAGGCAGTTGTTTGATACATGGTCTATCAAGCCTCTTGTCACCAGTGAAATCTAAGAAGCTTTCTAACAAACAGGTGTCTAATAATTCCACCTTCAAGTCAGTTTCCTGATTTGTGTTAGTAAAATAGACTTGTACCTTGTCTTGGAATTGCACAGTCTACAAGGTATGTAGTTGATTCTTGTTTTTATTTTAAACTCTTGTGCAGCCTGGTCAAAATTTATGTGACAGTGAGGCTAATTGATAAATCAAATTTTGAGAACACAGCATCTTTGTTAAGTATTTTGATAAATACGCTTATGTTCATCTCTTTATTTGCTAAACTATGGAATGTAATCATGGCGTTTACAGTCCAAATGGATATTCTGCAGAAAATAAATCCTCTGCATGGAAAAAAATTTCAGTTAAATAAATTTGGTAATGTAATGTAATAAATACTTAAAAGAAACAAGCTTTTTTTTTGTGTAACAAACTGTTCTGTACATTAAAAGTTAATTGCTGCCAGCAAATTTTTGAAGTTATCTTGAGAATCCATACTAATGTTTAAAATATTGTTCAACATGACAGAGAGAGTGCATTAGTTGGCTGTATGCATATTGAAGATACGATGCTGAATATACATGTTGAAAGGCTATGATGTAGCCTGCTGAACTTTTTTTTAAAGACAATAATGTACAAGATGGCAGCATGTTTGTGGCTACAACTGTTGAAGATCCACCTGAAATTTCACTTTGGACTTAGGAAGGTTTGCACAGTAGGTACATAATGGAAGACCTCCCAAGTGTATTGTATAATTCTTTTGTATAGAATAAACGAAAAAAATTACAGTGTAGTTTTAAATTATGTTACTTAAAGCAATAATACTGCTTTTTGGTTTTACTGTATTACCTTTACATATTTACTGCCTTTTGCTTTTTCTGTCATGGTAGTTATACTGTCTAATATTATTACCATTATTAGTCTATTATTATTACCATTCTCCAGCTACTCTACCATAATGCGTTCTGCACTTACTCTCAACCCCCAGGTCAACACATTTGCCTTTGTGCACCTTTACTGTGTGCCTGATTTATGTTCCAGGGCCTTGCTGACAGATTTTCTCTTCCTGTGTAAATGTTGCCTTTTTGTCTGCATCATCTAGTGCTGGGATGTTTTTCTATACCACCACTATGGTGGCTATCTAGCTGATGTAGTGAATTCTGCTCACCAGTAACAGGTGAGACAGAGACAGAAACTTAGTGAAAATTGTTCCAATACTGAAATATGAATGACATTTTAGTTTCTGTTAAATGGATACATATGAGAGAAGGATCAGAAAATCCATCTGATCAGTACTGCACTAAACCACAGGTAGGATACAGAAGAAAACAAGGAAACCAGACCCTAGGTTTATGATTTTGTTCTGTGTGCTGCCAGAAGCTGGACTAAATTTTAGCAGTGACAATCAGCATCCATTTAGATACTATTACTGGATGTGAAATAAGACCTCTCAGACTGAATGTGTTTCTGTCAAATATACCTGAAACCTGGGCTGTTTCTGTTCTGACACAGGATACCAGCTGCACTGCCACTGTAACAGGCACAAATGCCCAGTTGTAACTTCACTGTCCTGAGCCTTAGCACTTCCAGGCTGCTGCCACCACTGGACTCTATTTGTAAACTGCTGTAAAGTCTTTTTTTCTCTGTCAGTTGTATAGTATACTGTGAAGTACATCCTATTCACCTACAAAGCTGGCAGCTCCACTGAAACAGGTGTGGGGTAATAGCATTTTTGAACTCCAGTTTTTCTGCTGAAATCATAATTGCTGAGCTGCAGAATGCCTGGACACTCTTTCCTGTTATCTTTGCCAAGCTTTGTGAAACAAACTTGCTACAGTAATTGTGGATGTGGATGGCCTATAAGAGGCAGATGCTAAAAAGTACAGATCTTCATTAGGGCCTCTCACTGCACCCTACCTATTCCCCCAAAAGCAGAAGGGCTGTTGTCACATGGACAAGTTTTTAGGCTTGATGGGATTGCTGGTGAAGTAGAAGGCCATTACTGGTGTATCTCCAGTCATTAATTCACTCACACCATGTGAATCCTGTTGCATTGACTCACTGAAGAATGTAGGTCATGTAGTCCATCCCCCACTCGGAGCATTTCATACCAGCAGCACAATTGTCTTCTCCCTTTTCATTCCTTTCTTTGTAAATGCAGAATTAGGAAGAATAAATAATACAGTAGTTTTGAGGAAATCTGCTTGGCAGCAACCAGTCAGACTTCAAACAAACAAAGCAAGTCTGTTTGGTGCAGTTGCACTTATTCTACAAGTGGTGTCAGAAACTTTCTGCACAAATGGTTTTTGATTGCCAGCACTGTAGTGTGGAGACTTGCTTCCTACATAAGCACTGACAGCTTTGCCTTGCAACTGGAAAAGACAGAGGAGAGGGCAGCAGGTGATTTAGTATTTTCTCTGCAGGCTCCCAAAATACATGCTTGTGGTGGTAAAATATGGAAACAACAAAACTGCTATACCCACCCAGAAGCTGAGCACATTGAGTATGCAAAACATTCAAGCCCTGTAGAAGCAATGAACCATGAACAGTAAGAAGCAGTGATGTTTCTACTGTGTACTGTGCTGGAGTTACCATTCAGCATCTAGTCTTCCTGTGTAAATTAAGCAAATGGTATCTGAAATGAGCTCTATGTTAAATATGGAATTAGTGATTAAATTAACTTAGTATAAGGTGTAGATCAAAACTTGATAGCAGAACGGAATCATTAAAGTGTAATATGAAGAAAAGGACCTTGAAAAAGACTTAAGATGCTTGGAGGCATGGATATGCAGTTAAAGCATTCACATCATATGAATTGTTCCATGGCTATTCTTGAAAGCATTAATTTCATTGATTGCTGAAGCTGCCTAGAGAGAGATGTGTGCAAGGGACAAGAGCATGGGCCTTTCGATAGAGGCAAGGCAACTCTTGTGCTTGTATGGGAGAACAGGTAGTACACATTTTTGTAGTTCATGCTCTTGTGCCTCTTGCAGTTTAACATATACCAATATTAATTCCACAGCTCCTGGGAAAAAAAGCTGGTTTGAAATAGTAGAGACAGGAAGTGTTGCAGTTCTGTGATGTAAACTTCGGTGGATGCAACCTGTTGCTGAATGAGTCCAGCAGGTTAAGGGTCATTAGTGTTTAACATTACAAGTGCTGCAAAAATTTTTGGAAAGAAAGATAAATCTAAGATTAATCAAACTTTAACCCTTTTGTAACAAGACTGACTGATTTTCCATAAGGTAAACTTGCTTGACCATCATTACATATTTTTCCAGAAATGAAGCCAATAGTTTTTGTTTCATCTTTAGTAATATAAAGCTAAGGCCTGTTTTTTCAAGGAATACTGGACATGCTTATTAAAAAACTCCAGATTCTTTGTTTATATTTGTATTTACAGAGGTTTATCCTTCTGCCACAGCACCAAGATAAAGTTTAATGTGTAGAATAAATTTGCATGTGATCTTTGCATACATTTTTTGAAGCAGAGTTACATTCTGCTAGAATTGAGCTAAGTACAAGATTGACAAACCATAAAAATAAGCCAAAGTTTTTCATAGGTTTTCATGGGATTGGCATTTTCTCCTCTTGTTATATGTTTTCAGAAGTCATAAAATGTCTGGCTGAATGCATAATGGAAAGAATATATCTTATACCCTCTGTCAGTGTTTTTCTGGATTGGGGCGGTAGCTAAAAACAGAAAAGCAAAGCAGCACAGTATGAAGTGCAGGTGAAGTATTCTGCCATGTGTGCTGGCACTTTGCAAAATTCAGGTTTGTTGCACAGTTGACTGATCTGTGCCTGATCAACGACTGATCTGTCGTTGCATAACTGTCATTGGTCATAACAGTAGATCAATTTTTTAAAAGGTCTTTAAGAGAAATATGCATGTATTCTCCATATGTGTGTATTCTGCTGTTATCTTGCTTCATGTGTGTTCAATAGATACCAAGGTGCTTGGAAAAAATACTCTCTGGTAAAAATGAAAACTTTGTGAGCTGTATACTAAAATTTGTCTCTTACAGGGAGAATGTTCTTGAGGCTGTAGTGCTTGATTAGGTGATTAATAGTCTAAGTACCTACCAGACAGTGATTTCTCTGAGTACATTTGCCACCACTGTGATTGTGGTATCACTGTTAGAGTATCATTAGCACAAGGCTATTCATAACTCATTTGGAGGTCCAGGAAGCCAAAGAGCAAAGGAGGTGACTTCCTACAATGAGAGGAGAACAGCTGGTTGGCAAAAACTGTCCTTAGAGGAACTTTTGACATGAATTGCTCTGATGAAGAGGGGAGCAGCTGAGGTGCCCTCTGTATACAGGATTAGTGCTTTCTCCCTAGAAACTAGCATATGTGAAACACACTTCTATCAGAAGGGGCACATGGCTCTTTTTGTCCTCCTTTCCCAGTTGCTTTCTCTGAGCTTTACTTGCCTCTAATTTTGATATCATCCTGAACTTTGATACTTCTTCCAGGATGTACTTTACATTACTCTTGGGGAAGTTTTATTTAGATACTTTGGAAATAGAAGTATCTAGGTTCTCTCTAATTCATAAGCCTCTGAAATAGGGAGAAATTTAAAATCCGAATTTAGGAACTCTAGGACTCTTAAGAAGATACTCCTCTTAAAATCTCATCAACAATTAGTATTCTTCCTTAAAATATTCAAGTTTTTGAGAACTGTATGGAAGAAATTGGTTTCACCCATGAATTAAAACACCGTTTAAGGTAATTTCCAAAATGATTATGCATTTATGTTGAAGGCCTACCTGTCTCTAGTGATTGTTACTTCCTTTACCACTCCTCTGTTCCCTGTCATTTCTTGTAGAGCAATTTAGAATTTTATATTCCTTAACTGGAGCCTGTGTTCTTACATTCTCAGGCAGCCTGATTTTTAAATGAGATTGTTTGAAAAGTAGAAGCAAACTTTTAAGTAAAACAAAAACAGACCAGGAAGAATTTTGTAAGTTGCACCTTACAAGGGTGCAAGTCTTTTACTCTCCTACTGAAAGAACAATTTTAAAGGTTATTGTTACTCTTTACTTCAAACCTCCTCTAGCTGCTTATACTCTAGAAGAAGTCTTTGGTCAGAATCACTGCACCTGGCAAGATAGCTCCAGTAAAGACACTTAAAATTCCATGAAGGTAGAGATGTGGGTTTTATTGGTGCTTTGTCGTAAGTCATAGAAGTATGATTTATAGGTAAATTATCACTTTGTCCATTTCAGACAGTTTTAAAATCTTTAAAATCTTCTGGGGAAAAAAAATACAGGCAATCTGTCTTGTGCAACAGTTGCTTGCATTGCATTAATGACATTGTATTGAAGTGACAAAACTAAAGTTTATCTAGAAAAGATAAAAAAGATTTTGCACTTAAGCTAGAAGAAAGTACTGAGAAGGATGTATCTGTGTTACTAATTTTTATTTCCATTTGCTTTTTTTCATGTCGTTATATGAAATAATAAAACTTATTGGGAAGCTGAATCAAATAGTACCCAGAAACTCGCTTCCTTTCTCAAAACATATTTTCTTGTTTTTCAAGAATTTTTCGCTCATTTTTATATGGAACAGATGTTTGCTTTCCTCAAAAAACAAAACAAAACAAAAAACCAACATAACTTGCCTATTTATTCATTTATTCATAGGAAAAGGCATAAATTCACCAAGGAAAAAAAGTCTGTTTTATCAACCCCAGATTGTTTCTGATGTATGGTTGTTGAAGGTAAAGAGCTCTTTTAAAAAGAGCAGTTTGATTCAGTCTTTTTAAAAAAGGTGGAATGGCCAGGATGCTTATGTGTGTATTAGTAGAAGATTAGCTGTGGCTTTTGCATTTCTGTCACTCATATTCCATTTTAGTTTTAAGAAATTATTTCTCTATGTCTTTCACATTAAGAGTTAAATGATGATAAACCCAGTTTTTCTGTTTATACTGCAGTATTCTTCTATTGCTTATGTTTGATCTACAAGGCATTACTATAGAGCATGTAAAAAATTACATGGCATACTGTTTTTTAAAAATGGCTTTTCTGATTATTTTGATATTTGTTCATATCTAGTGAGTTTTTAAATTGCACCAGACACTGCTAAGAAGTATTCAGTTTGTCGACTGTTTTTAAAAAGCTGGTACCTTTTGCATGTGTGCGATTTTCTTCCTCTCAAGATCTGTGGTATTCTTTATTTTGTTGGCTGCCACCTGTCTGAAGCAATCAGCCACTTCTTTCTCTTTCTCTGTACAAAAGGAAAATCCGGTCTTCCCATGGATGGTGGAAGGTAACAGGATAATCAGTTCAACAGTGATCCTCTGATGTCATTGTGAGAGCCCTGTAAAAGCGGATTATCTGTGACCCAGATAAAATAATTAGAAATTACTTGGACACTTACAAATAACTGATCTACTAATCTCATTTCCAAAGTTAAAAAAGGCCTGTCTCTCAACGTAACACTACCAGATGTTTCAGTTAAACAGCATCCTTTGCAGAGACTAATCTGAACCCTAATTTTAAAGGATTACCTTTGATTGTTTTTATCTCAAACACTAAACAGTGTTTTCATTTTTCCATATGTTGTAACAAACTATTTCTATGAAGGAAAAGAAATTTTCTTAATTCTTCAATTATGGTCCATTAAATATTATTTAATGTGATTTATGCTATTATTGCAGAGGAAAACTTTTTGTTGAAATTATTTAGTAATTAACTTGTTTCTCTGGAGCAGAACTATTTAATGGATAGGCTTTTATAAATTTAATAGATACCATGTGGCCTTTGTGCAAGATAGTGGATGTATTATCATAAACTAAGTGGACAGTGACTTTATTAATTTAATTAATGCTACCAGGGTTTCCTGTTAATTAACTGTTTGAATGGTGTACAGTGATATGCCAGTATCCTGTTGCATCAGTACTTTCTGGATGTGGAAAAGAGAAATTTCCCTTTATTTTCTGTAGGAAGGATAGAAGGGAAAATAGTGTTCAACAGCCTACCTGGTGCACAATATAGTACCTACCACGTGCGTTTTTCTCCTTAGAAGCTTTTAAAAATGTTGATACTTGCTTTTTATTGTTGCAGTGTTTCTCCTTTTCACCTTAAATTAGCAAGTGCATTTTACCAGGTAGTTTTCCAGTATTTTTACAAAGATTGTGTTTCAAAATGATGAAAATGTAGTTGCAGTTATTCTGTTAGTAAAATCTTGAGCTTTTTAATTCTTTGTATATTTTATAGTATTGATCCATTGCTGATTTAATATGCAGAGTGACAAGTGATCTAGTTCTGCTGAAGTGCTTTTTGTCATTAATAATAAGTATCTTGTAATTAAAAATATTTGCAATCATATCTTTAATCAGATAATCTATTAAATACTATTTTGATTAGTGAATACTAAGGGCTTTCCTGTTTTTTCAAACATGGCAGAAGTGTAATCAAGGAACTATTAATCCTCATAATTAAGTTTAGCATATTAAAAATTAGGATTGGTAGGGGAAATTAGGATTTCCAGGCAATTGTATTCTTTATGTGGCTACAATATAGAGAAAGATATAAAATAATTACAGAGGGAAAGCAAAGTATATATGAACTATACCCCTGAAAGAGTAGCTGGAAATTGCTAACAGAAAATAAACTAGTGTTAACATTATCTCTCTTCTTCTTCCTCATTATTCTTATCCCTTCCCCTTTTCCTGTCTTTACCTTTAATCTACCTATAGATAGATCTCCTATTACAAGACTACATGAAGTTCTATATATTAAATTGTCAGGAATTAGTAATGTCCTGGTCTTTGAATAAGAGTTTGTTAACTGTGTAAATTCTCTTATATCTTCACCTTATTTCTCTCAAATAGGATTGCACTTTGTTTAGGATTTTTAATGAATGTATTCTGACATCTTTAAATACATATTTACCATAAAATAAAGTACTAGTTTATTTAAAAAAATGCCTCTTTTATGAGCTATTTAAAATGTAGGGATAAATAGAAGTGTAAGACATTCTAGGCAGCAAAAGATCTCATCACTTTTATTTAGGTCACTGCATGATCTTATGTCAATATGAATATTTTTATTGAAATTAATAATTTGCAATATTTTAAGGAAAAAATGCAAGTTAGAAAATGTAATCAGATTTTATATTGTGCAAGGAGTATAAAATAACATCAAATATCATGTCAGAATTATCCCTGGTTAATTACTCAAAGAGGAAGTCCTTTAACTAATCTATTTTACTAATAGTAAAGTTACTACCTTTAGTCACTTGAAGGTAAGTAACTATAAAAATAATATTTGAGTGTTCCAGGGACTGAGTACATTTTGTTTACATGTTGCTTCTCAGATTTAGACATCAGACTATTAAAATTACTTCTGTGTGAAGAAGATCAACAGCTAGTTCTTAAATATTTTTCCCTCATACTTTTGTCATATGGTATTTGCAAGGATCAATAAATATAATGTTTTGTCATGTTTCTTGTTATGCAGCTATCTGCACCAAACATGCCATAGATTTGAAATAGCCTGAAGTTAAGAGATCTGCTTGTAGTGCCTCCATTTTAGATGGTTTCTTTTCATTGAGTCATTATCTAATAGCCAATAAATAAATTGGAAATCCATGTAACTAAATTAATAAGAACATAGAGGAGTACAGAACTATTCACTAGAGGTAACAGAGTGTAGCTTTATTTTTCATTTAGCATATGAGTCTGATATAGGGGTTTAACCTTTAAATATAACTAATAGTTTTCAGGATGAACATAATTGTAATAGATAACGTTAACCATCTTATATGAAAAGTCTAGATTAAGGAAAGAATGCTAAGAAGTGGCCAGAAGTAAACCCAATATGCATTTAATGCCAAAAGAAAAGAAAATTTCTCAAATACGATGTATTCTTTCTGTGTTTAGTATTTTATGTACTTGAGTTGCTCACCTGTCACTTGCATGCACACCATGAAAGGATGTCAGATAGAAGACAGAAAAAACCCTTTATATAAAGGATGTGTTGTCTTGAACTTTCAGATAAAAGCAAAGGCTGCAAATCCAGGAAGGCTAGCAAGTTTTGTTTTCTCTTTTGTGTTTCATCATACTTTTCTGATGATTCACCTACAGTGAACATTTGAAAATACTAAAAGCATGGCATAATGCTTACATTCTACTATTTCAAGTATTTAATAGAGCTGTAATGGTTGCATGTCACTTTAAGCAAACACCAAAGAAAAACTGAACCAGGGATTGTAGCTGCATGCTTTGGAGTTAGTCCTGTAAGTTACAAATTACAGTTTATACTTTGGAAAACATGAATCTGTAAGTGAAAAGTATCTGCAAACATGGATCAGTAAGCAAAAAATATCCTTTGCGTGTGCTTTTTTCATGATGAATTAGTTCATGATGAAACCCATTCCTATAGGACTGTTTGTTAAACAGTGCATGTGATCTTTCTAATTTTTTTTCTTTTTGGCAGTTGGTTATGCTAAATAGAAGCATAGATGTGAAAGGTGTAGTTCTCTTTGGAGCTAATGTGGATGCATTCATTTGCAAGTGAATATGAGGTTGGTTTGCAAAACTCTGTCAGTGCTTTTACGTATGTCTCTCTCCATTCTTCTCCTTCCTCTTATAGCTGTCTTAGCTGTGGCAGTAGCTTACTTAATTTAGAGTAAGCAAACTGCTCTTATGGATTTGTAGTATATCCTCAGAGTGAAAAAAAACCTTATTTTTTCTCCCCTCAGCAGAATCTGAACGCTTTGCCCTTTTCCTATTCTTATTCCTGTGTTTATTTCCTCTAATTTCTTATTCCTGTCTCACTAAGGTGTGATTTTTTTCCTGTTGTTGCTTTAAGATGCTTATCATTGGTATGTATCTCTGAATAACCGGGTGCAGGAGCAATTTTTATTTCCAATCTGGATGACTTTGGGAATCCAGATGATCCATCATGTCAAATTAATCAGTTGTGTTTTCAATTTCATCTTGTATTCAATTGCAAATTTCAAGATATTTTTAGAGATTACTGGGACTCCATAGATATGTGATGTTTGCTCATACCAAGTTATTTTAAACTTTTGGATGAGTGCCAGTGCTCAAAAAAGGTTTTAACATTAGCATTAGCTTTGAGTCTCGAAAAAAAAATCTTAGCAGAGTTCTATTTGTATTAATAGTAATCCAAGCTGATAGTAGATGCAGACAGCCAAAGCCTCTTAGGCTGAACACAGTAATTCTGATGTTGTAGCAAAACCTTGGTATGCATCAAATGCATAAGAGAGATGATACTCTGATTGGAAGATATTTATGAGATGTGTTAATGAGCAGACCACCTTTTCATTCAGAAGAATAGTGGTTATTCTGGTCCTTTGTCTCCAAAAGAAAAAAAAAATCATATCATCTCCTGTCTTCAGAGGGGCTACTGACTTTCCTGGGGTGCTGTGAAGTTTCACTTTCATGTGAAAAGGTAAATTGGTTCATTCTCAAATGAAAGTACATTTCAAATGAGCCTATTTGGCAGCAGTGTTGGGGGAGGGAAGGTATTTTGTTTCTTGAGTTCAGTCACTAGCATTTGTTAAGCAGGTAAACTTCAAAGCAATGTTTCTTTGCTAGATTGCAGCTTTTAATATGTGGCTCTAAAATTTTTTTTAATGTTGAAAGAGTATCCAAGAAGCAAAGGACTTGCTGCTCAGCCCCAATTTCTTTACTGTAAAGGAAAAGTAATCTGAAGTATATGTTGCCATTTTAAGGTAAGGGGAGGGAGGAAGGAAGCAGACAATGAAGGAAGGGAAGGGAGGGAGGAAGGTAGTTCCTGGTTTGGTACTTTAACTTAGTTCATTTAACAGGTTACAGTTTGGAGAGAAGCGGACTCTGAGAACATTTCAGGTCTTGATAACATGCCATAACAGCACTTAAAATGAAATACAATCTCCAGTTTCCAATCTGTGATTTTCCCCCAAAAAATCTAAAACACAGTATTTTAAGGAGCAGTACAAGTGTATTAATGAATAAGCAATGTGCAGAAACACAGCAGAAAGGCATGTTTAAGGTATTTGGTGATGTTATTTCTGCGCCCAAAGCTGTTTAAAGGCCCCTCTTTTGAAGCAGTAGAATAAATATTCCATAGCTACAAGTCCATTTAGAGTCTGGAGTAACCTGTTACTGTTTTACAAAAGACCATTTGCCATTATTGCTTTCAAATATGCCAATATTATTTTATACTATTTGATATACAGCTTTGAGTTTACCAGAGAATAGTTCCTAGAAGTGAGATGTATTTGCAGTTACAAAAGGAACTATAGCATCTCATGAAAATGCTATTATCACCTTGCTGAAATGCCATGGAAGTAGTCTCTTGTTCACTTAGTCCTTTTTATTCAAAAAGCCTGAATAAAATTCAGCCACGTCTGAATTTTTGTGGTAGGCAAAGATGGTGTTTTCTCTGAAAAAAGCTGAATAAAAAGCCAGTCCAAGGAAGCAGAGTATTCCTTGGCTGTGAAGTCATGTCCTGCCCTAACAAGGAGAATGACTTGTGTAGTGCCAGGCTTGTGGCAGGAGAGAGAAGACAGGTCCATAATGTGAGAGGAGCAGCACTTTATCTGTGGGAATCAAAACAACAAGCAGTGTTTACAGTTTGCTGCCTCCAGTTCTTTCCTCCCTCACTGCTGTGGGTGTTAAAAGCCACCTAACAATGGGGCCAGCATGGTTTATGTAACCTTGACCGTGCATGTCTTCTCTACACAAACTTCTGGGCAAGAACCATGCCATCCTGGTGGATTGGCATGAGAAAAGGGGACTTCTCTCCTTTGCTGTAGTGCATCTGGAATTCAGCTGGATAAGTCCTGGACAGAATTAAGATTTTTGCTGTTTAGTGTGTGGTAAGGGATCCTGTTTCAAAACTCCTCAGAGCTGGAAAGTAGAACAGAAGAAATTGGCAGTGGGCTGCCCTTGTCTGGTGGAGCAGGAAATCAGCTTCCAGTATGTTATTTCCCACTCACAATGTGCCCTTCCCACTTGAAGCTGTACGAAAGATAGAGGCGGAGTCCCAGCAATGCCTGCACTGGATTGCATGCAGGAACAATCAAGGAGCACAGTGTGGTTTTTAGTGCTAGGTACTGTCTCCAGATGATGATGAAGTTGCAGCCTAATTAAACCACAGTCCTGGATGCGGTTGGGACAATTGAGATTAGCTCTTGGTCTTATTCAAATTCTACTGTAATTTGACAGATGCATTGTGTGCATGACTGAATCAATGAAAAGTAAAGGGAAATACCAAACTACCAATGAAAAGGAGTTGAAATAATGAAGAATATGTCAATTGATTTTGTTTTGAACTTCACAAGTGATTTTGGGAGGTAATGAAGTATAAATGTGTATTTAAACCCCCTACATGATACTCACAAAGGAAGCTTTTTTGTGAAATCCATAGTGAAAAGTGAGAAAAAAGCACTATTGGTAATTCTAAAAGTTTTTATTTGGGGGTGATCTAAGCTAAAACTGATCTGTTACTTTCCTTAATGTTTTATAATTGAAGTTGCTGTCAGCTGCAGGATTGCCTTAAAATATAAAAGCTAAATAATGTGCCCTTCACTCTGCACATTATTTAGCTTTTATATTTTAAGAGAGCAATTTTTATATGTGTAATTAATTATAGGAACTGTAGAAACTCATGGTATATTTTCAGTTGTGCTGTTTGCATTATAATACTCATAAAGCTAATGGTTTTAAAACTTCTGACCACCTCCTGCTTTTCAAAATACTACATCTGTTAATGACTGCATTTTACTAGTTTTGTGGTTATCTCAGTGGGATGCTTCCAAGTCTGGAAAGAGTGCTTGTGGAAAGTATGGCAAGAGTGGACCTTACCCACATTGCTTCTAAATGTCCTGTGCATTAATTGTGAATTAATTTTAGCTGTAATAATGCTGTAAGTTTTTGTTGGCATTCTTTGGTATTGTAGTCAAACTACACAGTATAGTTTCATATCATGCCTGTAAAAATAATTCAACAGACTGAGTTAGAATTTATATGTGTAATCTCACATTAATTCAAAACTATTATGGCATATGTGTAATGTGCAGCCTACTGAACTAATGTCGGAACAGTGTAGATTAATAATTCATTCCCTGCTATGCTATTCCCTACTTGCTTTCATAATGACATTTTAAAATTTAGGAACGTAAATAAATACTTCTTTGTTGTGTTTTTTTTTTTTTTCTCTTTAACAGGACACTACAAGTATAGAAAAAATGTCAAACTGTTGTGAAGACATGTAAGTTCTGTAAAATTCCTACATTGCTGAAATGCTAAGGGAGTAGCTGTTTGTTAAGATGATTTTGCATAGTACTGTGCTTTGTACTTCCTATCTGTAGCAGCACCTCACTAATCTTTAAATAGTGGTTGTACACAAAATAGCCACAAGTTGTTCCCTTTCTTTCCCTACCCAAAGCCAGTGGAACTATATTTTCTTTTCAAAAGTGCAGATCAAAAGATACTTTCTGCAGTGTTGTGACATACATTTCATTAATATTGAGGTCTCCTGTGCTTCAAAAGGTGCCTTTGTCTGATTGATGACACAGAATAGTTTCTGTTCTCTGAAGTTAAGTCTCAGCTGCATGTCATATTGAAATAAAAGTTGTATTTGTGATGCTTGGACACAATTCATCAGAATCCACTACTGGATCCCCAGCCAGCCTACATTGTTGTAGTTGACTGAAGTGCACTGTGGGCATGCTGTCTTTCACTAATAATGCTGTCTTCTGTAGATCGAGACCCCGAAAGCCATGGCAGCAGACCTTCTCAGAAGTTTTTGGCACTCACTGGAAGATCCTGTGGTTTATTCCTTTCAGGCAGAGGCAACCACTGCGAGTTCCCTACCACTTTGCCAATCATGGCTAAACAGATGGATGGTGGGCACAGATGGGTCCTCCATGCTGGAAGTACATTACAGGTTTTATGATAATAGGACTATGACAGTCTTCAAGTCAATTCAAATCCAGTTGTAGGCATCACAGTGTGCCCCGGACATTATTTTAGTTATGGTCTTGATTTTGTTCTGAAATTAATGCAAGTTAAACAATCAACTCCAGGCTTATTTACTTTCAAATTAGCTTTCCAAAGAGATTCCTTTTGTCTTTGAGGTTAATACCAAAAGCAAACAACTGGAATGTAGTCTTCATCCAGTTTCTGCTGGCTCTTTTTTTAATTCCTTTTTTTATTTTTTTTATTTTTTTTGTTCTGTTTTATTTTTTGTGTAGAAAGCACTGAAGTTTACATTGATGGTTAGATTTCTCACTAAGTGTCTTATTCTGCCTTGAAATTTTTTTTAGTGTTTTTGTCAGTAAGTCTGTCTGGATTTTTTTCCCGCTGCATATGTTTAGAATTCCATGATTCTGCCAGTTATTTATGATATGCAAAAGTAATCCTGCAATACTGCGCTATAGAAGGTAACATTTAAAGCTGGAGCAGACTACTTCATAGACCTTTCTCAGAGAGGTTTTGTAGAGGCACACAAATGTGTGTGTTTACATGGAGAACAGCTTATCGTTCTCTTCTGGCCTAGATATGAAGTTAGTGAAAAGTGTTCATGTCTTTATGTCAGTGAGAGGGATTAAGTATTTCAGGGTAAACTATGCAGATACAAAGCGTGTTTTCCCTAAATCCCAAGGATTTGAATCAGCAATAATCAACAAAGAAGTTGCATGGTGCAAGTGAAATGATTACTTGTAAAAAAGATAGATGTAGTTAGTTAGCATAATGTATCATAAAGAAGAGTATATTGTCAATAAAGTTAAAAATTTTATATTTACTTTTCTTTAGTCTCGATTAGCTGGGATTGGTCTAAGTGTTTATATATTTAAAATAAAAGTCATTAAAATATTTATACATAAATATAGACTTGCTATTAACACGAACAGTGAAGTATATAAACACATTTAATAGGGTACTATGTTGATGTAGATAGCTTGTTGTTCCTTTTAAGTATGGAAGTAGTTAACCAAAGAAAGTGTCTTTCAGATCTGGTAAAATGATAACTATTTCCAAAGTACCAGCTCAGTCTTCCTGTATCTGGAAAAGTTATGTACTTACTTTAGCCCTCTGTATCTATACAAATATTAACTTCAGGTGATTGTGAAAACTACTGTGAATTTCTAGGAGAAATTCACAGCTCAACGTTTCCAGTTATGCTGCTTGCTGTGTTTTTTTAATAGTCTAACAGGACTAGGATCTACCTTAAATAGCAGCTGTGCAGCAGGACACAATAAAAGACCCAAGGTCAGGATTTTATACATGTAGATTGTGCAGAAAGCAATAATTTATTTGGGAACAGTTACTTCAAAAAGAAGGCTAAGATTTTTCATGACTGGTGTTCACAAAAAATTTTTGGATCAACTCTCTTAAAGCCTTAGTACAGTTACTGCCAATGTTAGGTGTCCCTTTATTGAATTAACAGATTTTGATGATTCACTGAAAGTTCCAAAAAGTGCATCTTAAAAATCACTTGAACTTTAAAGTTTTGTAAGCGTCTAACATTTGATCCAACTTTACTTTTCCTGTCCTATTAAAAATAGATGCAATGTTTTGTTAATTTAAATTTCAAGCCTAATGTTCATCCATTTTCCTTTTCTTTTTTTTCCTCATGCCAGTTGTAGTGAGGTTAGACTTTTTTCCAAGTGGTATTGGCATATTGACAGAAATACTTAAACAAAAAGAAGCTTGAGGAAATGGATGAAAATACTGGAGCAGTGCTTGAAATTGAAAGGAATGTGGCTATATATAATAAAGCAATGACTCTATTCTTTTCTTTTCCTTCCTCACACTATTTTAGTCTCTGGAATATACAGGGAAATAATATTTCATTTTCTATGCCAATATTTAAATGTTTCACGAGTAAAATGTAGTTCGAAATTTTTAATGCTAATCAGTTATCAGAGCAGATTATACAGATCTGAGCCTTATTCAGAAAGAGAACCAAGAATTTAACTATTTTTTGTATATTTATCATGGGGCACATAATTGTGTGTTCTGCTTCCCAGTATTACTGTTTCAGGCTGAAGTATCAGTTATACTTTCCAGCAAGTGATGTCCATGAAAATCTTTCCTGATTCTCAAGCAGAAGTGGTAATTTCACAAATTCATGTTCTCAAATGTTTCCATATTGTTTGATTTCCTTTTAAATCTACTTTTTCTCAGTCTCCTACTCATCATAACTAATAATACTCGTCATAATTGATATCATAATTGATAGGAATCAATTTGCAACATGATTAAGACTACTGGTTCATTTTTGTCCCTTTTCTAAGGGGACAAAAGGGGAGAATTTGGAGAGTCTTGATATTTTAGTAGGTGCTAAACTTTATTCTTTGAATAAAGGCATCTAAAATGGTAAAAGTAATGTTTTTTTTCTTAAAACTGAAAGACCCTATCATGTTATTAGTTTCTCCAAGTAATGTTTTGAAACTAATTCTCAGAATGAGTGCTCCATCAGGAAAAATCAGACTTTTATCAACCAATTTAAAATCCTTCATACCTTGAAACTCTTGAATCCTTTGAACCATTGCTTTCTTTTCCTCTAAATCTTCTTTAGAATTCTTTTAGTAGAAAGTGCATTTTTAGGATTGATTAGTGTTTGTCATTTTTATGCTTTTAAAAAATCTTATAGACAGTGTTACTAAATTTCATCCTGATATAATATCAGAAAAACATCTACTTCATTGAGAGAAGTGAATATTATCTTCTGGCTTGGCAACATTTGATTTCCTGAAAGACACAAAGAGAACTTGAAGAAACAATGAACTCCTTCCGGAAATCATTTGAAAGTAGCTGGTTTATTTGCAGTATGGGATAACTTCTGACCAAAAAATCTTAACTTCCTATCTTCTCATAATCAGAGATTTGAGATTTTATTTGAAAAATGCTGATGTTTAAAATAAAAGATAATGTATTAAATAATGTCTGTGAATCTGTCCTCTGATCTGTTGCTTTGAAGGAGAGGTTCCATCACAGAGCTGGTCTAGTAGTTCAGGTACACAATTATTTTCAGTCTTGAGGAGGAGTTAGGAGTCTTGAATTCTCATATATGTGGAATTTTAAGAATACATTTTCTAAGTATCTGTATTAATATACATAACTTTTGAAATATGTTCTGAGCTGTTCTTCAGATATTCCTGAGAATTATTTTGATTCACTGGTTTATAAATATGTGGTTAATAAAACACTAAGTGGAATGTCATGTATCCTGGTTTAACCCCAGCTAGCAATTAAGCACCACAGAGCCACTCAGTTGTTCCCTCCCCAGCAGGATGAGTGGGAAAATTGGAAGAGTGAAAATATGAAACTCTTGGGTCAAGATGTAGACAATCTATTGGTTTGTTAGGTAAAGCAAGAGCCATACAGGCAAGCAAAGCAAAATAAAGAATTAATTTACTGCTTCCCATGGTCAGGCAGGTGTTCAGCCAGCTGTAGGAAAGCAGGGCTGCACCACACGTGACAGTGACTGGGGAAGACAAACACCATCACTCCAAACATTCACATGTTCCTCCTTCCCCCAGCTGTGTTTGCTGAGCGTGACACCATGTGATATGGAATATCCCTGGGGTCAGTTTAGGTCAGCTATCCCAGCTGTGTCCCCTTGTACACCCCCAGCCTCCTTGATGAGAAGGTGTAAGGAGCAAAACAGGCCCTGTCACTGTGTTTTCTTGTGGCTCAGCTGTAAGGAAAGCATTCCTGTGATCAACACTCTTCCCAGCACAAATCAAAACACAGCCCTGCATTAGCTACCCTGAAGAAAAACCAGCAGATCATGACAGATCACATTGCTGTTTGCATTCAGAATCCAGGATATTTCATTGTTCATGTTACCATGTTTGGTTGATGAGAAGCTCAACGCGACCTGCTGGTAATGTGTGCTTTCAGCACAGCAAACCACCTGTTTGTGGGCTGCATCATAAGAATTGCAGCCAAGAGGTTGAGGGAAGTGATTTTCTCCCACTACTAAGTTGAATCTAATTCTAAATAAGTTGAATTATTAGGATCTCAAAAGTAACAGTATGATGCTGAATGCTGCTAGGAACTGCTTTTGGGAAGAACAGGTACTTCTGAATACACTATCCATACTTAGGTAACGTAATACATGACTGGATACTTCAGAAAACATGCCTCAAAAGATTTTTGTACTGCTTTCTTGGTGGCTGAGTATTTGCCTTTGGGAGGCATTGAAATACTTGTATTTGTGGACTGCATAAGGCCTAGGATTTCAGTTCTGCTGAAATTATCCAGGGGCATCTTGTGTCTTGGCCAGGCTATGGCAGAATGGTTAAAGCCTCTTGTAGCAACAAGGGCCATCTAAATATCAACTATATAACTGTAAGAATAACTTACATTTACAGTGGTTTTCAAGTTACAAAATAGAAGATTTCACATCTAATTTCTGTGCACTTCTGGGTATTTCAATGCACATTCCCAGGACTCATATCTGTATATTACAGTAATCTGCAGACAGAAAATTATCTCTCTGTCTCTTTAACAGGCAGAAAATAGTACTGATTTTTGTGAACTAGCATTCTGAATTTTGTAGCTGAAACATGGGCGTGTGATTGAGTTTTATTCATTTGTTCTTAGTTTGATCTTGACTGTTTTCAAATAATGCTGAATGAAGTTCCTACTGGAGTTGGAAATTATGAGGTCTAACACTGTTGTGTCTGAATGGTAATGTACGAGGTGAATGACTGAATAATGGCAGAACAGGAAAGCTTACTCTGGTGTTCTTTTAATCAAATCTGAAAATGCATGAGTATGTTCAGCTGATAAGCAATGCATTTTTTTTTAAATTTATCTTTGCTAATTTCATTCATGTAATGTTTCTGTGAGATTTTTAAAAATGGATTAAGATTACGGTTTATTTTTTTTATTCCTACTGAGAATTTTTTTTGTCCTGTATTTTTATGAAATCTTATTTTTAAATAAAAAAAATTAAAAGTTTTTTTCTCTTCACTGAATTTCATTTACATTGATTTAAAATTGTGCAAATTGTTTACTAATATTTTTCATCTCTTTGTAGATTTTTCTAATTATGTTATAAATTACTCTCACTGCTGTATATTTTTATTGTAGCAAGTGAAAAAGCTACAATCCCAAATGATTGTTTTGAAAAAATGAACAGTGAAAAATTGCTGAATAGTTAGTGAGGTACTTACTGTCTGAGCTTTGTTGTTTGCTTTTAAGAGAAGAGCTGAATGTTGGTTGAAGTATTGAAAACTTTCTCTGTTAGGAGTAGTCTACCAACTAATGTTGGTTTACAACACTAGTTACAGCATTGGTTAATTTTCTTGCCTATAGTTACAGCCAGAGTAGGAACCTCTGATGTAGGTATCAAGTAAGATTTATATAAATTGCCATTTTACAAATTACAGAAATAGAGTTTAGGGTTTTTTAATCTTTGGCTTGTTTGGTTTTTTTTTTAGTGTTTTTTTTTTTTACAATGTATTAGATTGTTCATCCTTGGAGCAGTTTTTGAGACAGGTAAATGAATCTGAATCAGCAGCTCTTCTTTTTTGTGTACATGGGAATTTATGTCAGATTTTTATGCAGAAAAATTTCACACACTTGGTCTATTTCAAATGAGATACTGGCTTTAAAGATGTAAAAAGAAGTGCATCAGTGGCCACAGAAAAAAAATTTAGAGAGCAATAAAACAAAAGCTGCTGGATGTGGTGCAGCAAGTAGTCTCTTCTTTAGAAGTACAGGGAAGATTTTCAACATCTGGGAAGATCACTGCAAGCCTAATAAATCCAAGGAAATTATTAACATAGCTGAACTGTATCACTTCATGAATCAGGAGGCACAAATTACTTGGTGATGGTTTGTGGTACAGGCCTTGCATCTTCTGTTTCAACCCAAGAACCAGATTCTGCTAATAACAGTAATAAAAACCACTTCCATAGGAATCTTTCCAGGCTTTTGTGAGTGCATGCTATCTTTTCAATGTGTGGAAACTGGGATCTATTCCCAGTTGCCCATAAAAGTAATTTTAAAATGCACACTCCAGTATTTTCAATGCCTAAGGCTCCTGAAAGTACTTCTTGATGTGTTGCTCCTGAAAGTATTTCTTGATGTGTTTTGTCAGTTTACAAACTGAATGAAAAATATTTTTGAGTCTATGAATTTATTTTAAGAGGCAACCAGGTAGTACCGATGAACAAATACATGCAAACACTCCTGTAGTCTGATTTGTTACCCATATGAGCCAAAATAATACTGATGTGGAAGGGCAGTTGGAGGGAAAATTTGACCTTTATTCAAGCTGAATAAACAGGCCTGAGGAAGGATGGAGGATGTGTTAGTCTGAATAAAATGAAGCTAAGCTAAGCTGAAAAAAACTTGGCCATAATTTGTATCAGTTATAGCACATTTTTTGTATGTTTTCTAGTTCTACGATATTTTTCTCATTTGACTTCCAGTCTCAAAAACATTCCCTTTGCTGAAGGATTAGTGTGAGAACAGACATGTGCAGCAAAGGCTTTGTATGGAGTAAGCCAAAATTTCAGTTGCACAGAGATAAACATAAAATAAACTGGATGGGTGCTACAACTCTTTCAAGCCCAAGTAATAATTTATTCCCAAATACAGCATGACTCTGCTGTTTAGGATATGCTTCCTCACCTCACTTTTATTCCATGAAGCTTGGACTTTGCTGTAGCTGGGGCCCAAACCCCCAGATCCAGTCTGTTGGCTGCCATAACGGGCTCCTCTTTTTTGGTAAGTATAAAGTGTAAGACATGTAAGTGTGGACACTGCAGAAATTTGAGCCCTGTAGAGGTAGATACTGTTGATATAGATATAGGTAGACATTTGTTTTGATAGCTGATGGATGCTAACTCACAGGATTGGACTTCAAGTCCGGGGCTCAGAATATCTGCCTTCAGTTCCCTGCATGACCTGTGGTTCTCTGTTAGTGAAGACACCTGGGTTTCCAACGAGGGAGGTGTACAAAGCTGCAGTGCTGAAGGTGTGCTGCCCACGTCACAGAAACCTGGATAATCCACTTCAGAAGAAACAGCCATATCCCACAAGTCACACAAGGAAGGAATTTGGGCCGCCTAACATCCAGCAGTGCATAGGTGACTAAAATTTGAAGCATATGTGGTTTTCAGCTCATTCCCATAAACTTCTTGGATACACCAAGAAGAGAGATCACATAAGAAACTGTATTTAGCTTTCTACCTCAAATTTGGATTAAATTTAAGGATAGCAGATGAGCATGTCATAGGAAATCACCTGAGATAAATTTATTTTGCTTTCAAATATTGAAGCTTTGTGTATATGCCTTTTTATGGAAAGTACTTGTAAGGAAATTGAAAATACCTTTCTGAATCTAATTTGGCTCTTTTCTACACAGTTGCATATTCAGGGCATATTTCTACAAAATCATAACATGCAGCATGTGTATGGATGAAGAATAATTCTAGTTATTTATCACGAACAGCCAGGACTAAAAATTTTTATTCTAAGTCTCTTCATTCACCAGTAGAACATCTTCAGCATCATCAGCTGTTCAGCTTTATGTCAAGGTTTTTTAATCTGCCACTGAAAAATCAGAGTTTAGTTTCCCTAATAGTTCTACCTCAATACTCCCAGAACAAAAAAGCTAAGAAGTTTTTTTTCCTTAGACTAGTTGAATGATCTCATAGCCTCATAAATCTGAAAAAAATACTGCTACAGAGTCAAATGGAACAGGTATTACCTTCATATCCTTGGTTATTGAGAAACCACAGCAACATCTATGAACTAGGAAAGGAGCTGCAATGCCTTCTCCTTTGATCCAAGTGCGTTATTTTATTTAATTATCTTTTACTGCAGGTTGGAGAGTCAGGAACCTTGTTTGATGAATACAACATGTATTTTTAACCTAGTGTTGTTTTAAGATAGAGGAAGTAACAGCACTGCAGCAGTAGCACACCAGGCAGAGATGAGGCTGCAGAGGAGTCTGTGAGTAGCAGTGTGGATCTGTGACCCTTCTTCTTGCTTGCTTTTGCAGATGAACTCCTCAGTATGGAGGAGTACATATCTCAGAGTAGCATCTCCCTGTGAGTGGGAGATAAAATTTTTGCCACTAAGTTTATATTAATTTTCAAGTAATAGCAATTTTAGTGAAAAAAAAAAAATCTTATTTGATCTCTTTATCCTTTCTGCTGCCATCAGTTCAGCAGCTTTTGTTCTGTTAAGCACAACTCCTTGGAGCTTTCCTGTGGAATTGCCGAATTATGAATGGGTGCATCTGGATGGGACATACAGTGCACCTTTCCCAAGTCTTTCTGCAAATTCCCTAGAGATCTTACTTTTCAAAAACTAGACATTTCAACTGTGTCAAAACTGCAGACATTTAGAAGATGGAGCACTGCTGGAACTGTTGAAGTTCAGCCACAGTCATGTCCAAATGATCAGATTTCTCACCTGCATGTCTTTTTCAAAGCAGCAAAATGATTCCTTTCTGAATGTACTAGCCAGCCAAATTGATACCTATGTACCTCAGAGAGTATTCTCATTAAAATATAAGTGCTCTTTTCTGAAAAATTAATTTGAAGGCAGTTAAAAAGCCAGGGGTAATGTTACACCTAAGATGTGTCACTCCCTACATAGCTTATTTTATCTGCTTAGAAAAAAAAAAAAAGAGAAAAAATAACTGTTACAGTTGAAATCAGTGTGCATGTATGATTCATAGGAAAAATTTTCCAGTTTTGGAGAAGTCTGAATGAAACCATTATTACAAATAGATCTTGAGTTAATAAATGCAGATGATACAGAGCAGCATTTAGTTGAAACAATTATCTCAATTATGTCTCTTTTGTTTGAGAAAGTCAACAATGGCAAATTTTCTGGTAGTTATTTGCAGCTGATTCTGATAAAAGATTAAACTTTTTTTTTTAGCACATTGTTTACATTTATCAAATTTTGGGAAAAAAGATATGTGAATGGGTGAAAGAGCTGTTTGTTTTCTCATAAAAGATAGGCAGTAAATAACATTAATGTGTTGCTTA
Organism: Urocynchramus pylzowi; assembly: GCA_013397555.1. Lineage (NCBI taxonomy): Eukaryota > Metazoa > Chordata > Aves > Passeriformes > Fringillidae > Urocynchramus > Urocynchramus pylzowi. The sequence goes on from VZRH01005213.1 coordinate 324,771, forward strand.
AAAGGGGTTGGAGAGAAAGATCTCTCCATCTAGGAGAATACTGATGAGGCTCCATATGTTCACTTTTTCATATGTTCACCATTACTAGGTCTAATAAAGGTTTTGGCAAACGTACCTTAAATGCACTTTCAGTTATAATGCCTAAAGTCTTTGAATGTGAAGTGTTGTATTACAGTTGTGGTTGTGTACAAAACCAATGCTATGGATGTTGAGCTGTATTTATTTATCATGTGAAATGGATGGCAAATATGCAATGTGTGATTAGCTTGTGAGGAGGATAGCAACTCCAAGTTCAGTGTGCTCTTTGCAGGATGTTATCTCAGTCTATACATTTTGTGCAGTTATTTCACAAAGGCCAAAAGGCATTTGAAGGTAGAAGTCTTTATCCTTAACTAAATATGTTTCAGTTATTATCACCCAGAGGAGCTGGCTAGATGGTTAGAATAATTCATTCAATTTGTCTATTATGTCCTTAGAATTTTAAGTTGCTCAGATGATTTGAACTATATTATTATGTGAAGTCCTTTCAGAAACAAGCTTTAAAAAACAGACACTGCTGAGACCCTGGAGCAGTTTTCAGACAGGTAGTAATTTTCCCAGATGTGAACTGACTTAAATGTTCCACTTCTTTCTATTTATACACAGTTTGTTCTCTGTTGTAGCTTGCTGTTCTGTGCTTCTTTGGGGTATAGAAGGATGATGAACTGAAAGAAATGGGGCTAGCTTCTGCACCACTAGTGCTGCACCACTGAGCTCCCTGTGGACTTCTAAATACCCATGTTTGCTCTTTCCTGCAGGTTTATGATGTCTAATGGGGCAGCAGCGGATTTGTCAACTTGTGGAGTTACTTCATACTCTTGCCATAGTGTACTAACCTTTATATGGTAAAACTGGACAAAAGGAAGATGCAGAAACACATGAATATGAAAGGAAACACCTAAACAACAAGGCATGTCAAAACTTATATCAAGTCACAATAGCATTGTGCACAATAGCAATAGTCACAGTAGCAGGCATTGATAATTAACAGCATATATGGATAGGTAGCTAAATCACATGCCTGTAGTCACAGGAATACTGATAACTACTTTTAAACTACTAGTTTAAAAGCTAGTGCTTTTGTTGGGAAAATTCCATCCACCCCTCTGTGTGAGGTCCAATGATCTGGCACCAAAACTCAAGGCAAAAAAAAAATGTCAAGGCGTAGACGACCCTTCACACATCTGGCTTGCTTACCATGGGCTGTAAACTGAGGAATAACCTGAAGTGCTGTTTGCTGCAACAGCACCAACCTTTCAGGACTGAGTAGGACAGAACGTGGAAGAGAAGATCATGGCAGATGCAAGCCTTTTAACAACTGGACAGGCACTCCAGCAGAAGAAGACTTGCTGAGAAATCACAGGTCTTACATTAACATCTTACATCTGTAGGGATTGCTTCTATACCCTCTGTGTGGGACTCATAGTGTGGTCTCTTGGAGGACCAAATAGAAATCCACCTTATGCCAAGGGAGGCATATGCTCAGTTGTGGGATAGCATGGCCTCTGTGAGTGTCTGCAGCAGTAAAGACTCTACAGTGTTGAGTGTGCAGCTGAACACTGTTTAAAAACCTGTGTTTCCTGCCTTCCTGCATATAGGAACTCATACAGGTAGTGGATTAGCGTTCATCAAAGAATGGTGCTGGGCCTGACCCAGGCTGGTGCTGAGTGAAGTCAGAATTCTTGCTTAGCATCTGGAGAAGATTATGATTACTATCAACATTATAAAAGGAAGTCTCCTTTTGCTGGCAGATACTGTCAAAAAATTGATTGGTCCAGTGGAGTTAATAGGAAATAGAGTTCCTAGATGTTTTAAGTAGATACTTTTCTTTTAGTCTTTGCCTATTCTCCCCCTTTGCTCACTCCAGTTGAAAATCACTCAGGTGAAATCAGTTGCAGCTATGCTACAATGCCTCACCCTACATAAAGCTTAACCATACCTCTGTAGCCTTCTCTTTACAAGCAAAATGGGCTTTCAGACTGTGAACTGCATGAGGATGTGAAAATGCTCATCATGGGGAAATCATTAACCATTGCTACCTGGGCAGCCATGTGGAATGAAGATAACTGTAACCCTTACTCAGAGATAAGCCAGTTAGCTGCGCTGATGCCATTGGATTATTCTCAACAGATACACATGATACCCCCAAACCAAGGAGACTTCACTATCTGTGCCTCATGTCTAATAGCAAACCCCTTTTACATCATTCCAGCAAAAACATAAAAATGAAATAAAGGATCTAAATATAAATATTCTTGGAAGATATCAGCTGGAACAGGGCCTTCCCCTTTCTTTGCACTTTACTTTCTCAGGACTTCTGTTTCATCAAAGAAAACTGGTGGGAACCATTTTTACTGCCCCAGCTGTGCCATCTCTGGATTTACCAGCACTCAAACCAAGGCACCTGCCATGCCCAGTCCTTCTGCCCTGGGAGAATTTGCTGTAAGGGCCTGGAGTCGGTATTTAATCACATGGGAAAATCCCTGTCCCTTAGCCAGTTATCCATCACATTCTTCCTATCCCAAGTATGGTCTTCCATACCAAGAGGTTACCTGGACAATCTCTAGCTAAAGAGCAGTGTTGCCAGTCATAATTCAACTCCCACATCTCCTTAGCCACGCTGAGATAAGTAGTCCTCAAACCTAACCAGCTGAAAGAAGACAGGCAGAATACTCAATATATGTGGTGACTGTGGACTCAGTGTCAGACCTGCTTGCTTTAGGCTAAGTGGCCCCAGAAGCCCTGTTGTGGGTTAACCCTGGCTGGAAGCCAGATGTACACCAAAGCTGCTCTGTCTCTCCCTTCTTCATTTGGAGAGAAAATATAATTCAAAGCCAGTTGAGATAAGGACAGGGAAAGATCCCTCACTGATTAGTGTCGTGGACAATCAGATCCAACTCGGGGAAATTAGTTGAATTTATTGCCAATCAAAATCAGAACAGGATAGTAAAAAGTAAAACAAACCCTAAAAACACCTTCCCCCGCTCCTCCCTCCTTCCCAGGACTGATTTTATTACAGATTCTCTACTTCCTCCGCATCAGTAGTGCAGGGAGACAGGGAATGGGTGTTGTGGTCAGTTCATCACATTTTGCTTCTGCTGCTGCTCAAGGAAAGGAGTCCTTGCCCAATGTGGAATCCCTCCCACAGGAGACACTTTTGCACTCTCAGTCCATCCTTTCAGCTGCAGCTTTTCATAAACTGCTCCAGCATTGGTCATTTTCCACAGGATGCAGTCCTTCAGGAGCAGGTTTCTCCAGCATGGGTCCCGGAGGTCACAAGTCCTGTCAGCAAACCTGCTCTAGTGTGGGCTTTTCTCTCCACAGGGCCATAGATCCTGCACAAAGTAGGCTTTCCATGGAATCACAGCCATCTTTTGGGTATCTGCCTGCTCCTGCATCCTCAACTGGCTGAAAGTGTATCTCTGCTCCAACATGGGCCTCCATGAACTTCAGGGACAGAGCTGCTTCATAGCTGCAGGGGAACCTCACATCCAGTGGATGGAGTACCTCCTTCCCCTCCTGCACTGACCTTGGAGTCTGCAGGGCTGTTTCTCTCTTCTGCTGCTGCAATTACTTCTGTGCAAGAACTATTTTTTCTTCTTTAATATGTTATTACAGAGGTGTTACTGCCATTGCTGATGGGCTCAGCCTTGTTCAGCAGTGGGTCCATCTTGCAGCTGGCTGACATTGGCTCTGCTGGACATGGGGCAGCTTCTCACAGAACCCACCCCTGTAGCCTCCTGCTACCAAAACCTTGCTGCACAAACCCAACACAAACCATACAGAAGGAAAAATCACTTGCAAAGATTTTAAGTGTATCAAATTAGGAGAAAAAGTTGCTTCTTTTCTCCAGAAGAGAAAAACCCACTTCTGATGGGTTACAAGGAAAGGAAACATTTGAGTTAAAAGTGAAGATAAGGCAGAAAATGTCTTGGAGCTAGCTGCCTCTCACACCAAACTAACATTAATGCAAATCATAGAAAGATATATTGGGAACAACTAAAGTTGTGAAAATGAATGTAAAATCAAACTAAAATAGAGTAGGGATGTGTTGCAGCAAGAAAATACGCCAACCTACTTTTTGTTTGGAAATAATTGATTTCCATGGCATATTAAATAAATCCATCTAGACTTTTTTATACATTTAATATGTCCATTAATAAGCTGAGTTAGCCTGGAGATGTGAAGAACTGATTAGAAATTGTGAGGTGTGAAAAGAATGGGATAGAGCTAGCTGAGAGAAGAGCAGCAGTTGTGAACTGATATATATGTGGCATACATGGTTCCTCAATAGAGTAAGTGATATGTTTGCTCCAGAGGCAGGTGCTGGCTTTGAGCACCAGCAGTATCCCCACCACTGATGCCCACCTTGAGTTCTCTCAGCATGGCTGTGAGGCCTCAGTGTGACACTGTTGTGCAAAAGGGACAGCATTTCATGGCAGGGAAATGGCAAGGAGTCACTGCTAAGGGGTGGGTTTGGCTTCCAAGTTTTTACTGCTTACAGAGTCCAAGGAAAGGGGAGCAATCAGCTTTGGTTTTTTTAGTACCTACACCACCCCCTCAGATTGGCAATGCAGTCTGGGGTAAGGTCACTGCTTTCCCTGGAGCCCTCTGCTTTTACTGTTGTCCATGCTGGCTCACGGTGAACGTGATGTAAGTGTTTTGGTCTTGGCTGATAGAGCTGTTTTGGCAGCCACAGAACTGGAGATGGGCTGTAAGCAAAGTGCCTGCTCCACATCCAGTTACAAAAGTGCACTGTAGTTGCTAAAGCCTATCAGTATGCCCCTCTCTTCACAGAGAAGGTGAAAAGAATCCATCCCTTCTTCTAAGGAGATTGTGAGCAGGCAGCATAATGACCTCCATTTATTACTGGGCTTCTTAGCACTGCATCTCAGGGGATACAATTCAGATTTGTATGATTCTCACATTGCTCATAGGGATGAAATCCAATCCACAAATGAGATGGATGGAGTATTATCCTGTACTGAACATTAAAGGCTACTCCCCTCATGAAACAGGTACTTACTGAATAAAGAATGCTTGTGCGAGACACACAATTCTTAAATGTCAACCTTTTTTTTTTTTTTTAAATGGCAAGTGTAACTCCACTTTCACATCTGAATAATGGTTTTCCTTTGGGAAAAGTATTTTTAGACATGAAAAAAGTTACATACTGCATTTTATAAACTTTTTAAAAGAAATAAATGTAAAATGCTAGAAGTCTAGCATGTTGATTTTATTGTGCATTGGATTAGTTATTGCACATGGATTTTTTTTATGAAAATAATGCAAATGAATAATTTTATTACATTTTTCTTGTACAATTGAATGTACAATTGACCATTCCAGTTCTGGACATGTCTCCATCATTGACTGTCTCACTATCTTCTGCCCAATTTGCAATGTATCATAGCCCACAAGCATATATGCATATATACACAAGCTCCATCAGTTCTTTGGACATAATGAAATTGTATCATTATTCCTTTTTCAAGTTAAACCATCATATTTGCCTCTCAGTTGGACTGATGTGTGCTTTTGAATATGACAGCAGTTTTCATTTCTTTGCCTTGCTAGTCAGCACTTAGCATCAATTACTTCAAAAAGCTATTTGAAACAAATTTTTTAGTATTACTTTTGTTCCTGAGTGTCATCAGACCAGGAACTGAGTCTCTAGCCTTTTGGAATCCAGCTTGTCCACCCCAGATGGTACCTGCCATCCTCTATTTTCTGCCTGTCCAAAAAAGAGCTGTGCTAGGGCTGGAAGACTAGCAGGCACTTGTGACAGGATAAAAAGTACGAGTGTTGGAAGAACACTACTGGTCAGCCTCCCTGTCAGCCTTGACTTTTACTTTCAGTGAAGCTGCTGTGGCTTCTGCTGGGAATCTTTGTGACTTAACTGTGGAGCTCTTCACGTTCCTGGAAGTATCCTGCTGTGTCTTGGACACCCTAGAGCTTCACAAAAGAAGAAGTATTTCCACCCACAAGAAAGAGAATGCTTAGGGGGAAACGTCCGGTTGTAAGATGCCCAAAAAATGGCTTAATAGGAATGACAGCTTTTCATCACTCTGGAAGTCAGCAAAGATGTTTCTTATCAAATATTGCCATGTTTTAATTAATTTTTTAAAAGCTTTATTTGTCTCTTCACTAATGTCAAATGAGGAAAAATAGAAAGGCTAAGCAAAGTTAATAGCAGTTATTCCCCACCCCCATTACTGCCACATTATAAAGGAATAATCCAATTTATATTTTCCAGGGTATGTAATTCAGTCAAAGGCAGCAGATTGTCAGGCTTCTGTAGCCATGTACTCCTTCCTTAGTAGAAATCAAAAGGCCTAATGCCATTAAGGATGTTTCTGTGTGAGTTCATTTCAACGGGTTTTGCAGCTGCCAGTGATGATGACTTAAAATTCTTACCAGAAAACAGCAGGAGAAACAGGAAAGGTACATGCTGAGGAGTAATGTGGGGAAATGTCCCTAGTTTCTGGAGGTCAGCAGTCCTTCTGGATTACCATGAAGCTCTGAAGCAGGGCTGTGTGTGCACCTGGTGAAAGAAAGGAACACCAAAGGGGCTTTCCAAACACCTATCTAAAACCTGTAAAATCTGTCACTGTAAATAGCTGGGACTGATCTCCCAGCTTCAACCCTTCACCAATGAGAGTGTGCAAGTGTGGATGAGTTTGTTCTCTACAATTACTTAAATCTACAATACTAGTTTGGGTCTCTGTCCCAGCACTGCCTATCCTCCGGAGTAGAGTACTGTGAATACTTTCTTTGAGCCTATTAGTAGGTGCTGGGATCTTATAGAAATAAATTAAAGCATTCCTAAATTCATTTCATACCTTCTAGGTATGAAATGAAACTGTTCCCTGGGGTAGAATCAAAAGCTGAGTCAGCCTAGAGAAAACAAACCTTACAAAAACCTAAACCTTTGGGGGAAAGTCAAATTGGCAATTATTTCTTAATGTGTTAGGAAGACAGATATTAGAAGTGGGTGAACTTGCTTGCATTTTATTTGTTTAAAATATGAAAAAGATTTTAGTTCTGCCAAATTTTATATTTTCATGTGTCTTTTTTTCCTTTGAAAATGTTTTAAAAAATGCTTAGCCAAAAGAAATTTGGGTCAAATTCTCGTGAAAAATTAATTTGAATAATCCAGCTCACTTGAAAATTCAAATTATTAAATTAAAAAAATCTCTAAACTCATATCAACATGGAAGCCTGAATTACCTTGAAATTCATTGCTATTATGTAAAAAAGCATATTGTACCATATGCTTTCTTCATAAATCTTTTTCTGAAAGGAAAAGAGGTCATCTGAAAAATTTTTTCCAATAATATCTGTGTCTGTGTTGGTTATGACTGTATTTTCAAGCTGCATAGGAGATGTGGTATCTCCACATATTACAGCATTTAAAAAATCTCATCTGCAAAACAGACATGGCTGGGAGAAAGGCAGACCTCCCAGCAGGCAGGAGGAGGCATGGGAGCAGCATGTGTAGGGGAAGCACACACTGACCAGCACTGCAGGCATTGTTTTCCCTGGTGCCAGAAATCTCCATTCTGCCTTCAGCTAATGCCAGAAGGCAACATGCAGCAGCAGAAGGGAGGCTTACCATTAACTCTATCTTTCCTGGATGTACAAAAGCAAATATCCATGTGGTGCTTGTGGCTATAGGAGATGCACAGTCTTCCTGAAACTTCAGGAGTTTTCTGGGATGGAGCATCTCCACTGTTGACTGAATTAGTAAAAGAAGTTGCTGCAAGATTGGATCTGCTGTAGGCTGGGCGTCTGAGAGCAGCTTGAGACCTCTCAGCTAGCTACCGTGTGATAAAACTTTTATCCTCTTTTAAGCACAGTGAACTGGCTCATGATTACCTAAAGTGTGGGCTCACACTCCCAGCCGTCACAGTGCTGCTGGGGATTTGTGAATTGCCCTAGTAAGGCAGATTAGTGGCTGAAGCAATTGGTCTCTTCACCTGTGATCAGACTTCAGTGCATGGGAAACTGCAGAGAATCCCCCTCTTCAACATCAGTTCCATTTTCCCTTGTGCTGGCAAATATGCTTGTTAGCATGTTTGAAGTTAGGGGTTATGTGTGAAAGCACATGTCCAGGGTTTATCCCACACCCACAGTTGACTGCTTTCTGTAGACCAGCCATGATGAGCCTGTTAATGAAGGCCACGTGAAAGATTCAGCCTCAGGACATCTGCCTGTGCACTGCTTGCCAAAAACTGGATAAAACTCTGCTGCTGGTGCTCTCCATACCTTATCATGTTTATCACAAAGCCAGGCTGTTTGAGCAAGATGTAGGGTATGGAGCCAGAGTTAATCCTCCTGTGCACTCTAAGTGTGCTGAGCCGTTCCACAGCACCTGATCATAGGCAGATTTTACACTATTCAAAAATTTTCTCATGTCCCAGTTGATCACTGTGACCTAAATGAAATTTAAAAGGAAACATCCTCATCTATTATACAGAAACTCTGTAGAAAAAGAGCTAGGCAGATTTAGGGGATTGGGATGTCCATTAATTTTTGGTCTGATGTTTTTTTTAAATACAGTGGTGAGGCACTGCTGGCCTTACCAGTGTATTTAAAACAACTGAGAAACTGAGGCTGCAGGCCAGCCTCAATAGCTCACAGGGAGAAGGGAAAACAGCTCTTATCTTTTGATGTACTGGGTGCTGCTACAGAGCTGTTCTGTTTTCAGCATTGTGGACTGGCTCAGGGAGTAATTTCATTAGGCGCTGTCAGTGTTTCATGACCTAAATAAGTGGGCCTTTAACTTAGGAGTGATCTTGTGGAAACAAGAAAAATTAAAAAAAAGAAAATAGGAGTAATAGTGATAATTATAATAAAATAAAAACTACTGTTTTTGCTGTTGCTTTGTTGTTATTGCTGTTGCTTTGTTGTTATTGCTGTTGCTTTGTTGTTATTGCTGTTGTTATTGTTATTGTTACTAAAGTGTTAATTTTAAAGATAAAATTTTGGACATGTGGAGAGGGTGATTGCTTTGATTTGGTTTTTGCTAAAGAGGGATTCATTGCAAAGGTACATACAGAATCTGCAATACCTCAGTAAAACTGATGAGAGTAGCAACTCCTGGTTCTTCTTTGTATAGCTTTTAAATCTAAGCCAGGGTTTATTGATTTCCTCTGTGTTCTTGTGTATTTACTTTTTCTTTTCTGCACCTGAAAACTAAGTCAGAATTATTTGTTCTTCTAAGCTAGTCCCTCCTTCAGGGAATGACAGATTTTCCATTAGGCGAAAAGCCCTGCAAGGAAAACTTTGCAGGAAGAATGCCTTCTCACCCTGGTGGCAGTATGTAGAAGAGCAAATGATCTGAAGCTGTGGGGCAGAAGGGAGCCGTGATTAGAATAGTTCCCTGCCCACTCACTTCCCTCTTCCTAGCTAGATCATCCAAGAGCATCCATGGGAAAGGGAGGAGGAAAAGTCTGCATCACTGAAATTCTAACTGTGCCTCCCATCTCCTCCTGAGGACTTACAGCCTACCTATTTCTTGCTAAAGCTGATTGCAAAGAGTTAAACTGTTTCCATATGTCCAGTTCCAGAGTTTGTAGTCTTTGGCAGCCCCTGCTGCATGCAGCTGCAGCTGCTACCTGTGTGTTCCCGGGGCGCCTGCCTGTGCACGCGTGTGCGAGCGCCCAGATCCACGTGTGCGCACATGTGTGCACTGACCTCTGGGCCAGGGCCCCACCGTGGTGCTGAACCCGTCTGTCCTTCTTGGGGAAGATACTAATTCAGAATAATTTCTTCCCCCTCCTCTCTTACTCAGGGCTGACCACAGATCATGTCAAACAATATACAGACAAAATGCTGAGAAGAATGCAAATAAACTTAAGCCCATGTAGCCCAGCAATGCAGCTAGCCGCCCACTTGTGAGATACTAAACTGGTGTACACTTGATACACAAAGAATGCTGGCTGGTTTCACCAATCCCTTCAGACAAGAAAAAAAAAAAAAAAAAAAAAAGAAAAAAAAAAGCTG
>VZRH01005213.1:334907-368439 GCA_013397555.1 Urocynchramus pylzowi
TGAAAAGACCTGATCCTTGTCTTTATATCAGTGAGGTTGGAGTTCTTGCTAATAAAGGAGCTTTTCCCATGATGCAGTGTGATAAGGATTGGCCTACATGTAGCCCAGCAAGCCACGGCTGATGTTTTCTTGATTAGGTGTCTTATCTTCCATTGAGCTGCATCTGATGAAGGTTGCTGACAGCGTAATGGCAGGAAAAGCATCGGACAGCTCCATAAAATGGCAGCTTTGCTATGACATGTCAGCCAGGACCTGGTGGATGGTAAGTTGGTGTAGTAACTTTTTTTCCTCTCCCTGGAAGCATTTTTTTTCTTTCCTGAACTCCTCCTTCACTGTTGCAATGCACGTGCTGCAAAGTTCAGAGCGTACAGTTTGCGGCTCCAGCTCAGTGACTCTTCAGAGCTCCTAACATCACAGTGAGACAGATAGGGTTTCTCTGCTGCTGTAGGGGCATGGGCCTTCTCATTAAAACAGCAGCAAGCACAGCATGGGATTTTTCTTTTACTTTCTCTATTTTATTTCTTCTCCTCCGCAGCTCTCTCTCCTCTTTTTTTCTTTTTTCCTTTTTTTTTTAAATTCCCCCCCACCCTTGCACCCTGTGAAATGCAAATGTTTCAGTTTGCCAGACTAGTTGGTAAGAGAATGTGGAGCTGGAAGCACAGAAAAAAAGAAAGCAGCCTTGTCATCATGCTCTTGGCTAATTGTTCTTGAGTTGGTCTTAAAAATAGAGCAATCTGCCTCTTTATTCTGTTTCCTCTGAATAATTATTTAGAAAGTGTATTGTATCATGTTGTGAGCAGCCTCCTAATCACTATGCGATTGTCCCCCACGCTCCTCTTTAATTTGGAGTCCTCCTCCCTGCCAATGAATGCAGTAACTGGAGCAACTACTGATTAATATGCTGCTTGTCATAATTAAATTTAGTTAATGAGGATATGCATATTCAGTCCATTTTTTCTTTGTTTGGATGAGCATGGCTTTTTTGTTCATATTTATACAGCTGCAAATGAAAGCGGAGACCTGGGGAAAAAGCAAACCTTACTGAGCTCAGGGAAGGGTGGACCCTTAGACATAACTTTTTTTAATGTTACCGGGCAAAGGAGCCCAAAACTTTACTTAATCAAAACAGTGGGACCAGGAGAAAGTATTTTGGGAATGAAAAACTTTTCTCCTCAGCAGAACTACATGAAATTTTCTCCACATATGGATTTTTTCACTTGTGGACAATGGTCTCTTGTATGCAATAGCCATGCCATGAAAAGGACATTCGGCTGGCTTGCATTCCATTATGAATATTAATTTCATTCTTGGGTTGCTTTGTCTGGTGGAGAATTTTAATCCTTTTCATTCCTTCATTGATTGCCTTTGCTTGTTTGTCTGGATAATTATAATGCTTACTGCATGCACTGCGTTTTTACAATTAGTACAGTGCTGGGACAATAGGCACTTTATTCTTTGGCAGTGGGTCTGGGGAGCACCAGTGGAGAGCACATCCCAGTGCCTGGACAGAAGGCAGGTTTCTGATTATAACTGCCTTCCTACACTGCTTTGCAAGGACTTCGTTATCTTTCCAGAGGTGGATGTTGATACGTGCCTTCAGTGAGGGTATCAAACCTGAAGGGAGTATTTAAATTATGCTTATTACTTGTGATTGTTTCTGTAGTTTCTGAATACAGGGAAGAAGAATTGTTCTGTCTTTGCTACTTGTTGAACTGCTGGGGTAACTTTAAAAAGAATAGTAGAATGTAGATTATAAAAAGCTGTTTTGTTAACCTGCTATTTTGCTGGGGGTTACACTGTTTAGTGTCATCTTTCAATTCATGTTTAGATATTTAATCAGATTTTCTTCTTGTAATTTTGTAAATTATTGAGTAGAGCTGTTAAAGTGACTGACATGTTTAGACATAGACACTACGAAATGTTTGCATAGTGTATTTCCTTAATATTGCGTGTACGAAGGCTTGCTTTTATTAAGGAGCACATCTTAAGTTTAATATAGTTTTCACTAAGGATAGCTTTCAGTGATATGGCATTGCTTCCAAAGGGAAAAGAAAATCAATACTTTCACTGCATTATTTTATCCTGAATGGTAATCTGTAAAATACAAGTAATATAAATGTTCATTGTCTTGAGTGTGTATTTCATGCACACTTTGGAAAGGGAGTTTAAGAATGCTTGACTGTTCTGTATGGGTAAAAATCCAAAGATATTTTAGCTCTGCATTCTGTTTTGCATCATATTTCTAACTCACAAATTTTCAGCTGTAAAATCTAAGGTAAACCCTTGTGTGCATGGGTTTATACTACTAATACTAATTGTTTTCTCTCAGAAAAGAAAAACCTCATGCTGCAATGCCTTAATGTGCAAAATATTATCACAAAGTTTATCGTGTAACTATTTACAGTACATTCCTATCCAAAATATGTAGTGTAAGTAAAACATTTAGACTTCTAAGTGAAAAAACAAGGAAGACAGACTTCATCTTTCTGCTTCTGCTTTTCTTGAATGATTATAAACATAGAATTGTAAATGCCTTATGTGGAACAGTAAATATTGTATAAGATGGTTACTCATAGCTATAAAAAAGTTTATTAACAAATGTTATTATGACAGGCATCATTATAAACTTAGTGGGATTTTATTATACATAAGCCGTCTATAATTATTTTGCAGCATGTAAATATTAGTATCAAATTCCATTTGAATAAACCTAAAATATTGGCTTTAGATAACTTTAAAGTAATTATATTGAAGTAGTCTCATCAAGAAGGACAACATTCTATCTTTCTCTTTAAGTTAAGTGAAATGATTGTTAAGTTTTTAGGGTCCTTTATGTTTCCTATCTTGCTGTTTATTTCCTTCATATTCTTTTACTTGGCTGCAATAAAAACATATGGTTTGTCAGGGAACAACCAAACAAACATAAATTACACACTCTCTAAACATATTTACTAAAACACAAGAGAGCGAAAGTTTTATTGATAATGCAATAAATAACCACATGCAAACAAAAGGAAACTTCTAATATACTAAATAACTGAATATATAGAAATCTGTTAACTGATTATCTTTTTTTTTTTTCTGTAATTGTGTAAATACGACCATCTTAGTTGTGTATCATATTTTTGCAGTAAACTTTGTGATGAGGGAAAGCACAATGAAGTGAAGAGACAGAACCTGTCTCTTTCAAGTGCTGTTCAGTACAGCTGGGAAATAATCTAGAAACTTTTTTTGCTGTAAAATCTCCACTTACAAAGTGAGGAGGAATGCTAATGAGGTGATTGAGAGAATGATACCCATAGAAAAACTAGGTATTTTTTCATTGTCCCTTCATTAACGACAAATGGCTAGTTTGGGATTATAGTCATAATCAGGTTTTGTGATTGAATTCACAAATTTAATAGTTCATCACTTTACAGGTCTCAAAATGAAAATCTAAGTAGCTGTTTACCAAACTGTATGGCATTGCTCATAGGCTGTTGGGTTTTTATTGTGGGAAAACATTCCAAATATTTACATCTAACACATCTCTTGAAAGCTATTTTGTTAAATCTGTGCCTAAGTCTGAATTGATGTCTCTGGTCTGCAGATCATTTTCATGCAATTGTATAGGGGGGAAATACATATTCTAAAGAAAAATCTCTTCTTCCCAATACCAAAATCCTATTTTTGTGCACAAATTTACATGCATCTGGAGTAGAGATAATAAAAAACTGTATTTTCAAACTCTTGGGGAAAAAGTATTGAAATCACAGATTTTATTCAGAACAAACCAGAGATAATGAAAAAATTCTGATCTCTTGTAAATACTGCACATTTTGTTATGTTTAATGGCTTGATCTGATGATCAAAAACATCATAACAGAATTTTGGAATAAAAAATCTGTCAAGACAAAGTTTATTACATTGTATTAAGGCATATTAATAGGGCAAATAATCCCAAGTGGAGGTTAAAATAATAACAATTTAGATGCTATGTTTCAGCATTAAAAAGAATTATACCAATCCTAAATTTATTAGAAAATCCAGGTTTTAATGTACTTTTTGGTTTAACACAAATGTTAATCACATTCCAGGGGAGTTGCAGTATGTCAATATTTTGCAGCAGCACATCTGTGCAGTTTTCGAATTTGGATTAAAATGATATTCATAACACAACAACTCCATCAGTTGTTCAGATGTACAGCTTGTTAATGAATCTTTTGTTCTCAATAATGACTTTTAATTAAATGATTTAGAAACAAATGTCAGTATAACTGTGGACATATTGAACATGCTGTGCTTATTCAGGGACCTAGAACACCAGATCTTAATTCTTTAAGTTTTAGGGGGAGAAGTGGGTAGAAGGATATAAGGTTATATCCATAAGCAGTTGCTCAGTTTTCTTTACATGAAAGTGCCAACAGCATATATAACATACTGAAAGATCATTTACTGACTCTCTAATGGTTATTCTGAATGATGAGCTACAAGATATCTTTCTGAAGATATGTTTGTTAGGCTTATGAGACACTATAAATATACAGTTTTTAGGTCTTGTTCAGAACCATTGCATTTCTGGCTATAAAAATATTTGGCTCAGTTACTCTGTATAATTGGACAACTCAGAATAAATTTGTTTAAAATCAGAGAGGTCTGTATGGAGAACTGTAAATACTGAATGTATGTTCATCTCTTTGTTATGGAATGGGGGAATAGTTTTTCCTTCATTAAAAAAAAAAAAAAAAGCAGTAGCAGTGCACATACATTACACACATACTAACAGCATGTGCTAATGTAGAATTAAGATGTTTTTGATCACTTTCAATACTCCTTCATTGCTGATTTAAAAAAAATGTGTCCCTTTAAAATGTGTCCCAAGAAAAATATCTTTGTGCTTACTTACAAGTACATGCTTCTCTAACTCCTCTCTGTCTTTAGACACATGTTATGACTGTGTTTCCAATTAGATTTGCTGCTGTGGGGTGTTTAGCAGTTGCAGCACCTACTCAGCAAAGTTAATTTTTCTGCTTGTGCTTCATACTTTTATCCAGGACTCTACTCTGGGAGTCTGATGGTGCTTCAGTTTATCTGCTCTCTCTGGCAATGTTAATAGTTTTCTTATGGTGAAAACTGTACATCAACAATACTATGAACATTAGTTCGTGTGAAGGTGTGCTTGTGACTGTGTATCTAAATGTGTGTGCACTGTGTTGGCTTAAGGCATGATCCAAATTTCATTAATATCACGAGAAAGCAACTGTAATTCTAAAACATCTCTCAACAGCATGTAAAATGCAATTGCACTTTCAATAATGTGTTTGAGGTTTACACAACTGTAGCATTCAAGGTGTAATTAGCATTGATGTTTTGCATACCTATTCAATTATAGTTTTCCTTTGTAACTTCTCTGAACATGTATTATGGCTGAGGAAATCTGTGTTCCAACTAGGCTATGGCACCTTGCTGTACCTGAATCTTCTGTAGGACCTGCAGAAATTCTGTGCAACTCCTAATAAAGTTGCTTTTTCTGTTCTGAAGTTATCACTTGATTCTTTCACTTTCTTTTTCCCCCCAGATATTTGATTTCTTTGCTCCATTAAAAAATATATATATATATATGTGAAAAAAAGGTTGTTTTCTAGCTGGGATTTATGGCCTCCAATTTTACTTGATGATGATTGAATCCAAATCATGAAGAAATAAAGCTGATTTTTCTATGCTTTGATACTAATAGACTGAAAAGTCTGTCAAAACACATTTACAGGATCCTAACATAAGACAATAGAATTACAATCTTGAATGAAGCAAAAATCAGGAGAGAAATGGAAGAGCTAAGTTAAACACAAGTGAAGCTTTCTGCAATTTCTTTTGCTATTTAATTTAGAAACAGAAGTTACTCATAGGAAAAAAACAGAGTAGGTCATTCCTTTAGTAATTGGAAATAAGAGATGGCTAGGTGTTAGCTACAACTGGCGTTGAGATTATAGCATCAAGGCAAAGATAGTTTGAAGAAGAAAGAGTTTACTGAGAACAAATAAAATCATTTCTTTCAAATTTTTAAGCCCTATAGGGTTAGAAACTAGCTTTGATTTTCTTTTCAAATTGCTAATAGCAACTTTAACACTTTGTGCTGTGA
Organism: Urocynchramus pylzowi; assembly: GCA_013397555.1. NCBI lineage: Eukaryota > Metazoa > Chordata > Aves > Passeriformes > Fringillidae > Urocynchramus > Urocynchramus pylzowi. Next base: position 341,026 of record VZRH01005213.1, read on the forward strand.
TGCAGTGATGCAATTAACTGTCTTAAAATTTCACTACTGCTGTTCAGAATTCAAAACAAAACAAAACAAAGCCACACCATCACTCTTTTAACAGATCCTGTACTTTGTAATGTCATCAAAATGTTCCTCTGAATGTTCAATGTAAACCAGAAGTTTTTCTGTCCTTGCAGTAAAATGTAGTGATAGATCTATGTTTTTTAACATAGGTTCAATGTTAAATGTCACATCTGAGACTGTCATTGTGGAAGGTCAGTTTCTCAAAGATATTCAGCACTAAAGGGGAGATTTTCTATGTAGCATCATTTTAAATGATGACTCACTTCTTAGGGAATATGGAATAATATTACCTTCCAGTGGAAGTGAGCTTAATTCTTTGCAAGTCAAGGAAAGATTGTGCTTCAGTTGGTTAGTCTAGATGTAAATTTTCCCAATGCTCAAGAAAATGAGACAGAGGGGTTCAATTTCTTCCATATAATAAAGATTTCTGATTTATTCTATGTAATAAATTTGAACCAATGAAGTTATATGATCTTTCATTTAGGGTAAGAAATCTGTGAAATAAAGCTGTTACCAAAACCTATAATCTTGAGAATCGTGGATACAATATAGGAGCTAAGTTCCCCTTAAAAACAAATAGAGGATCAAAGTGAATTCTTTAAGACTGTGTCTTTAAACTAAACCAGTTAAATACTTGAAATGCTTCATCTTCCTATTATGGCTCACCAAGCTGTCCCATTTAACCAGTCATATTCCATTTGCACTGGCTGATTTGTGTTTGTTTGCTCTAACTGCCTTATACATGTTTTGAGAAACTTCTTTTATAACACCTTTAAAAATCACCTGTTAAAGGATATTAAACAAGGTTCTTTCACCAAATAAATCAGACTGTGCGTGTTCCATGCATGAAGACATCATTGTGCTACCTGACAGTAAAAGCTCATATAGTTTCAGAAACCCCCGAGATTTGTTGCACTGCTCTGAAAGTCTGATGGGGTTTTTATCTCTCAGAGCATCTCTGCAGACACACTGATGTTTCTTAAGCAGTTTACTGCCTCAGCATCCCAGCCACAGCACTGTTCCTGCATAAGTGTTTGTAAATCAAGGCTTTTTCAGTGGAATCCTTGAGAGGATTAGGGAGAAATGGTGGATTGTTTTCTGCTGGCCATAATATTGCTGTGGTCTGTTATTATGTCAGCCACTGCTTTCACAGAGCTGTCGTCTTGCTGGCTAGCAATGTAGCGCCCTGTCATGCTAAGAAAGGAGAATGTGGTCCACATAAGTCTGTATGAATATATTGTCAGGTTTCTTAGCCTGCCTAAATTTATTTTTGAGTGCACTTTCAGAGGCCCAGCATTAGGAGAAGGCATTAAATGGATTTGACCCAAAGGCTGCCATTTATACACCCAACAATAATGGCAGAGGCAGCAGCAGCAGCACTGACTTTGACTTTACACCTGAGCTTGAATCTTGGCTCTGCATGAGTATAACACAATCCTAAAGCCCAAGAGCTTCTCATACTTGGTACTGATAAGTAGCAAGTTTGAGAGACAGTTTAGTACTCTTGGGGCAGAATCTGAACTTGGTTAGCCATTTGCTTAATTCAAGTTAGTATTGAAGTCTTCAGTAGTGATTTCAGTTCATTCCCACCAACAAGCTTTTCACTTTAATCCTGTTAATAATGTGTCTTGCTGCAACTTCATGCTGTGATTTGTAATAAAAATCTATTATTTTCATTGAAATTAGTTATGAACCTGAAAATTATTCCAGAGGGGAAAATGTTATGAGTTCCTTTTAAGCCTGAGTCTACCTTAGATGAGGAGTAATTGTCAGTGAGAGAAGGGAGAAGTTATTTTATTCTTTCTCAGGTAAAATTACACTGTGGTTAATGCTGCTGCCCAAATAATTGGTATAAAATCTTACTTTATTGTGTGCAATGTGAATGTGTTGATAGCTATGAAAGATAAGTTCTGAATTACTAAAAAGTCTTACCCAAAGTTAGTATCATACAGTGATCTTCAGACCACTTTGTCCAGATGTATTTTCCATAGTGGTACTAGAATTATCTCAAATTAGTCCACTAAAAAGTATTAGGGAAGAATATAATAAATTTTTAGTGTTATTTCACAAAACAATAAGCAAACTGATGTATCATTAACTGACAGAATGTCTACACTTGATAGCATATAGATATTCAGGTCCATTTAATTGTCTTATTGATGACTTTTACCACAGCAGAAATTGTAGAAGGCTTTAACTCTGAAAGATATTTTTACTTCTTGGAGTAAATGATTTTATTTACATTCTATACTCCCTGCTATTTTTGATACTGTGTTTGTCAATCTCTTCATACCAGCTTATACTGATGTGTAATTAAAAGCTTCCTGGTATCTGATATGAAGGTTGTCTCCTTCTTGACTAATTTTAGTGAATATTTTAATTTTCTGTACGCATTGTCAACAGCAAAATAATATCCATGAAGAAGTACAATATATGGCAAGCATGGAAGGGAAAACACTTGAATTGGCCCTTAGGCAATTTCTCAAGTAAAAGCCCTGGTTTCATCTTGATCCAATTTAAACTACTGCATTGAAGACAGAATTGCAGCTTACCTGTTTCAGACTAGGTAGCCTAACAAATAATTTTCCCAAAGCATTTTGGAAGTCACTTAGATTTTTCCATAAGTTCTCAAATGAGTTTTACAACGCAATAGTCCTAATAACATTTTTTGTACTGTTTACATGTAGATATTTTTAGATTTGTTTCCTTTTGACAGCATATAACAACCGATCTAGAGTGGCATTTTTCTGCGGTAGTTTGCAATAAGAAATTTGAAAAAGAACAGAATAAAATCTGAAATGTGCATTTTGACTATAAATAGAAAAGATAATTGTCAGTTTAATTTACTTTTTTGCTTCACATGTTGTTGCTAAACTTTATTAAGACTGACTAAATTGTCTATTTGAATGACGTGAAAAGAAGGTTCTGTTCTGGAGGATATTCAGGTAAGGTTTCTTAGTAAATTCCAGAACACTGACAGTGCCCTTCAGTAAACGTTTTTATTCATCTGATGTTCTATATAGGCCAAGAGTAAGCTGTAATATTAAAATAGGTTTTGATATGAGGAAAGAAATTGTGCAGAATTATTTTGCTGCTGCTCTGTGTTGTCATCCAAGAAATGGATGGTGATTTACCCACCCTTTACTGCCCTGCATTCTACAGATTGATAACAATTAACTTGCTATTTGTTTCTTGTAATCAGGAGGTCTTGATGCACAATGATGAATGCATCAGAGCCTTTCTTTTCCAATCAACGTACTACATTTTTGCCAACAATAATGAGTTGTCACAGTGTGAGTTTTGGAGATGAGATTAGCGCATGGAAGAATGAGTAAACCTGTACACTAGGAGCTTAATTGAATCAAGGAGAACATGACAACAAGCATGTTACAGGAGTTTGACACGAAACAGGGACAGATGAACTGGCTGCTAAGTTGTATACATGTACAGGGCTGCGCTTCGTTGTTACGCTTTAAAGATTGGCAGTCTTGTTGGTAGCATGTTCATTACTACCCACCTTCCCTGGCTCAGTTTCCCTGTGTGCACTGTTAACTCAGACAGGCATGAGCCTGGTGCTCTGTTTTCCTCACACGGTGCTTTCTGGTGCCACGTTCTTTATACACCAGAGCAGCAGGAATTGCGGCAGCACGGTCTGGGAAACCAGCTCAAAGTGTAACAGCAAGCAGGTATGACTATAAAGTATATAATCTGCTTCGGCAGGAAGAGAGGAGAAGCTGGGTGACTGATGGCTTTCTGAAAAAAAAAGCTGCTCAGGTTTCTCCTGCATTCCAGGCTGGAGTGGAAGAGAGAATTCAAGGTTAGCAGTGAGCCACAGAGTGCTGATTGCTTTGTAATGGAAAAAATTCAATTAAGTGAAATATTAGACTCGTCTCTCTGTCTTAGCTCTCCTCAATCTATTTAGTCAGGAAAAAAAATGAAACTTCTCAACAGATGCCTGGCTGCCTGGGTACAGAGAGGAAAATCATAATTTGTCTGTAATCCCTAATGCAAACAGTTGTTCATTAAGAAACAAAACTAATGTAATCTTGATGATTTGCTTGGATTTCTACTCTATCATGGTGTTTTGTACAGCTGGCAGGCTAATGTAATTTTACTTAGGAACCCAAAGCAATCTGGTACTCAGACAACACCATGTAGATTTAGGGAAATTTGGGGCTCAGATTAGCATAATACTAACTAATCATGAATATCATTTGCATTAATTAGAGTATTGGGGAAAGATGTTTTTTAAATGGAAGAAAATTGAAAGAAAGATTAAGGGCAAGGGCTTACAAACCTAGTTTTGCTTTATGCAAGAATATAACAGATGATTTCTGCTATAATGCCTAATATTTTAATGTGTAAGTATTAATTAGAGTATCAGCGAAAGATTGTTTCTAATTGGAAGAAAACTGAAAGAGAGATTAAGGGCAGAGTTTATGAATCTGCTTTTGCTTGTTGATGCCAGTATGCAGCAGATGATTTCTCCTATAATGCCAAAGAGCTTAATCTGTAAAAGATAGGGTGACTAATACACTACACAGTAGAGACACTTCAAGGATTTTTTTTTTAAATTAGGCTCATTTCAAGCTAACGGAGAACTAGATGGTGTATGCTTACATCCATACTGTTACTAGTAAACATAAACTAGTTAGGTAAGGGAAAAAAGAGTATTTAGAGGCATATGCTGTGCATTAAAAGTAATTGACCCTCAGTATTTTAGCATTTGGTATAGCTGTTTTCTTAATAATGAAAGTGTGCCTAGGTTGTATGAGTGCTTTCCTTGAAAAAAGAAAAAAATGTTTGACTGTCTATACTTTATACTATGTTAAAAAATACTTTAAGATGTTTTCTGTTTTAAGGCTATGATCCTGATATGCAACACTTCCCTATATCAGAGTGGTCACTCAAATCTTTGTGAGTAGATACTACGGCTATTTTAAATACCAGATTATGAAAACTATTTCAAGGTATGCCTTTGCTTACAAATTTTTTTCAGGAATTCCCTGTATATTTATTGTTATTGTTATTTGTTGCTGCAATACAGTAGTGTAGTATTCCTATGGTATACAATTTCTTCAGTAATTGCACCAAAGCACCAAAGAGCTATTGGTTAGACAGTGTAATTTTGAAGTAATGCCTAGTTAGTCACTGAAATTAAAGTACAATAGATAGAAAAGTGTGTAGTAGCAGATCTGATTTGGACAAGTGTAGGGGTATTACACTGGGGCAGTGTTTTGCGTATATCTCACAAACATTGTCTGTTCTTACAGGACCTATAATTATGACATCTATTTGGTTGGAGACCTAATCCAAAATTTAAATCAGTCTTTCCTCTGGCAGACTTTTGAAAATGTTTTCAGAATGGAGCCTGAACAGTTTCTCAGCAATATGAAACCTGTTCAGGCTCCATTCTGAAAACATTTTTGTTTTGTCAAGGCTGCTGCTTCTCAAGCTTAAATAGCATGCACTGCCGTTGGTTAGTTTTGCCTTCCAAGTGATGCCTTGTGAGGAGTTCCACACCAGCCTACTTAATCAGTTGTAGATGTGTTTATAAATGCTGCAGGGTGCTCAGACAATTAGTATCTGGATACATTTTTTTTTTTTATTTTCACACAAATCCTGTCTTGATGTTGGTAGCATTTAACTTTAAATTAATCTTCTTTTGAGAGATGATCTACCAAACTAGAAAAATTGGATGATGTCAGCTGAAATTGAATACATAAATATTTCCCAAAAGCTTAACAAAGTGAAGAAAAGAAAGTTATGTTTAATAATGTCATAGAGAAGTAGGGATTGTATTTGACAATCTCCCTGTTTCTGCAAATAGCCCAATGAGGCAAAACATTCAAGGAAATAGCCTTTTCAACAGAAAGAAGGAAAAGAGACTGTCATTTAAGGGAAGGCATGATTGAGTGCATCTCCTTTGGTCTCTGACTATAAAGAGAAAATATAATTCTGTCATCACAACTAACAGAACAGGAATCCAGTTTTAAGTAGACCTTCGGAATATTGGTCTAAGTAGTCATTATAGGAGTATCCACAATATACATGGCAACACAATGTAAAAGACTTTAAACGTAATCAAACTCTCTCTGAAAAAGAAGCAGGATAATTCATCATGTTTATACCTGAGCTTTTTATGTATTTTTCATATATTTGTAGCTTTGTATATTTCTAACACATGGCTGTAGCTCCCAATATTTTTCGTACTCCTTTCCCCCTATATTTTAAAACAATCAGATAGCCTATTAACACATATTATGCTATATCCCTGAAATATTATTTAGTCTTATTTTCTCTTACCATGTATCCTACAAATAATAAATATGGGGCTAAACTCGGGGTGGGTGGTGGGGTGTTCAAATAGGTTAGAACCAAAATGGCGGGTTACTTAAGTAACTGTTCTTCTAATTGGACACTATTGTCAAATGTTTTAATTTTTTTAAAACTTAAAGAATTGTAGAAGTCCTGTATCACATGTGCATTTTGCCATATTTGCACGTGGAGGCCTCCAATTGAAGATCTGCCTTTATATTACTTCCTATATTAGTATCGTCTTGAAAATGTGGGGGTTTATTTCTAGATTTTGAAGGCATCAGTGTGATGACCTCTTTCTCTCATACTAATATATCTTAAACTAACTTATGTGGAGCCTATTCCTCTGCCCAGTGTTGCAGTGTGTGGTACACAAGCAGTTCATGGCTGAAGCACAAGAGCATGCCCCAAGAAATCTGGGCACTGTCGCTGAATCTAAATTCATTAGCACTTCTGCTTTGTGCTGAATCCTCCTGCCAGGCAGGAAAAGTGTCATAAAACATCTTTCCTTAACTGTTAGTAAATGCACACAGAACAGCAATTATGAAAGCTGTTATGAAAGCTGTATTATTTCCTCCATAATGAAAAGCAACTATTTATACATATATAAGTATATAAGTATGTATACATATTTAAAGTAGCTAAGGAAGAAGGAGCATAGGAGCTCTGAGTTCCTGAAGTACTCCAAAAAGTACAAGATGGGAATTTTGATTTAAGTAGAATTTAATGTCAGTGTTCTGTGCATGAATCTGTAAGTAAGAAGGGCCAGACTCCTTATACCAAGTCTTACACTGAACAGAAAGGTCATTTGGTCTGAAAAAGAGAAAGCTCCAAAAGCCTTCCAAGATGGTGATCTTATCATATCTATACCCCTATCTTTGGTTTTGTCTGAGCTAAATATGTAGGAGACACAGGATAATATTGCGGCTAAAAATTATGAAATGCTTACTTTATGAAAAAGAGGAGTATGTATATTTTGCAAGTATTTTTACACATGTTGTGGATTTTAATTTGGTTTTCCACTCTAAATTTCCCAACTTTCAAGTACTTTCTACTTCAGATCAGTAAAAAATGTTTCTGGTTTTGTTCATTTACTTGTTAGGACTGAAAAGGGGGACAGTGGGAGGCAGAGAGACAGAGAACGGGGCTCACAGATAGACAGACAGTAATGTATGTTATGTAGCACCATTTTGCATTCATATTCAGGAAAATATGAGACAAGATTAAATTCCCTGCTCTGCCATACCTGAAATAAACAGATACATAGTCAGTGGACGCAGTATTATTCTTTTATAGCAAACATACAAAGTGGAATCAGAGACTCACTCCAAGAAATTTAACAACTAGAACAAAAAGGGAAATTTAGAGGATATACCTTTCATGTGAAGGAGAATGAAGGTGGTAAATTTGGTGTCCCATACTGATGATAGGCCCTAGACTGAGCTGCTTCTTTTCTTGCCCACCATTGCCCATTTTTCTTATTTCATTAAAAAAAATATTTGGCCTCTATTTTGGGTTAAGGTTTTATTTAAACTGTTAATTTTCTGTTGAAAGTTTTAATTGTGATTATTTGGCCTTTTTGAGAAAAATGCTGTTCCAATAAGAATTCCCAGACATTTCAAATCCATGCTTGAATGAGATGTGTGTGAAATCTTTCATCACTGATTTAACATTTAAATGAGAAGCATTTACGGTATTAGGTTGCACAGCAATCTTACCTTTACAAGTGTTCCCACCTGTCATAGTCATATCTAAAACCATATTTGAAGTCATAGCACATCTTTTAAGAAGTTGAATACTTTCTATCTTAATGTCAAAGAATGGTGGGTACCTTAAAGTAAGAGATGGGATCAGACAACAAGCAACTTTTTAAAAAGCATTTTAGGAAATTACAGTTCCTCACCTGGAAAAGTGAATCCTCACTTTTGGGGCGGTACTGGTTTCGATATATGTGCTTTTTGGCAATACAGTACATTTTGTTGCTTTGCTCCACGCCACTCTTGGAATTAAACAATAATACCTAGCATTTTGAACTAGGAATTAGTCCACTGCACTTAACATGCTGATATATTCCGTCCTCTTTGGGATGGTAATGGGCTTGGCTGTCTGAAAGTGTAAGTTTAATACAAGCACTGCATGAAAAAGAGATACTAAATCTTGTTTGAAACAACTGAGGTTTAAGAAATGTTTTGACAAAGGGATAATATTTATGACTTTACTTTCCAGAAGATCTCAGGTTTGCTTATTTTACTCTTCAGATAGAATTGAACATAATCCATGTCCATAAATCAACACGCAATGGCGAATCCCATGGTGGTAGTCTAATAATAGCAATCACCATGGCTCCCACAACTTCACATGATGATTTTTCTTGGAGGCAGACCGGACACAATGATGCACAAAAACATTGCTCTTGCTCATTCACAGCAGTGCACAGGGAGGGATTTGTCTGGTGGAGACAATTTGCTGTGGTGTACACATCTACATCTGAGCAAGTGGCCATAGCCTCCCTCTATAGTTAAAAGCTACTCAAACAATGGAGTTTAGGGAGGGATTTCTGTCTTTAGCAGACATCTGAAGCACTACAGCTAAATAGGTACGTTTTCTCATATGTAGGTTAACTGGTTAAAGGTTTGTCATTTTGTTCTCTTGAGTGACCACCATTTTAGGTGTCGATTCATATAATTTTTCTTGCTATCTATAAAGAAATTGCATGGTAACTTCAGTAAAATTACTTCAGAAATCTCTGAGTCTCTTAAGACTAATGTCACTCTCCTCTGACTATTAATACATCCTTAAGAAAGTGACTTACTGATCTATCTGATGTAATTTTTATAGACACTGCACTGAGAAACATTTCTGTAGGAATGAAGTGATTTTGACTTCAGGAGTGTTTTGGTAAGGGAACAAGGGAGTTTTTGTCTGCATATATTCTATTAAAGGTTCATGAATATTCCACATATATTTCTATATATCTACATATATTTCTACATATCTTGGAACCTGAATGATACTCTTTAGTCACATCCTGTGTTTGTCTGCAGCTGTTTCACTGCCTAACTGTGTTATACGTGGTACCATGCTGAGTTGAGGTATATGTGAGAAAGAGTACTTTGAAACTCTTAGTGCATTACACAACAGACTTCAGGAATTCCGTTTTTGCATGAAACTTGAGACCTGCATGTAATACAAGATTTTGAGCTGCCTACAAGCCAGTTAACCCTCACCAAAAAAGGGACTGAAAGAATTCCTGGAGGGAAGACTGTTTTTCAGTACTACTTCAGGAATTTCTCTATTTAATCTGAAACTTGAACTAACAACCAGGTGAGTTGCAGCATATATTTCAAAGATAAAGTCAGTTTGCTCTCCATTTCCGCAAAGTTCCTAATCATTATGGCCAAGTTCATCCCTGCTTTAAAAACTTGTTAGTGAAGACTATGTACTTATCTGTGCTTACAATGAGATTAGAAGCTCTCCTTCTTTTGACTTCTTATGAGTGAGGATGGGCAGTTGAACACATGCAATCACACTCACTGATCCAGAGAAGTGATTGCACTGAAAGACACTTCCAAGTTGGCAAACTTTTGTGTGTTCTCTTAATTTGTTTTTGAGTAAAAACTGGTGCTCTGATGTTCTGTGCACCCAGAGTCTCTATCAGTCCTGTTAGTATTATCTGTTGTTATTTATTTATTTTTATTTTTAGCACACACTCACAGCCAGAACTGTTCATAATCACCTCCTGAGTGGCACTAAGAAGGATTCTCCACCCCCACCTCCCCCGGCTTTTTTTTGTCCTAGCCTTCTAAGTCTGTTGGGAAAAAAGCAAGAGCTGCCCTGTTCAGAAAACCTCTGACTACTCCTCTCTCTCTGTTTCCATGGCACAAATTACACAGCCATAGGAGACGATGTCCATTTAGAGAAGAGATTAAAAGGAGTAAGGTTAGTTAGGCTGGCAAGTAAGTGAGTGAGAGGATATATAAGAGAAATATGTTCCAAATTGTAAGGAAGGTGACTGATTTATGCCACTGCAAGTTGGATTAGATGATCAGGTGTTAGGTTCCTTCCAGCTGAACCATTCCATTCTATGCTATTATATTGTGCATAACTAAAGCGGCGCTCAGTGAGATGGGACACATTCATGAGAGATACACACAAATAATGTTTGACATCTTGTGATTAACTAATAGAACTCATGGTTAAAGAATATTATTTGTCAAATACTCATTGCTTACTGAACTTGCTAGGTTTAATAATGAAATTAGCAGTAGGACCAAGAATGACCAAACAGCCTTCTGTTAAGAGAAGTTTTCTTTTTTATTATCACACATCAATTATATATTTAGTTACATCATAATGTTGTGTTTATAAGCAGAGAGAGGTTCATTTTGGAAAGGGATATTGTGTTTATACTTCTATTTGTCTGACCTACTCTTACAATTATTTTCTAAATTTTTCTATGTAGTTAACAAGTGACCATGTTCCACTTCTTTTGCTGCCTTTATTGCTAGCTGTTCTAACAGTTTTTTCATCTTCCAAGCAATTAATAAAAGAAACCTTTCTCAAAAGGCTAAATACATAAAGTAAAATACAAACAAAAATGATTAAAAACTTGAAAAGAAGAAGAATCTTTAAGGTCTTGCATTAAAAGCTATAAAGAAATGAGGCTTTTAGATGGTGGGTAATCAAATCTAAACTACATCCTAAGTCAAAGCTGATGACATGTTGATGTTTAAGTGACATAATTCAGAAGTAAATCTGATTAAACTGGAATAGTTATAGTCGTGTCAATGTCTTAAAGACAATGAAGCTCTCTGCCTACAATGACATGAAACATTCTGCAACAATATGTACATCAAAGATGCAGAGTTTCTAGATGCTGTGTCCTTAAGAAAAATGGTCCTGTAGTTCTGAGGAAGCAGAATGGAGCTGAGAAGACCAAAGTGTCAAGTTCTTTTGCCGCAAAACTTGTCTGCAACAACATTTTAGGTTGTCTTGTTCTTTATAAGTACAACATTTGGTTTGTCTGGAGGGACAGATGGATGGTGTGGCTGGGCAGAATAGAGGCTTGAAAAGCTGAAGAGGTAAACCACTGAAACTATGAAAAACAGGGTACGCAGTATGTTGTATTCTCCTGATGTGAACAAACTCACCATCTTCTAATGTATGCTTTTGTCTGCAAGCCTAATACAATGTATATAAATGAAGTTACTTCTGGACATTGCTGCCATTCCCAAACACGCTGATGCCGCCATTTCTTTGGCAAGGAGAGAAGAGAAGGCCAGACATACTCTCAGTGGCACCATACAGTTTCTTCTCATTTCATGAAGAGCGGAGCAGAGCCTTGGACTCTGTTTCTTTGCTTTGTGTGTAGCCTGTGGGACTTCTGATGGAAGGAAAGCTATTTCTCTCCCAGCAAAGTTTGATATAGGCAAGGTGTTTTGGTATTAGTACTGCAAGAGGTGTGTGTGAGTTGCTACTTCAGATCACTGCCCTGAGGCTGGCACCAAAATTAGGCTGGGATGTGGTACAGCTGCTTAGTGTATGTTGCCCAACACCAGCAGTGATGTACTCTGGCAGTAGGACTGGTCATGTTTGTTGTCAAAGTACCTCTGCATTTTATTTGTATTACCCTTATTTTTCTAGAGTTCTTCTGTCAGAGAAATTTCTGTCTCCTTGAAAAATGTTCATGAAAAAATTTACTAAAATGTAGTTCTGGGTTAGGTTGTGAATTTCAACAGCTCAGCTCCTTATGCATGGAAGGAGAAGAGAATTTTGCTTTAATCCTTGCTTATTTTTTCTCCTGCTCTATATGTCACTGTGTAACTTTTTGTCTAATATTTTAGACAGATAATTAATACAGGCTTATTATTTAAATACCTGATTGCCTGTGAAAAAGGGAAGTTAATTACTCTCATTTTTAAGGAGAGGCTTGATATTCACAGAGAAATTCCAGTTTTATAACTTCTGTCCTGTCCTCAAAAGTGAAAATTATAAAGGAATTCCTTTATTAAATACAAAAAAAAAGATCTCAGAGAACTCAACCACTAGTGCCATTGCTACCGCTCTGTAAAAAAGGCTTCTATTCATATAGCAAAATGAAAGTTAAAAGCAACAAAGACAGTATTGACTCAGTTGTATCAAGTGACCTCAGTTCAGGTCTCCAATGGCTTATTCTGGGACCCTTCTGATTTTATCACACACGTTACCTTTTCTTTTTTTTTTCTTTGATTAATGTATTCTTATCAGCATGCTAGACAGGATGTAATTATCTTGTCCTTTTAATCCATACAACAGCACAAGCAGATTGTTATTGTGTACATACATATGAATGAACTGCATATTGTTTTCTTAAATACTTAGATTGGGCCCACATGTGTCTTTTTGCACAGGAAATAGTAAAGGGACAACCTAAGGCATTCACAGATAAGGAAAACCCTTGTCTTTTTTCAGATGTTTCTTTTATTTAAAAATGTAGAGGTCATAGCAGAGCTTTTGGAACACAACAGACTGTGACAGGAAAGAGTTGCCTATACACTATTAGCAGCAACTCCTTTGATTAATAAAAAATGTATTTTTGCACAGCTGGTGTCACATGTAGCTTTTTTATCTCTAGAAGAGATAGAAGATGTGTTAGGAAACAGTAAAAGGAACTTGAAGATGGCCTCTTGTCAAAACATTCTCAACTCTGATTTCTCAGAACATCTCCCAAATCAGAAAGCATGATTGAAACCAGTTCAATCCTTAACAGTAGAGCTGCCAAAAAAAATTTCTGATGCAACAACATTATGCTAAGTCTTGTAGTGAGACTGCAGAATCTACTCTAAACAAGCAACAGCCATAGGTGATGGCAGCTTCCAATTGCTTCCTACTCACTCATGTTGAACATCTCTGTGCATACTGGCACTGCACTTCGCTGTGACTCTGAAAGCCATCATAACTCAGAGCATCAACAGTCAGAAAAGTTGTGCAAAAGTCACTTGTACTTGTCTGCTGCACATCTAGAAAACTGCCAGGACTACAGAGAAACAAAGTCCTCCAAGGCAAAGACAAATAAAAACCTGCTGCAATGCCTATGGTGATGCAAGAGGACCATGTATAGCTCCAACATGAAAGAGGATCTATAGCAGGAGAAGGTCAATAAAAAGTCAAGTTCTATAATGCTGGAAATTTTTCTGTGCCATGCTTTCCGAATAATTTTCCTGCATTTGACCATCTTTATAACCCAAATGAATGGATGCTTAAAAAATATTGCCCAGAGTTTTGGGGAAGCAGTCATTTGCTCCTCACTCATTTTCTTGTTTGTTTTCAACTGATTAGATTATAACCACTAATCTACCTGGGTCCAAGGAGGGGATAAATATATGCTGTTTAACACTAAGCTTGTTTGTTTGCTCTAAGTGAGACACAGTGAAGACTCTAAGTGAAACACAGTGAAGTTCTCATGTAGTATTAGGAACTAAGTGATATAAAGCTACTAGTTCAAAAGTGGAGCTGAGACTATAGATAACAAGCACAAAACTTCATGTTTAGAGGTATAAAGCTGAAATGCAGAAAGAACATTTAGCCCCTTTTTGCAGTCAAAATGAAAGTGTTTTATATATGTGTGTGTGTGTGTGTGTGTGTGTGTTGAATAGTGAGGAATTGGTAAAGTTTTCTTGGTGGGCTCCTTTAGACTGATTCAAGGCAGGGTCAAGACATTAAGGAATTATCAGTGTTCAAAAGCCTTTAGAAAAGCTGGGGGAAAAAAATTGGTCAGGAAGTTAGAGGAAACATTTGTGGAGGGCAAATTAAATAAGCTTAAGAGGGAAGGAGAATAGGACAAATAGGTCTCAGCTATTTTGCTGTGAAGGCTCCTTGAGGTTACAAACATACTTTTGGTTTTTTGCTCATAGCCTTTGTTCAATAGATGTAGCTGAATTATTTTTCCACTGAGAGGAAATCAGAAGTAAAAGTTTCATTTTTCCATATGTAATAACAAATGCTTTTTGTTTTGGCTGATACAGAGTGCAAGATACTAAACTAAGCTCCTGCCAACTTAATCAGACATAGAAAGAACATTGTTCACCTGCAGTAAAACAAAAGACATTAAATAACACTATAGATTCTGAATGGAGATGTCCTCTTGCTGAAGCCCTCTGCTATTTGCTTTGGTTTCCCATTATCCTGTTTCTCAGGGGAATGCTTTGCTGCAATGGCTGCATACAACTTTCCTGTGCTAGTTATAGAACAGTTCATGTTTCCAAACATAATTATCAGTCATTTATAATAGAACTTCAAAGTTTCTGTTATGGTTGAACTGAAAGAAAGTAGACAATTGAGGAAACCAAAAATATTTCCATTTTAAATGGAAAAGTGTCTTTTTGTGGTTTAATCAGTTCTGCCTAGATAGCAAAAATATTCTCTTTGCCAAAAGTCAAAAGATTAAAAAAAAAAAATATCTCACATAACTTCTCCTCAAGTCACCAGCTTAGTCCATTTTAGTAGCTCTGTGTGTATAATGCCTTCTGTAACATTCCAAGATGGCTGCAAAATATGGGCTATATCTGGAAATTGCATTTAAGCCCTAATCTGTCAATTATCTAATTTGTAAATTGTGTTTATATGAATATTCATACTTTTATGTCTCACCTGAAAGGCCAGAGGATTTGCAACAGTAAAATGCTATGGGATTTGTCCAAGTAAAAACCTTAACATGACTTTGTTATCAGTAGGCTACATCCTACACAGTGCATTTGAAAAAAAATCACAATTTAAGAATTCAGACAAGCAAGTTTTTACAAGCAGTGGAGCAGAAGTATTGGTTTAGTATTGTCATGGCTATCTTAGTTGTCTTCTTCTTAAAAATTTACTCCTATAAACTGATCTCACTGTAAGAGTGCAAAGAAAAAATTATATTCAAAAGAAGGCTCTGTTTGCTTTGTATAAAAAAAAAAAAAATCCCAATTGTCCAACTAGTAATTAGTTTACAAAACACTAAGAGATAAAAAGAATGCTTATGAATAGTAGGTGAATGAGTCGCTGAGTCATCTCAATACAGTTCCATGAAGTAAATGGCTTATCTTTGGCATAAGATGACAGTGTCTCTAAAAACTATAATGATGTTTATGATACTACAGTATTTATGTTTTACTAGACCCTTTTTTTTCCAGTAGTAATAAATCTTTTCACATAAGGTATTTTTTACCTGTCTACACAAAATGTAGATTTTGAAATGTTAGATTTTAGCAAATGATTAGAATTTGAATGTTAGATTCAAAAATTAGAAATTTTAGAAATCTGGAGTTCTGAAAGTTCAGGCAGTTCAATGCAACTGTGTGCTGATCTGGAAACAAGTAGTGCTTTGGACTTAATCTAGTGTTTTCTTTTTTGTGTTGCCCACTCTCCAGTGGTCAGTCATGTTTGCCTGGAAATCTCTCTGGTATTCCAGGCTCCTAGAAACTGTTTTGGACCTTTCTGAAATCACTCTTCTGGCAATTATTTTCCATTGGCTTGTTGCTGTGTCAGCAGATTACACTAACAATCCCTGTCTTTCTTACAACCAGTTTGACAGACTGGATGAAAATACTGCCATGGCTGAGACATTTCTGTGTTTGTGGCTGCAACAGATTGTTGTTCCCGGAGCTGGTGGACAGCCCAGGCCTCTGCAGGCTTTGGGCAGGCTGTCAGGGGGAGAAGAGGCACACACACACACCCCTTCTTCATTCCACAACATGATGGTAACCAGGACTTGAATCTCTGCAGGCTGTAGGCTCATGTGTGATTCTAAATGCAGCTAAGACTATTCTGGGCTACCTGAAGGCACATGTGAGCATACAAACACACAGAAGTGAGCACAAACATATGAGCAGGGTAATAACCATATGACCTCACTAGCAACCAGGACTGGAAAAACAAATTAAAAAGAGAATGACATAAAAGATGTCTGTGCAGAGCTGTCTATAAAATAATATATACAGCAACAGGTTGCTTTCCATCCTTTTGGGGTAGGAGTGCTGAGCACAATTAACGTCTGTGTACAAAAAGACATCTGCTATATCTGTGTTAAGATTTAGCACAGGCTTCAGTCTGCCTGTTTTATTTATAATGAAATGCAAACTAAATTCAAAGGGAGCTGTTGCTTCTCTTGTGGGATTTTATAGCACCTTAACATCTTAGACTCTATTAAAATTTGCATCAGTCAGCCCAGAAGAGAAGGATGCCAGAATGGATTTAAGAAAATTCAGTCAAATGGTAATCCAACTAGCTGGTGGTTATGCCTCTAATTTCTTATGTGGCAGGCTTAAGACTGCTCTACTCAATTTCAGTTTTTCTTGTCCTGCTTGATGGGGTAGTGGCATAAGCTAGACTCAACCATACTCTCTTTGTATACATAGTGAATGTGCATGTAAAGTGAAATGAGGGGGAGAAAAGGGTGTTGGGAGTTAATGTCTCATCTAAATCACACAGTAATATCTCTAGAATTAGATAATCTACAGAAAATCAGTATTCTCTAACTAATTGAAGGAAAGGCCTTTCACATTTGTGATTTTAAGTTACTTAGCCTCTGAAACATTTTTTGATTACTTATGTACATATGTACCTTGTCAATACATTCACTTAGAAAGTGCACAGCAATTGTATTACTGCCTTAACTCTCTAGTGGAGGATTCAGCAAAACCTCAGTGTGATTCGGGGCAGGAATGCCAATATCTATACCATAATTTTATCCCAATCCCACCACAATGAGTTTTCTGAATCATCTAAAAGCTGTTTATAAGGACACCCTATATGTTTATAAATACACACACACACACACACACATATATGCAAACACATGTATGTATAGTTACGTGTTTATGTCTATGTCTGTGTCTATATATGTCTGTCTAATTGTGAGACAGAGGAAGATCTTCTGAAGTGAGATATTTACAACTGAATGCACAATGGCTATTCTGATCCTTGAAGTTCTCTTAATAAAGATGTATAACCCATAATGAATGAATAAACAGAGCTTGCCTTTGTGCATTATGCTTTGTTTGGAGAAAATTTCTCTGTCTATTGGTTTTTAAACTCAGCTACTCAGACTCTTCATATGCCATGAAGTGGAGACTTCTAATTCCCACCACACAACTTGTGAAAGTTTTGCTTACTAAATTAGTTATTTCAGAGGAGAAAAATACAGAGGGTTTTTTCATAATGTCTGCATGTATGTGTACACAAATACTACGTTTATTTTTTGGGGGGGAAAAAAGCCAGACCCTCAAAGCAATGATAGGTAGTTTAGATTCTAGTGTGACCAAGACCTGTTTGATCATATAATTATAGTTGCAACTGAGTGATATTTTACACCAGAGGAGTAGGAAACAATGAGTTCTGCAAGTGGAAGGAATAGAGCAGATTGGGTTTTAGGAAGAATTTTAATTGCAATAAGAAGAGAAAATAAGCTTTACACAAATCTTTAAAGAAAAAGAGCAAAAAACCTGATGCAGTCTTTCCTACTCTAGGTTAAAAAAGTCATATTTTTGACATAGCTCCCTCATATTGTACTTCCCATGTCTAGCAGTTAATTTAATGGCAACTGTAAAGATGCTTCTCCAGTAATCTGTGTGGGACCTGAGAAGGGTGGAAGGAAAACAAACCAAGCCCCCTCTGTGAAATGGCCCTGAAGCCCCATGTTTTTATGGTCTTCACTTAAGGTGCTGCATAACTATGGCATCAGTGAAAATTTATGGGAACAGGTAAAGTGATGCAGGTAAACTGTAACAAAACTTAGGAAGTGTCATCTAGGAGTAATGTCCTCCCAACTTTCTGACAGATAAAATGAAGCAATCTAAAGAGGTGTGGTGAAGATTCAGTAAGCATAAAATTAAAGATTTTCAAGGACAAACAAAACTAGCATTTTGCAGTTGCTGAGTTTTTGCAGAAGAAACCAAGATTTTTAAACTAAACTCTACATTAATAGAATTCTCTGAATCACTTAGTGTTCAAGCAAGAAGATAGCATTTGGTCCTGTGGATATTAAAGCTATTTCCCTGATTCTTGGTCATTGCTTGAGAAGCTATGAATGTAATTTCTATTAATGAGGCTGGCTACAAAGAGTATTTCTTAAGGTGAAAGACTTTATGAAAAAATCCTCAAGGATACCTATGTTTATAATGCAAATATTACCCTGGATACAGTCCATAGGAACTTCAGAGAAACACTTGACCTAGCATGAAGAGAATTGCCTATAGGGAAAGAAAATAAAAATGGAAACTAATTATGGAAATCCAGTCCTACAGAGGAGATAGTGAAGCGAAATGAGATTCCTCAAGGAGTAAATGGGGGACCAAGATTTTTGTTCTTACCATAGGACAAAGGAATGGCCCAATCCTTTGAAAGGTTGACTTCAGCATTCCTTATCAAGCCACAAAATAGAAGCAAAAAGAAATGTTCAGGAAAAGAAACAACACTAGCAAGGGCAAGTTCATAAATAGTCAAATGACAAAGTTAAAATGGTGCTCATGACAGTTACAGGATAAGAGCATTCACATGGATGGGGCAGACATTGCCAAATCTTTACTGCAGAACAAGGAAAAGCAGATGGAACAAAACAAGTAAATAATTAAAATCTAATGTCCCAAACACATCTGATTTTGCTTCACCTGTACTTTAACATTCTGTTGCAAGTACAGGTTTGTCAGCCCTTGAAGAAGTGTATCTCCACAGAGCATCTGCAGAGCTTTATTTATAATGTTCATTAGATAACTGCCCCAGCTAAATATCCAAAGATAATGCATGATAAATATTTTGCTTGTGTCAAATTTTAGCAATTTTTTATGAATCTCCTCATTAAAATACCTCTCACGTACACACGTGCATGCATGTGTTAGGGAGATGGCACTTCCTTTTCCCAGTGGATGAATACCAGCTTTGTTTAAACAGATCTGCACTGACAGATCTGTTTTCAGCAATTACTAGTTTCTTGTCTAATTTTCTGGTCTTAATGGCACTATGCTCTCTATTTTATTACCTGGAAATGTAAAAGAACACTCACCACAGCATGATACACTAATCTGTTGTCATGTGCTAGATTCACTTCACTGGATTTCCAGGCACCTCTCTGCATTTCGGGTTACAGACTATAATAGATATGGTACCTATGTTTTACAAATCTTTTTTCCTTATGACATGGAAGTTTAGATTTACTGAGATTGGGAAATACAGCAATCCTTCTGTCTTTTAGGTCCTTTACAGATAATATCCAGTGCTACTAATACAAAGTGTTTAACATTGCGTAGCATACACGTCAGCTGAACTCATTCCCTCAGCATGATGCTGTATTTGAGCAGCAGTTTCTGCCTTCCTAAGATTGCAAGCAATGTACACAAAGAATTGTGGACAACAGAAACTCTTCAGGAATTCTATGCTGGATGTTTTTCTGGAGTTTTTACTAATTTATCTATGAGAAAGCAAAGGGTTCAGCCCTCTGTGCCTGCATTAGCTCTCTGCAAGCATGTTATATAATGAAGAAATAGCTTAGTAGAAAAAATTTAAAATCTCCCAGTTTTTATGAGATGTCATGAGGGCCTTTCTATTCGTGATTGTGGTAAAGGACTGCGAGATTTGCAAGTCCTATTTTTTAATAACTTACATGCATTTATAGAGAGAGATATAAATCATGTTTCAGTTAGATAATTGTGTGATTGTTCTATTACATTTTCTTTCCAGCTGGTTTGGCTTATTATTCAATTCAACTTTCAAGTCATTTGGCTGTGTTTTACTCTCCAACCAAACAATTTCAACTTAAAAGTCTTTTTACTTTAGCCAGTATTTGGAAGAAAATTTTGCATTTGTCTTCATGAGAAAACAGTATGTTCTCTTCCTGAAGTCAGCTAATCTGAAAAATTTTTAAATCCTTGAAAAAATAAGACACCTTTTTTGTTTGTTTGTTTGTTTGTTTGTTTGTTTTCAGTCCTATTAGTGAGATTAAAAGCCATGAAGAACAGTCAGCCAGCTGATTAAGTGTGAGAACAATGTATTGCCTTTTCTTGCTTGTATCTGATTTCCATTTAGAAAATTCAAAGTAAGAACATGCCTTTTTGAAGAAAAAATCAGTTGTTTGAACACGTGCTTGAAATCAAATAGCATTTCCTTGCCATAAAATGCAATCTAGTACAGTAATTTCTCAACTGTTTCAGAACTGTGAAGATGAGTTACTTCCTCAGTACAGCACTGCGCCTGGCTGACATGGCTATTCTGCTTCTGAAACAATAGATATTATTCCCACATGATCTTGGAGTTTTTATTACACATCTATATTGTCTATAATTGTACTCTGAAAAAAGGTTCATCTGCTTACAGCTTGCCTGTGTCAAAATTCCTTAGTTTGATTTGCTGGGATACTGTGTAGGAAAGTCTTAACTTTTTTTGTCTAACTTAACAAAGCACTCTCTGAAGCTTCAGAAGGGAATAGGGTTTAAGAACCTCCAAGTATAGTCATATTTGATTTTAAAACAGCACAAAAGCTCTGGGTAAAATTTTCCCTAGTCATTGGTGATGCAGATATTTCCTGTTCATGTTGCTTTATGTCAGTTCTGTGCCTTGAGCAAATGAAATCTATGCTTCCATTTGCTAGGGGCATAATGTGCATACAAATTTAGCAGAATGAAAGTTTCCTGTGCCCCAAAAAAGGAGAAAAATGATGTTTCTAATCACTGTTAATATTTTTATTTTAAAAAAGTAATTTCTGTTTTGTGAATTTTTTGCCCTGTAAGTTATCACCATCTACTTACATCACCTCACAATATAAACAGATGAATTTGATTTGCTGCAGTAAAATCTTCCATGTTATCAGCATTACTAGATGGCAAGTGCAGAGATATTTTCCCAAAATTTTTCATTTTAACATAAGCAATAGGTTTAACGTTGGTATAAATCTGGTTTGCAAAGACAAAAGAGTCCTTGAGTCCCTCACGTGGTGGCTTGTGAGAATGGCAGCAAAATGTCGAACACTGCTTTGCTGATCAGAAAGGAGTACAGGCTTTTTTGTGGAACAAAATATTTTTAATATAAAGACTGGCCAGAAAAGCAGATAGTTTAGAATCATAACTTTTAGCTATGGAAATTAATTTTTGTTTATTTTAAACCTGTCATCATTAGACTTCTACCATGTGAAGTTAATAATTCCTTCTTCAGAGGCTTTATTCTGATCTCAGATGTCTGTTTTTCTTTATTAGTCATAGCACATTATGATCTCGTCCTGTAAGGGGATATACCTATGTTTATCTTCACAATTAAGGTTTCAGAATAAATTGAAAAGTGGACACATGCTCCTATTCCTCTAGAAGTAGCAATCTTGTGTACATTTTCACATGAAGTTTGATTTTACGACAAGTTAATTTTATCAGACTTCGTGGCATTCTCTCAGCAAATCAAAAAATGTTTTCAAAAATTAACCTGCACACACAAAAGATGTCCTGTTATATGTTTTCTGTTGCCATGTATCTCTCAAGGATGGCACACTGTATTAGATTCCTGCATAAAAGTTAGCAGGAGGGTTCTTGGTAGGAAGCTAGTCCAAGGGGTGGTATATTTTTGTTCGTATGTGCTTTCAATTCGTTGGTGTTGGCTGAGTACCACCACGAACCACTACCTTCTTTAGAGCTGAAAGCTGCTGCTCTGTCTGTGAGCTCCTGAGCAAGTGAGTGAACAAAAGACTTCCTGGTGGTGCTGAAATGATGCCTTTCTGTCACATGCCTTTCTACACCAGAGAAGGTTTCAGATTAAGTTCTGGGTATTTAAGGACTTGTGCAATTACCGTCTGGTAGATTTCTTCACCACAGCTGCTATTCATCCCCTCAAGTCTGTTCTTTTCCTCCTCCTTATTTTAGCATTCATCTCTCCCATGACCCCTCAAATAATTAGCACAAAAAATTATGCTGTGAAGAAATAATAGTTTCTCTTCAAAAAGAATCAGAAACACAGATTTTTCCTGTATCCTTACAATTGCCTTTCCTTCACATGTTATGTAAGCCACTGTGGATGAATCCAGAAATAGTTTGATCAGGATAGATACAAGCATGATATTCATATTGCTTTCATTTACTAAAAATTTTGTTTCTGGTCCTTGGAAGAAAAACTTCTGGATGTGACTGATACAGTATTTGCCACTTGGGAAGAACTTACAGTATTAGTGTCTCCAAGGTCCTCTTTAAAATTTCAGGCATGCTAGTCACAGAACTCCTCAGTGTTGCAATCTACCTGTACAAGACATCAAATCATAAAAAAGAAGCTTTTCAAGCTGAAGATGCTAAAAAATTTCCCAAGTTCTTTGTGGAGAATAGGTTCAGAAATAAAAGCTCCCCAGTTTCTCGATGCTTGCTGCCTCTTGCAGCAAACAGTGAGAAACTTGCCTCTCTCCTGGCTAAAGACTTGGCTTTGACAAATTGGTGCATGCCAAAGGCCACATTTCTTTCTGAGGTGTGTGTCTGTGTGTTACTTGCACTGAATACAAACTGAGAACACAGCCTGGCTTTGTGGTCTGACTTGTACAGCCCCTAATTGCAGCCAGGCCCCTGCTGAGATCTCAGTGAGACTTAGCTGACAGCTCATGATCCACCTTAAATATAAGCTTTGGAAAAGACAAAAAGTAAGCTGAAGCAAACCAGCACAATTAAGCCAAAACAAAACTAGAACTGTGTGTTCACAGGGAGAAATACAGGGAGAAATGCAGTGGGAGTTCTTCAGGTGGGTTTTACTAATCCATGCTGTACTACAATACTGATTGTTAAAGTCACTTTCATAACGGTTCAATTTAGACAATGACAAGAACCTTTCTGCTTTCTAATGTTTTTAATAGAAAAGTCTGCAAAGCATAGCTTTTTGGAAATTGGTATTATTTTATACTGCTTTTCTGTTTCTGAGGTAGTTAATAACATAAATTCTGAAATCAAAAATGGAGCTCTCAAGCTATTAGCAAACCATTATACTTTAATGGAATATTTAGCAAATATAAAGGAAACTTTAAGCAATTTTTTCCATGTCAACAAGCTTTTATAGGAAGGTCTCTATATTCAGAAAGACAGGAGGTCTCTTAAATTTGCAGAGCTGAAAATCTTCGGGAAAAAAACCACTGTAAAGTGTGACTCTGATTGTTCTGTGCAGTCTGCTTGGAGAAAGGGAAACTGCGTTCAACCCTTCACAGAATAGATGTGGCTGATGTTCCTGCTAGAACTGCACTGCATCTTTTTACTTCTGCAATCATATTTGCCAGGTGTTTATTGTGATGACACAGAGAAGGCAGTCCAGCCTGTTTGCCTTTAAAGGGAGAAGGAGAAAATAAATGAGTAAAATAATAATAATTACTGTGAGGACAGCCCATGTTGCAGTTTTACTGAGCCAGGAGAAGGAATGCATTTATGCAATAAACAGCAACACAGAGAGATGACCACTGTCTGCTGGAGCCCTTGGTAACACATGACTTAAATAGATAATGCAACTTTATTGTCTAACCATATCTTCCTTACAAATGTAGACAAAAAGCTCTTGATAGTATTATGAGAAAACTTTGACTTTTATCTTTGCTTAAAATACCTTGGTGTTTAAACATGGTATTTAAACATCTTGGCAGCAGTTTTCTTATATGGTCAGGAACATTTAAAGCTGATGGGTTCTACTTAAAAGGATCACCCCAGAAAAATACACTTTCAGTTTATATTGTTTTGGTTTTTGTTTGCTCTTTTTGGTCCATAAACAAACAATGTGGAAAGGATGTCCACTTCATTTTTTCCAATTGATGCTACAGGAGATTACTCTAGCATATTTTTCTCAGCATCATGTTGAGACTAGAGAGAGCAGAACAGTTTGAGAACAAAAGGTAGTCTCTGTTTTTAACTTTATATTCAAAGGAGGGTGTTATTTATTGCCAAAAACTTTGTCATGAACAATTTTTTAGAGAAATATTTTGTCAGATAATAAGGCTTGAATAATTCTGGGTAAGTAAATGCCTAGATTTTTTAATATATGTTAGCAGACTTGACATTACTGCTGATAAATTTAAATTTTCATCACTGGGCTAAAGTTGTTTCACTTCATATTTTGTTTGTTTCTTTCAGAAGGAGGTCTTACAGATGAGCATAGTGCCATAAAGTATGGATGGGGGAGATTTAATCAATGCACACGGGAATGTACTATACCACCAGACTGCAATTATTAGACCATTTCCACTTTCTTAAGAAGATCTTACTCTCAATTATTTGCTAGAAAATAAATGAGTAAACTAATAATAATGCTGGAGTCTTAATCTTGCTTCCGTAATAGATGGCTCAGAAGAGATCCTTTGTAATTCAGTCTCAATACCATATGTCTCTGTTGACATTAAAGTGCTTAGTTCCAAATGAGTTGGCTTCATTCAAGCATCTTAATTCAAGAGTGGATGATTAGATCTTAAGCTAAAAACCTATTAGGATGTAAGCACTTATGTTGCTGAAAGGTATTAAAGGAAGAGCATAGTGTGGTTGCAGATAAAACCTCTATATCTACTACTGATTGGTTAAACCTTGTTTGATCTTCAAACAACATTAAAAAGTAGCTGAAATGTGCAAAGCTGAATGTTGCATAACTAAACCTCGAGGATATGTTATGTGAAAATAAATTTTGATGGCTTTTTGTGAGATGGAGAAGCTCAGATATGGGAATCTGGCACTCTGTACAGAAGTAGCATAAGATGTTTTAAAGCACATGCAGACACTATCTTTTAGAACTGAAAATTGTGGGTTCTGCTTTAGTGAGTAAAGCATAGCAAATAATAAGAAATTTCAAAGAATTTTATTCAGTCATTCTTTGGCATGGTAACCAGCACTTTTGATAATCCTGCAAGCTGTGTATTATATTTTATTTTACTTTTCATCTGCAGAGCAGTGAGAAAAAAACCAAACAAAAACCCAATCATTGTGTTAACTGACAATAACTCTCATGTGATTCCTTACTAAATAAAACTAAAATTCTGAAAGCAAAAAGTGCTATTTCAGGGAATTGATTTGTGGCTTAATTTAATTCTGCATGTGACCTAGACCATTATAAATCTGTGTTCCAACATATATATTTTGTCTGCAGCCCTATAAAGGATATAAGTAAAGAAAATAATTATATATGGGTAACTTTGAAATCTTGCTTAAATGTTATTTTAAAAAATATTTAACAAAAATATTAAAAACTGAGTTTCAGAGCCAATCCTATGGCTCTTGGGATATAGTTTGATGGCTTTTTTGATTGCCTGTCTTTGATGTTTCCAAAAAGGCCTGCAGGGTAAGATTTTCAAGTAACTCTTCCATAATTGTCTAAATAACATGTAAACACTTATATTTTTTTAGTAGTCATATTCCCTACAATAATGCAGAATATGGTTTTAAAAAATCATGAATGTGAGTTGCAACTATCTAAAAAGAAATTAAGCTCCTTATGATGACCTTTGCAGACTTGCAGGAATTTTTTAGATAGTGTAACTTAGGGTGGAATATATATTTAAAAAAGGTATGAGAAATCTGATTAAGAGTGCAATGACTGGCTTTGTCTTGTTTGTGCTCACTTACTGATGGTTCTTTAGTAGTGTCCATGATGCTGACCCATCCTCATTCCTTGCTGCAAAAATGCCATTCAGGATGCAGGAGAAGATGATGAATTCACTATTATACACACTGCTATCAGGGGAAAGGGAAAATAAGAGATAGTTTTGCAGGGTGTAATAAAAAGAAAGACATTTAGTACATGCCCATGTGTGAAAAGATGCCTCTGCTTAGAAAAAACCTTTAGAAATCAACTCTGTCAGAGAGATACAATAGTCCTGGTGAGTGAACAGTGAAGAACGAACTTCTCTTTGAAGTTCTCATTTGTTAAGCAGAAATCAGTAAGGGACTTCTGCTGTAGTGGAAAACCACACATTTAATATTTAAGCATGTCAAAAAGTCATAAAATCATAAAACTGTAGAATAGTTTAGGTTGGAAAAGACCTGCAAGACCTCCAAGACCATTACTCCAACCATTAATCTAACACTGGCATGGCCACCCTGTCCCTAAGTGCCACATCTACATGTCTTTTAAACATCCCCAGGGATGATAGCTCCACCACTTCCCTGAGCAGCCTGTTCTAATGAATGACAATCCTTTTAGTGATTAATTTTTCCCTAATACATGATCTAAACCTCCCCTGGTGCAATCTGAGGCCATTTCTTCTTGTCCTGTCACTCGTTACCTGGGAGAACAGACCAAGCTACAACCTCCTTTCAGGTAATTGTAGAGAGTGATAAGGTCCTCTCTCAGCCTCTTTTTCTTCAGGTTAATAACCCTAGCTCCCTCACAGAACTTGTGCTCCAGACCCTTCACCACCTTCATGGCCTTTCTCTGGACGTGCTCTACAACCTCAGTGTCTTTTTTGTGGTGAAGTTCGAAGAGGCCTGTAATTCTACAGGGCTTGAGAACCTGTTTTCTAGTCTTTTAACCCTTTTCTATTAGGAAGCTGATCTGCTGCAAATGAGGGTAACCAGAAAGTTTTGAATTTTTTCCTGTCCATTGCAATGCTATGGAATCCTGACAACAGCACCACTGCTGACTTGTGGTTCTGGAGATATTCTGGACCAGTGTGTCACTGGATCACTGGCCAATGAAATCCTGCTTAGGATCCAGCCTGGAAGTCAAGTCTGGTTTTCCCCAGTTAGTCACAGCATGCAATGCAAAGTTGCAGCCTCAGCTTGTGTTGGCTGTGGGAGCAGACAACTACTTACCCACCATTTTAAAGCCAGTTATCTATGCTGTGGGGCCAGCCCAAACAGTTTGAGTGCATTCACAGCACTCCTTTCAGACGATGGCCATGGTGCTCATCCAGCTATAAGGATTACACAGCTGCATATCATGACAGATACTATGAGACTCAGACAAACTGATCATAGTCAGACCAAGAAACATTTCACCCATCTATCCTAGAAATTCAGATCAGTATTGAGATGTTTTGGGAAAAAAAGAAGGAAGAAGGGAGGGTGGAAGGAAGGGTGGGAGGGTGGAAGGCAAGAAGGAAGATAGGGAGGG
>VZRH01005213.1:369074-402102 GCA_013397555.1 Urocynchramus pylzowi
GTCAGAAGGAAGGAAGGAAGGAAGGAAGGAAGGAATCCTATTTTCTATCACTCTTTCCTTCATATATTTGCTAGGGGCTGGTACAGGAGTGTAGCTAACATCATGCTCCTCAGCTGTGTCACAACAAATCCATGCATAAATCCTACATCCATCTGTCCCATTTAGATACATATACACGAGTAAATGAACTCCTAACAAAATCTGCTGCAATGATAAGTGAGGTAAATTGATACAGTAATGTGAACATGTTTCAGTACAGACTCCCTCATTCTGAGTAATCCTCTGAATACCTACTGGTTTGCAGGATGAAATAAGTACATGAAACCATTAGGCTAATGGGGAAAGAGAGAGTAATGGGGAGAGGGAGGACTAGAGAGTGAGTTGTAATGCATGAGTTCACATTCCTTGAGACCTGGAAAAGACAGGAATCTGTCTAGGTTCAACTATTCCATACTCCTTGATAGCAAGAGGAGATGATTTGCATCAACAAAACTGATTCTTAGGAATCAGGTTGTTTCATAACTTTAGAAAATGTATATTTTCTGTAGGTTTAATATGATTGCACCTAACTTTCAGGAATGATAGAGAACTTGCAATCTAAAGGATAGATATTATCTAACCAAACTAAACTGGGGACATCCTCTGCCTCTTTCAGCTAAAAAAAAAGCATCTCACTACATTCCAGCTTCTTGATTGGAAATTCTACTTGACTTAGGCTTTCATTGCTAGCAACTTATTTACTTGAATTCAGCCTCAAGGACTCTTTCTTTAGCCAGCCTTTAGTTTTGATGCTTTCTCTCTTTTGCTACAGCATTATCACTTTCACAGAGGCTAAGAGCAGGACCATCAGCTACTATTTTCTGGTTATGTGACTGGAGCTCCCAGCTCTGCTTCACCTTGCAGGCAGCACTTGTTCTCACACAATCAAGGTTACTTTTAGTCCATGGTTGGGAGATTGTGAGGCACTCCAAGCGAAAATCCAACTGACCCTGAAAATTTAGGCTGGAAATAGTCCCTCAAAGGATAATTTACTTCAGTGCTTTCCTGTGCCTTACTGTATCCTACCCCTACACAGAAGGCACAAACAAATTTCCTCATGACTCATGGTGAAAGAAATATAAAAAAGTTCTGCTTATAATAAGAAAAAGATTAATGAGATAGATATATAACCTCAAGTCTTGGGGGAGCCATGTGGTGCTCATCAGCACTGACAGTGTGCTGAAAATCTGACTAGCTAAGATTTACAACTGCTTATAGCTGAAGATGCATAGCCCTGTGGCTCTGCCCCTTCCACTTGTGGAAACATGGGGCAATTTGCTCTGCCAGAGAGGTGTATGGAAAATAATACTTACCCTCATTTTATGAGGAGGCTGCAGATAAGCACCAATGATCAACATATCCCAGAACTTGTGCAGCTGAAGACATGATGCTCCAGACTGACAGGAGGGTATGGGCTGTGACTGTTCTGGTCTCACAAAAAGATGTCTTATCTCCTTCATAATTTATTGAGTGCTTCAAGAAAGAACTCACAGTAAACAGAGACTGATCAAAAACCTGCTTTGTTACTGAATGGTTAGTTGAAAACTCTTATGAAGACATGTTCAGTCTAAGGACCATTATCACATATAGGTCATATAACTATGAGACTTTAGCTCAGTTTTGTTGGTTTGACTGCCTTGCTTATTACTATCTCCTTGTAAGGAATTTAATTTGTCCTTTGATGCCTGCAAGTGTCTGAGCTGAGTACGGACATGATTAATCTCTTAGCTTTTCTCTGGGTGCTTTCTCCACACTTGCCTATCATGCAAGAGTATGTGCACAGAGAGTGCTGCTATGTAGAGAGCTGAAACCACTGAGGATAAGTTAAAATGCAGCATAGTGAAAAGGACTGAAGAATCCTAGCTTGAAAAGACATGTCCTCTTTTTCTTTACCAGAAGAGAGAGCATGGTGCTGAACAAACTATAAAACTGCCTAACAGTCATCCTCCCTGCTGTATGGTTTGCAATTGTTTGTATAGACATGACAGACTGCTGGCTTTAGATGAAAGTGCTTTGTTGTGTTACAATAAAAAAAAAAAAATAGGAAAACTATATATACAAAAACCTTTCCTTGGATATATACCTCAACTAATTTGCTAATGACTTATGTTAAATGGGAAGCTGTGCTTGTGTCCTGTTAGAGTCTAAAAGAATATGTGTCTGACAATAACAGAACATCCTGAGACCTTTCCAATTCTCAGTCTATGTTTGGAGGTACAGGGA
Organism: Urocynchramus pylzowi; assembly: GCA_013397555.1. NCBI lineage: Eukaryota > Metazoa > Chordata > Aves > Passeriformes > Fringillidae > Urocynchramus > Urocynchramus pylzowi. The sequence goes on from VZRH01005213.1 coordinate 371,337, forward strand.
AATTTTTCTCCCCTCCCAGGACATCAGCTCTTCACCCTTGAGGACAGGTTACTGATTCAGTAACAAAATTAGGGAGAGATCAGTATTAGTTCATGCTGCATCTCAGGCAAGCCACAGTGCACATTTTGATAATCCAAGTTGATTTACATGTTTTCCTTGAATAGCATGCAAAAGTTTTAAAGAGCAAGAATCACTTAAGAAAAAAATTCCCACCTATAAGGATCTTCAACTGTAGGAATACAATCTACATGAATATTCAGTAAGATGGAGAATTTTGGCTAGAGGATAAGAGTTACAAAATGAAGGAACAGCAGATGACACATTCACTTGTACCCAAAACAGGCAAAAGGAAATGCCAGGAAATGCAGGTTTGGACTGCATACTAGGAACACTGGACAACAGGGTAGGAAATTTCACTTACAATATAGATGTTGGAAGTTTGCTGTTCATGAACAGAAGGGCACCTGCTTTTTAGAAAGCTGACCTGAGCAATCTGCTGGCTGTAGCTTGTGCAAAGTGGGGTGATTGGCCGCTGACAACAATTTTCTCATCATTGACAGAAGAGTTGTGCTGTAAGGCTTATTACACAACTGTGCTTGGAACTAAGTAATGCTGATGATATGGCATTTTGTTACTTTGAAGATTTTAGCCATGTCACTTGCTCCCTTTGTGCCATGAATGTCTATATTTAAATATACATGGTTGCAGAAGTAGCCAAACTGACTTTGAGAATATTCTGTTTCTCCAAGCAGACAGAGCTGAATCATTTGATTCATTGAATGATTTTATTCACTCTAGACCTCTGGCTACCAAAAAGAAACTTGAAAGCTTCAGGAAGAGAAAAGAACAACAGAAAAGGAAAAAAAAATCATTGGAAGGGGAAGAAATTTTCTCACAAAAAAAGTTACGTGATGTTGGCTAAGGGAAAATAATAGACATTTCCATAGTCTTTTTGATTTTTTTGACTGATTGTGGGAGTGCACAGTGCAAAATACAAGTATTGTATGATGAATATATTTGAATTCTAAGAAAAATAGAGATCCCAAGATGACTCTTCTGTACTAGGACTCTTAGTCCTAGTACAGGAAAAAAGAGTAGTTGCCCTACTACTAGAAATAATATTAGCAGAAGAAAAGACTACTTGCTGATGGCAGAGTTCTCTAATGAATTGCCAAAGAGCCTTTTCAGCTCAGGCTTTAGTTCTATTGGGCATTAATTGTATTTTCCATCTATACACAGACTAAAGTGAAGTTCTGTGCAAAATATGCCTGAGAAAGCCCTGTAGCCAAATGGCAAACACATACACAACACAGGAAACTCTTCTATATTCCTATATAATCCGGTTATTGGTTATAGTAACTCTAAACTGCCTGCATGTACTCAGTCTCCCTGTCCTAGGCTCAGCAAAATGACAACCCTTGAAGCATAAAGAGTAGGTTCATCCTCCTCTGGAGATATGTCTGGCATCCTCTCACCCTCCCTGTACACCCTTTGGTGGCTTCAATGCCCATGTTTTATTGGGGGGGTGAAAGCTGGACTCAGCTGAAAGCTGCCCCTGCAAGACAGGAGATGCAGCATTGTTGAGTGGCATGTTGTACTCATGCAGTAGAAAGGGCTCTGCCAGGCTCACACAGACCTGTTCCTTGCATGTCAAAGAAGGGGAGCATACCCTGCCCTTGGGAAGCTGACCCAGCCTATATGGCTGGCATGCCCACATGGAGTGCTGGTGGTGAAAATGCTGAAGCACAGGCAGTCAGCAATCATTTGAGCAGAAGCTGCTTGAATGCCATGCATGCATGTGCCAATAAAACAAACCCCCATGTGCCTTGCAACTGTGAAATACTGCCAATCAGAACTGTCTATATACAGAAGAGTATGACTTCAGACTCTTCAAATTATGTCATCCATCCAAAAGAGTAGAGCAGACCTCCAGATGCTAGCCTGAATTGTTTACAATATTTAAATATAATTTTATCTCCTCCCTTGTTTCATGTTCATTTAAAAAAACATACAATCAGTGAGGATAGAAAATGTAAATATCAAGTAAATTAACTCTGCAATGAAAACTAACAAGTGTCTATACCATGGCATTCACCTTCCCCCAACAAGGCCACTGGATATGTCCATCTAGACAACATCAGAACTCCAGCAGTGCATCAATTCTCCCAAGCAGCATCTCTGATCTGGGTGATGATTGTGCCTCCTACAAATGCTAAACTTTCATTGAAGGTCCTTATTATTGCTGCTTCAAAAAATTTAAATCCTTTGTGTTTTTAATGATGAATAGCCTTAAGCAAAATTTTTTCAGCAGGTAATAAGTTCTGTTCTAGTTTTTACTGCAACAAATCATTCATGCACATGTGTTTAGGGATGGGATTTCTTGCTTGAAGGCATCCATAAACAAAACAGCAAGCACAGAAATGTCTGCAGAATTCTCTTTCTAATACTAAAAAACAGTACTAAAAGAGACCTTTTCACTCATACACCCCAAAATGTCCTGATATGACAACTGACCACTGTAAAATGGCAATAACATTTGAAAAATACATATTTTTCAGTATCCTGTTGATAACTGTGATAATTTAAACAAAGTAATCTAAGAAGAGTATTAAGCCAAGTTTGGGCTTTGACCTAGCACTTGAGTCCATTCTATCATGTGGTCAGAACAAACATTTGAACTGCATGAAGCTACTCGGAGAGTCGTGGAAATCGAGATTGTTACTCAAAATTAAATAGAGCTTGTCTCTGATTTTTAAGTTTAGAAGAAATACCAGAAGAAGCCTTTCTGGTAGAGACAGGCACAAAACAGGCTGAGAAACCCAGATATGTAGTAGTGAGCAGAGGAGAGACCTGAACAGCTTCTCCTGACTCCTCTGTGTATGTCTTGGGCTACTTAGCTCTCTGTGGCAGGGGCAGGTGTGGCAGGCATATGTCTGTCCCAAGATTTTCTGTCAAGTCTTGGACATGTAATTCACTGTAAAGGCAAAAAAGCCAAAAAATTCTGTGGCCTGATGCCGGGGGCACTCAACTGGAACCCAAGTTAGAAGTCTGGAAGCTAGTCTTATTAAATGTTTGCCTGTGCTAAAAGTAAATGACAGCAGAGATTTGTCTTACATTAATTAATAATCTGACGAGTAAAGACTTTCACTGGGAAATGAGAAAGACATATGCTATTTGTATATATTTCAAATTTCCTTCTTCCAGACCTGCCCAAGGAGTTGTTGGCTGCTGGGGGGACTCTGTATGTCTTCAGATTACTCTTTTTTGCTTTTGACCAGAGAGCCAATCCTGAACAAGGGAAATGTTCTATCCAAAACTGATGAGTTAACTGATAAAATAGTTGTTTTGAAAGATTATATTTTCAGTTACATTGGTAATAATTTCACAGCTGTTTTCTAAACCTGAGGTAAAAAGGCTGAACTCAGGGGCAGAGAATTGCACAACAAAGCAAATGCTTCACAAAACATGCTCTTGTGCACTAACATTCTTTCAGGGAAAAATAAGAGCCAGTAATAATATTTTACTAATAGAAATTATAAAAAAATAATAACGAATACAAAAAAAAGTGAGATGTGTAGATATCAAATGAAAAGTAGTACCAGTGTAGGACAAGTCATGAAATTATCATTTGTTAGTAACCCAGTAGTTACTGCTTGTTTTCTCACCTCAAAAATTTGTGCACTGATCTTACAAGTTTATGAATGTAATTGTTGTATTATATTTTCATGTATAGATAGATCTGAAATGAAAAAAATTGTACATCAAGTAACTCCAACATTGCAAAAAATACATTAGATGACATTGTAAACATCGTGCAATAAGATGGAACTAGAAGTTGGGTTTTTTGTAGTTGTTTCTCCGACAATCGGATTTTAAAAAATCACATGATGTTTTTTGAGGGGAATCTAGGAAACCAATTTCATTGCTGCAAAACTAAAGCACCTCTATGACTGTGATGGGAGGTAACACTATAATGGATCAATACATGTTCCACAGTTTGCACAAAGCCTATCTCATCACAGCTACAAGTTTTTAAACCACATTTAAAATCTCCATAATCATCTGATAATCATGTTATAAAGCACCTCATGGAGTCCTGCAGTAATTTTAACTTAATGCCCTTGCTTTGAAGGGGAATGCCATGAACAAAGACCTATATCTATAATGTTTACTTCACTTCTGTCTTCAGGAGAAATCTGTTGTTCTGAGGCACTCACCCAAAACCTAAGTTGTTTATTACTTCAAGACAAGTAACCGGTAAGATCTGAAGATCTGAAATTAGAAAACATAAAGTTATTTAAAGCCATACATATGGAAATGCAATAAATATTCCGATTGTTCTGCCTTCACCAGCCTATAATTACAGTAAATGTCAGAGAAGATACTACTGAGTTGTTTTTTTCTATGTTTTTTCACCTCCATGATGTTGAGCAATGCCGTTTTCCTGTTCTGTGGAAGGGTATGCTGACCCCTTGGCCAAAAATGCTATTCTGGTCCCATTACACCATTAATGAAGGCTGTAGAGTGAAATACAGCAGTCCAAACCACCATTAGAGCACCCTTTTGCTCCAAGTGCCCCCACCAACCACTAGAAAGAGATACTTTCTTCTTCCCTCCTGCAGCTCCAGTGTCAGGGTGGGTCTCCATGTGAGTGCAAGAGGTACCAGGGTTTTACCCTAAGATGGAGGCAGTGAGAGCCTCTGCTCCTCAGGCAGAGCAGAGCAGAGTCCATTCAGTATACTTGCATTTTAAAGTCCCAGCCTCATGCTTCTTTTGCACAGTCTGCTTATGAATTATCCCACTGTGCAGATGTTCATCCAGAGTAAATCCACATCTCAGCATGCAGAAGACATGCTGAAGACATGTTAATTGTCTTGCATATTACAGTCTAGTAGGTTTTTTGGTATGTCTTTCTCCTTCTTCAGACATTCAGTGGGACATGTGCCACATCAGTGGTGGTGCTGCTGTGCTCTCCAAGGCAATTAAGCAACAACATTTTGTATTAAAACAATGAATATACTTGGAGAGGGTGAGCACGAAAACACAGGCTGCTTTTTCTGAACAGAACTTGAGTGCCCCTGTAGTTTGCTCATTTTTCTTTTTCCTCATTATAATCTTTCTGTATATTATGTAGCTTGATTTCTGCTGAAGCTTTCATTTGAAAGAACCAATAATTGTTTTACTGCTCTCCCTGATGAAATAGGAAAAAATATCTCTGAAAAGGTTTTTAAGGGACAGAGGAAAGTATGCTATAACAATCCCAGATCCTTTTTTTAGGCAATTCTGATAAACATGGATGATTACAAGTAAGGTAAAATAAGTCTGGAAGCAATTTCGAGATGATAATTAATCCTAAGAACGTTTAGACCAAGCTGCTGCTAACCCTCATTGTGAACTGCAGGTGGCACCATTTATACAATATTTTAAAGAGCAGCGGGAGAAAAAAAAAATTCTCCTTTTCCGTTTGAGCTTTCTGATGGCTTGCCGTGATCGTATAGTGGTCAGTACTCTGCGTTGTGGCCGCAGCAACCTCGGTTCAAATCCGAGTCACGGCAGGGGATGATATCACTTTTGAAGACATGTAATTACAGATTGCATACCAAAAGTAATCTATTAGTGATGTCTAAGATGAGAAAGCAAATAGAAGCTCTGCAACTTTTACAAGAATGCTTTTCTAAAAGAGTAGGTAACATAAGTAAGTATTAATTCAGAAATCCTGATGCCAAGTGGGATTTTTTTTTTAAATTTAAATTTTTATGGATAGTGTGAAAAATGCAGTCTCATAGTGGCCATGGAATTTTTACTCCATACAGCTACTAAATGTCTGGACTGAGCCATGAAGCCTCTTCAGGTTTGATCTTTCCTGGTTTCTCATGCTAATAAAACAATTGGCCTGAATTGCTTGGAAATATGACAGTGGTAGATGTAGAAATCCGGCTTACCTAGGACTGGACTGCTGCCAGCAGAAAGTCTTTGCTGGTGACAGACAAGAGAAACCATCACTTGTCTGCTGATTCTCTTTGTTTTTATAGTAGGAACACTGTGTGATTTATAGTGATTTTATAGTAGGAACAGTGTGTCCTGTTTCACTGAATAATATGAGCTCAAATTCCCAGTATGAGGACTTCTAAAGTTACCATTTTTGTTTAGTAAATTTGGTATGATACCCAACAGCTGTTTGTGCAATAAACAAACAAACAAACCAACCAACCAACCAAATTACATAATTGGTAATAACTACATTAATAAAACATCATTATTATGAGTTGATAAAGAATTTGTATGCTACTGAATAGTTTCTGGTATTAGGTCCTTTAATTTGACATGAAGTCAATTCAAGAGCAAGTACTGCTTTTCTCTCACTGCTGCATCTGACAGGATATCAGCCCCTTTACAATGGGTAACATCTCCAAAAAGCCCAGATAGATTCAAGCTTCCTGCAACAGGCCAACTGCTTCAGAGTGTGAATGACAGGTGTCTTTCTGTCTCTCTCTAAGGGAGCAGAAAAATTCTTTACCATCCTATTGAGTGAGGAAGGGAAACAAATCTTTTTCAGCACCAGTGTCAGGAAAAATCAAAGCCCTGCATGCCTGGAAACCTAGGAGGGCACATCATCTTTAGAGGCTGTGGGCTTAGATATCCTAGTTTTGGTGTAGTAGGCTAATGACCCCTGGGATGTTAGGACCTTCCTCAGATTCATGAGAGCTCTTTCTGTTGTATTTTTCAAAATATCTTTGAGTATTGCTCTGATTTGCCTTAGATTTTCTGTCTAAATATCATTCAGCCTTTTAGGAGCATGTCAGAGCAATTAACTTGTGAATTCTTGGTCTAATTGAGGAGACAGATGTGACTGATTTCCCAAAAGAAAGCAATTTAGAAATATGCACTAGCATGAAAGAGACCAGGATGATCTTTTGTACTCTATCCCTGCTGTAGTCTTTCAGAAATGTCATCTGCTGTGTTAGATTTTATGAAATCCAGAAATAGCAAATTAACTCATCACAGGTGCACGTACTCTTTAAATAATCCTAGTGAATTAAGTCCTGAAAAAGGAATTCAAAAATTGCCACACCAAATATTTTACTCTACTCATACATCATCCTGAGGCTGCTAAAGCACTCAAAGCTCACCCCTGCTTGACCTCAACCTACCTGGAACTGACTTATCCATATCCAGTGTTCGTCTGTGTCTGAATATTACCTTATTGTAATTATTGATGATTTTGAAGAGTTTCATTAGGACAGTAGAAAAATTCCAAGTGCCCTTTAAAAAAAAAAAATTATGGCTTGCTAGTAGTTATCCAGTCTGATTTATTTTATTTGTGATACCAATATTTGTTTTGCTAGCTCAATGGTCACACTATAAACTGAGACCAAGGATGGTGTATGCAGATAATCAGACCTTTCTTACCATGTCCTGCAGTTATTTATTCTCCTCACAAGAAAATGAAAATTAAAAGCCAGCTTCATTATGGAATATAAACAGCATGTGCAGATGGCTCCCAGCATTCCACTTCTTGAGAAAATATTTATCAACTTTCCCTTCTCATTAGAGAAAAATAAAACAAAAACTTCAGTGCAAAAGAGATTCCAAGGATAACAGGACTTCAGACTAGGAAGCACAAAGAGGCAATCCTGGAACTGATTTTGAACCTTGAATTGCACAAAGATTTGCCTGTATGTTGCTGGAATATGCAGGCCATCATGTCTAGCAGACAAGTCCACGTAGCACTTTTCCAGCTGGAACCATGGTCTAAATAATAATAATAATAATAATAATAATATATTAAAAATATTAAAAGGTTTACATAAATCTATTTCTGAAGCTCTGAATTTTTTTTATTGTCTAAGAACAATTTGGGGGCCATAAAGAAGGGTTCATTTCGGCAGCCTTCCATACCTTTAGGCAGCAAACTGAAAGCAAGCATGAAATGAATAGTAGTTTCAAAACAAGGCATGAAAGGAGAGTACGTGCCTTCCTTTGCAGTTTTCCCATGTTATTTTGTGCTTGTTATTGTTCTCATGCATGGCTCATTCTGCATAAAACATAAAATCTCTAGGACGTGGAGGTGTCTATCTCCATATTCTCAGCACAACTACTTTGCTTCTTGGCACTGAAATGAAAAATTAATAGGATGTACTCATCAAGTTATTGGGGAAAGATTTCTTTCTTGTTATTGTATCTTAACGTTAGCTGTTGATTAGGGCCAAAACTGCTAGAGTTTTTAAGTTATAGAGAAAGACGGCTAGTTTTTGAAAATGCAGCACTGAACAGAAAGTCTTGAAAAGCTTTTGAAACGTTAATAGAGGCTATTGTAGGTTTCTGTTATTCTTCATTTTCAGGAGTGCAGCAAAGTTGGTTGTATCCTATCTGATATCCATATTGGGTGTTGAGCAGGATAGAAGGCAGTGGCTGTTTTAAATCTGCAGTCATCAAATCAAATTAATTCTTTTTTTTTCATTCTCTTTACAGGAGTGCAGCTCATATTAAAGCTTTTATAGGTCCCCTCTGAAATCCTTTCAAAAGGCTGTGGTCAAGTAGACTCTTTGAAAGGAAATATGTGGTAAAAAGAACTTCTGAAAGCTTAAATACCTGGTTGTGCTTTAGCAAAGAATGCCAGGAATTCACTTCACAGGTGGGATGATTTTACGTTTGGAAATTCAGCTCTGAGTTTACAGGCTATTATTGCAGAATGGGTAGTAATTGGGAAAAATTTGGCAGACAGAGAAATTCCTGAGCCTGATGTGTAAACAGAACTACATAAACAATATCTGATGTTGCAGTTCTGTACTCATAATCTGTCTTTGGTGTTTCTTGAAAGAAAACATGTTCTGGTCAAGACTGGTTCTTATTCACAGTGCTTCGGCAGTTGCAGCCCTGGAGAGAGCTGCACCAGAGCACATGTGAAGGCTATTGTTCAATTTGGGAAGCTTTTGAATTGTACCACTTTTGGTTAAGCTCTGACTCAGGTTTGAGTCCTACAATGTTTTGCACCACAATTCAAACTAGAGGCCCTGAGTAGGGCCTGGTTTTACTCCCTCATCAAAAGCTCAGCACAAATCCAAACCCACCAAATGTCTCCAAAACTATCTAACTAATGGTTTATATTTCACTTTTTAAAAAGTCATTTCTCTATGTGTTTTCATCTTAAAATTCTAAGTTCTCATTTTTCTTTATTCTAAAATCTTTTTAGAATATAAAGATTTATTCTAAATCTTTATTCTAAAATCAAAAGATGTGATCTTTTGATTAAACTCTCACAGAAACAAAATCAGCTCTTTCATTCAGATTCAAACACATCTGATAAACAACTCTTTCACAAAGCTTCATGAAATTAATTCACGTGCCTAATGTTTTACAACTTTTTCCTCCACTCTTTTATACAGAAATGCTGTGTATGTTTTCTCTGCACCAAATACAACTCAGGAGATGACACTTTGTGATACTCCTTCCAAAAGAATTCATTCTTCTCCACAAAAAAAGCCTCAATACAAAGGGACCTCAAAACATAGTGCTTTAAAAGTCTTTGAGAAGAAAGTATAATTTTGATATTTTGTGATAATTAAAAAGATTCTTTTATAAGATAGTCTGTAGTGCCAACACAATCAGCATCTCTGTGCTGCTGAACCAGCATCTGTGTGCCTCTTGCACCTGGGAGATATGCATGGAGCCAACAACAGAACTCCCTCAATTTTTCTGGTAATTTTTTTTTTTGGTGGATTCCTAAATTCCAAGTTTAGATCTCATGCTTCCAGGCTCCTCAAATAATAGGGGTTTTTTTGCTGTTTTTGTTCTCTAACATGAGCAGTAAACCTCTTATTTTACTCTCCATAATTGTATCTAAACTCTTGAGGAAAATCTGACATACTAGGATGTGCTTATTCTGGGATCAGCACTATTGTTATTATTCACCATGCAGCTGAAGGCAAAAAGATGTACTCACCTTTTTATTGGCACAGAGAAGAAAATTTTACCATATAGCTGTGGTAAATGTTTTTATGGATTTGTATAAAAACCATGTGTTATAAATTGGTATTTATTGTTACACTTGGGAAAGCAGTCTGAATAATTTCACTGGAGCAACAGTAAGAAAACTAGCATATCACAGAAAACTCTCACTGGAAACATGTTTTGAAGGCTGCATTGTTGGGTTTTTTTAAATAAGAACTGATCTTGATTGAAAAGTAATTGTAAAAGAACTCTAGAAGTCCTAATGCAAGAAACACGAAGTCTTCCAGAAAGGCAAAAATATAATTTCTAGAAAGACATTTGCAGTTGATTCACCAGCTTTGTTTCACCATAGGTTTGTTCTTAATTTTGCTTGCTGATAGATAGGTTTAATGAAACTATACATACCCTGGAGGTCTTCAGAGTTGTGAGAGCCCTGCTTTAAAAGCAATCCCTTTTATCTTAATAGTCTCAAGATAGTCTTGCTTCCTTACTTAGGTCTGGACAAACACCTGAAGGAAATTTGCTAAGGGTTGTGAATACTCTGTCTGGTTGACTGAATGGTGTTTTGACCTCAAAAGACATACACTATCTTCAGTAAGGAAAGCTTTTGAGAATCTGCCCTCAACTGTTAGAAAAATAAATCCATTTGCCATAAATTAGTATTTGTTTCTTCCTCCTTTTTTAACCTGTTTCTTCTTTTTACCTGTAGTCAGGCCATGTGCTTCAGTACGAAGAAATCATTCGGTCAAAATGAGCAGTTTTTACTTCAGTCATCGAGATGTGTAGTTATCTATGGATAAAATTCCAATTGGTTACATAATCTAAGTTTGTTAACAAATTTTTGAGCACATTCTATTAATAACAAATTAGAACTGTGCTGCCACATGATTCAGTCAGCATACAAAGTGCCAACAGTAGGCGCTTGGAAGCGTCTCTTGAAAATTTCTTCCCTTTTGCCTTTTATCCAGCTTCCCTACCTTGCCATTCCTGCACTGGAAAACCAGTCCCTAGCACCCCCACCTTAATAGACAGAAACACCCACCAGGCAGTATGGGCAGGAGGAATGAATGTTACTTTCATAAACAGAGAATCTCATAAGACCACTTTTCTGCTTTGTGGCAGAATCCTCTTGCTTGCATCATCCTCTCCCCCCCCTACAAAAAGGACACTTCACTTCCAGCAGAGTCTTGCTTCTCTTTTATCAAATTTATATCTAGACATGATGCCTTCCATTTGCTACTATTGACTCATCCCATAAGTGCATAATTCTTGTAGTAAAGATACTATGAAGCCTCACAGTAAAGAAATAAATTGCATGTAATTTAATGCCTCCTTTGCTGCTTTTTCTGGAAAAGCTCTTCTGGAATTTTCCTTTGTGGTGTGTAATCCCTGGGGACAGATCATAGAAATAAATTAACATTTGCTGGGAGAAAGCAAGGGCATTTGTTAAAAAATTGACAGTGTGAAATCAGAGAAAATGTTGTCCCAGACAACATTAGTACAGCAACATCTGTGTGATTTTCTTGAAATCACACAAAACGAGACAAAAAGTTCACGGTGCAAAGGCTGCCAACCACCTTGTCAGGTAGCAGTGAGCCATATGAGCCTTTCTTTTGTGCAGCTACTGCTTTGTCTTACCTGCTGTTTCTGTGCCTCAGACCCTGCAGTGGTTTCTGCAGAGTGAGGGTTTGCCTGGGTGTCACCTCCCCGGCGCTGTCTCCAGCACCGAGGACCAGACGAGAGGACTGGAACAGCTGCGCTCCCACTGCGCCGTGACTCGCATTTCAGCCGGGGCTTCTGAAAACAAAACAGAATTCTGCGGCCACAAGGCAGAATGCTACCCACCGTGCCATCACGGCAGGCTGCCCAGGGCATGTCCGATGCTGCGCTTTCTATCCCGCTTTGCAGCGCCGCGCAAGCATTGCCATCTAGCGTGGGCCGGCTAGAACACGCCACCTGGGGCCATCCTGCCCGGGCTGGCCGCTGCTGCTGCTGCAGCACCCCGGGCATCCCTCGGCTGGAAACGGCGCTGCCGACAGAGCACACGCCTAAGGCAGGCGCAAATGGTATGGCAGCGAAAAAAATATTCCCGCTCCTTTCGGCAACTGCATTCTGTTGATGAAATCTTCCATTGCCTTCTGTCTGGCCAATATCTGTCTTCAAACGTACAGTAATTTTGGTCTGTGAATTTTCTTTCTGTTTTCAGAAAGCAATGGGGGAAGACTTGGTGAAAGTGCATTCAAAGTTACATAATTATTTTAAAAGCTATTGAAAAGGAATAATGAAAACATATGTTCCCCTCCTGCTGTTAGATTTCAACCAAAGTTGCAGTAGCCATAGCACACAGTACCAGCCACTGGACTGTCACAGCAAGCTGGCATATTGTGACAGGTTTTGAGCAGACATGGCAGAAAAAGATCAAATCTAGTAAAATAACAAACGTTGAAATCAGTGAGTCATTAAAGAAGGATTTCTGCTCAGGCTTGAGAGTTAAGGTTTCAAAATACAAGTGTTCTTAGTAAGAGTTCTTGTAATAATTGCCTTATTAAAGATCTCATACCTGCCATTTAGTCTCACTTTTTAATTCTGAGTCTGACAGTGATAACAAGCAAAGATTGATAATACCATCTTCACAGTTTTGTTAATTAGTTAAAAAAGTGGAAGGAATTGGTGGATACACCAGATGGTTGTGCTGCCATCCCAAGGGACCTCATCAGGATGGAGCAGCGGGCTGACAGAGACTCCCGGAAATTCAACAAGTGAAAATGCCAGAACTGGCACCCAGGGACGAACAACCCCATGCACCTGCACATTCTGGGGGCTAGCCAACACAGAGTGCTCTCAGTCACAGACAGAAGTATGAAAGAAAATGGTCTGGCAATCCTGATGGACACCAAGTTGACCATGAGCCAGCAGTGTGCCCTTGTGGCAAAGAAGACCAAAAGCCACCCTGGTTGCATCAGGCAGAACATTACAACAACTGTACCCAAGCTGTGGCTGACCCTGCTCAAGTCACCATGGTACTAGAGATTTCCAGAGGGGCCAGCCAGCCTCAGTGCTTCTGATCCTCGGGAAAAGGAAAAAAAAAATTAGAGCAACTCAAGCCTCTTAACCAAAAATAAAATGGCAGTGCTTGAAAAAAAAAAGTGTAACATTTCTGTAATATATATGTATACATTGTATACATTATATACATTATACTTAACAGCACAGGCAATCAAGCAGAGGGAGTCCATGAGTGCCAAGAAATGGGATACTGAAAGTTTGACAAGCTTCCCTGTCAAAATCCACAAAGTCTGTGTGAGCCACAGAAATAAGCAATGGCTGGAGATTGAGTATCTTAGTTGGTACAAAAACTTCTATGTTTTCAGAATTGACAAAGGCTTTATAATGTGCATTTTGCCCAGCACATGTGTGTGCTATATTTTTGCTGGGAGTTAAAGGTACCCAGTGATGGATATGAATGTTTAAAGGTATAGATTAGCAAGATATCCTGGAATTTTTCAGCTTCTCATTTTGCCAAAGTGAATGAATATACATTACATTGTTTCAGGCAAATTCCATTATATTATGAAAAAGGAAGCTATCTAGAAGCCACAAATAAATAAAAATATGTCAATTTACCACTGTATTCAGACCACACTCTTGTGGTTTTTTTCTTTTTTTTTTTTCTTTTTTTTTTTTCTTTTTCTTTTTTTTAATATCTTCACACAATGTTGTATGTGCACATACAACATATGCCACATATCTGGTTGTATATGCTGGAATAGTAATAGGAATATTCACAATTGTGCTGTAAATTATTTTTATTTATCAGATTTTATTATTTCCCCGTATTTGCAGTTCAGGATTTGATCCCATGTCTAAATTATTTTATCAATGTGGCACAAGGCCACATTTCTGTACCTAAACATGTAGGCATAGCTTTAATTGCAATTCTTAGTAAGACTCTGTGTTAAATGAGAGACTTTAACATCTGCAATACTTGTGCATGGTCTAATGTAGATAAAATTCCCACCTACTTCATATTCAAGGCCTACTTTCAGCCCAGCAATCTCTCTCTGTTGCTTCCATCCTCCATACTTCCCTTTTGTTGAAAATAAACCATATTGTTATCAGAAAACCCAATGCAAATCTATTAATTGTGTGGCATTGTGTGTCATTCAGGAACAGGAGTGAGTTTTGTAACATTTTAAACTGAAAAGCATGCTTGTGACATTAGCAGGTATGAATCAAAGCTTCTGCCTTTGGCTCATCTTGCGCGTTTGTAACTGTTAAACATGACTAGCTGCTGTTGGCACCAAGGGAAAAACCTGTCATATTAAACTGTGTCAGCATGTCTGAGTACAAAGCATGTGGCTCTGGGGATTCCTTGGTTTGATAGCATGTTTCTTTAGTTGATTGTGGTTGCTGAAATTTAGATAAGACCTTGATTCATTTGGAAATTCAGAATCTTGGGCTCATGGTGCTGAACACCAGCAGGTCTCCTTGAAATAATCCTGGCACATTGTGTTTCCAGTGTTTCCATTTAAAAATGATGCAAGAACCAGTGGTTGGGCCCAACTTGGTAGCAGAAGCAGAAGAAACTTAGCTGGGCTCACAGGGTTGTAAGGTTGCTTTACATTAGGACAGGCAACGGCAATGTTATTGAAAAGAGGTTTCTAGAATAACACAAAACTCAGACAAGTGGAGTTGAACTACAGCCATGTCATTTTTTTTGTGTTCAGTCTGTAGCTGCTAGGGGATAGCAAGACTGCTCAGGTGCATAAGCACTCTAACTCACAGTGGTAAAGCAGACCTCTGCCCCAAGGCATCTGCAGAGTCATCTGTCGTACAGTTTTCAATATCACAGGAAGTGTTACAGCTACAGTTCAGATCCTGCTGTTGCTGCTAGTAAAATCCCCTCACCCTGTGTATCATAAATAATTTTAATTAAATTAAAATTAACAAAAATATTAAATTTCTTTTAAAAATTTAAAATTAATAAAAATAATTAAATTTTCACAGGACTGAACTTCTGTTCTGTTTGCATTGTATCAATGTGAAGTAACCCATGGATACATGCTACAGGTTATTGCACACTTAAATAATAATGTAACATCCAGAAAAAATGGCCCCAGAGCAAGATGCTTCTTCCTGAGCTCTGTTACAGATGCAGAAGAGCTAACTCAGCTGCTAAGGCCTGTGCACTTTCCTGAGAACATTAAATAAGCCTCCCTAAGGGGTGTGCATTCCAAAATAAATTCTTTGATAAACTAAATTCCATAGCAATCACCCTAATAACAAGGCATCTCTAAATTAGTCTGAAGAGTTATTTGTTAAACAAAAAGCTTGTAACACAGTATTATCTCTGCAACTATTCAAAATGTAGAAATTGAGTCTCTTATTACACTTACTTTTTAGTTTTCTGAGTTGTTATGTGTAGAAGATTGTATGAGAATTCAATGCAGACTGCAGAATGCTTAGAGTAAGTGTGCAATGTAGTAATTGACAGAAAAAAATATTTGGGTTTGAAGTGTGTCAGTGTCTTTTCCAATAAAGTTTTTTTCACAAATCCTTTATCATAACCTGAGTTTGATGATAAACATCTCACAGTTTAAAATCACTTTTTGAATGAATTTTTCATCTTAAGTTAGTACTGGCTTAATGTAAAAGATAGTGAATATTTTTTACTGAGATACGAATTTTATAGTGTCTAAACAATATGCTGGATTATAAACCTACCTTTAAGTAAACCTGTTTGGAAAATTAGACTATGTGATCCTGAGGAAATCCGTAAAACATCCCATGACTCTGTTGAGTTGAAGTTCTGGTGCAGAAACATGACTCACATAATGCTGAAAACAAGCCAGGAGAGAATAAGGGTAGATACTGGAAGTTAAAACCAATCACATCCAGCTCTTTCAGTCTGTCTGGCACACATATGCCAAAACCTGTCTTAATTCATTATCAGTATTAATTTTCTTTTTTTTTTTTTTTTTGAAGGTGGTTCCAGCTCTAAAGCAGTTCAGAGGTGTTATATCCCTTTGTGATGAGAATGTTAGAATAGACTGTTGTTAGGAAACTTCTGGTTTGAAATCCTACCTTTTGTACTCACAATTGATGTAGACACATAGATAGAAACAGTTATCTGTTGTCAAGGCCAACATTTTAAACAAACATTAAAGACCCACTTGCAAAATTCTGACTTTTGGGTGTCAGAGTGCAGAGGAGCCAAGCAAATGTAGATTTCTTGGCTGTTCAGACAGAACTGTACTCAATCTATTGAGAAGAAACTTTTTCATGAGAGCACCTCTCCTATGAGGAAAGGCTGAGAGAGTTGGCTTTGTTCAGCCAGGAAGAAAAAGCCTTCATAGCAACCTAATTATGGTGATCCAGTACTTGAAGGGAACCTACAAAAAGGATGGACAGAGACTATTTACAAAAGCATGTAGGTGTGGTGAGGCACTGGAACAGGTTGCCCAGTGAAATTAGGGATGCCCCATTCAAATGTTAAAGGCCAGGTTGGATAGCACTTGGAGCAACCTGGTCAAGTGGAAGACCCATTGCAGGGGGGTTGGAACTAGAGGATCTTTAAGGTCCTTTCCATCCCAGACTACTCTGTGATTCTATGATAACTATGACAGTAGTGAGAGAAATTTTACAGAAGCCACACTTAACTTGATTTACAGCTTGTTCTTGGAAAGGATAACCATGAGGGAAAAACAGAAAGAAAATGTTTACACACTTCCCTTATGCAGCAGACTGGCAAACATTTCAGACGAGCTGGTGCAAGGGGAATACTCATCAGACCATTTCAATCCTATAACCAAACTGAATCTGATCATGGATGATACCTGGGCATCCTTCAAAATAGGAAAAGGATTTCAAAACACATTTTTAATTAGGAGATTAGGAGATTGTTTATAAAAGGGCCCATTATTTGAAAAT
Source organism: Urocynchramus pylzowi (assembly GCA_013397555.1). Taxonomy (NCBI): domain Eukaryota; kingdom Metazoa; phylum Chordata; class Aves; order Passeriformes; family Fringillidae; genus Urocynchramus; species Urocynchramus pylzowi. Next base: position 388,218 of record VZRH01005213.1, read on the forward strand.
TAATTAGACTGTCAAAGCTCAGCTTTCATAGAACAAGGTGCATATGAGACCTAGGACATTTTTTAATAAGGTTGAGGTTTTCTTCTTGGAAATAAACAGGTTTATCTAACATGTTCCAGTATGAAGATTTCCATCAACACATTTATGTAACAAAGCATGAAATGACCTTTATGTTGCAATTCCACAACCAAACATCTTGTAATTTCACCTGGGTCTAGGCAGCACTGTTCCCCTTAGCATCAACAGCAAACATGAATGCTTTCTTTTTTTATTGTGGGCATCTCAAGTCCTGTGCTTCCTCAGTTCAAAACACTTTGCTGGTTTCCTGAAATCTTCATCTTAATGGCTAATTGCTTAATTCCTCTAATACATGAATAGTCATTAGCAGCATGGTATAAACCTTCTAGCAATAAATTGGCATTCCTAGCAAACATCAGAAGTGCATGTATCAGAAGCAATACCAATCTCTGCCAGGGAGATTATTGCTCTGTGATCTTGAAGGTATAGCTATATGATGGCAGCCACATTTGCCTACCATCGCCAGCTGGTGGCACCTGTGGCTGGATCAACTTTATAAATGTTGCTGCTACAGCCAAGTTTTTATCTTCAGCTATCAGACTGCACTCATTACTATTTCAGGAAACAAACAAAAAAAAAATCTACCAATTCCTAAAGAACTGGTGGTTCACACAGATTCCTTCTGTCTTTCAGCTGCCGCCGGTAGGTCATGATTTCCAGTGTAAAATCATGTCACAACACAAGCAATAAGAGGTTTATAAAAGACAAGATAATCCATAAGCAGATCAGTTATGTGAACTTTTGTGCAAATTGATCAAATCTTTGTATAATTTTTCTTGAAATGGTGCTTCACCTTCTGTGCAGATGATTTCAGGTTTCTTCTCTGAGCCTTTTTAGGGATATATTACCACTCCTTACTCATTAAAAACGTTTCTTTCAAAGAAAGGTAGCCTTGGTATCACCAGAAACATTGCTCAGAACATCCCATGTTCAAATCCCTCTACATAAACTAGACAGGACTATTCCAGCTGCTATTTGGCTGTCAAAAAGTCTTCTCATTCGTTTTCGATGTTTTCTTCAGACTTAAAATTTTTAAACAACCTCACAAGCATAGTGGATGGTATATTATAAATATATCACAAGTTCATTCTGTATGGTGCTGATGACACCATCTAAAGCATGAGGCTAGTAAAATAGTCAATGACATACAGCCATGTAGCAGGGTGTCCATGAGGACTCAAATTCATTTCCCTGTAGATATCATCCCGTTGGCAACTGTCAGGTGTTGACCACAAACATGCTAGCACTTTTCTTGCTTCTGTGAGACTTGTAGGATTGAAATGAAAAGCTACTGTAATTTTTGTTTTCTTTTATTTAATGTACCATTTTATCTTTCTGGGGATAGCTTTTGTTAATTCAGTTGGGACTCTTATATATTGGGTGCAGTGTGGTGAAAGCTACCTAAGTAACCAGCTCAACAACCTGTGCTATAAAACCTACATAAATGCATTTTCTATTCTTGGTAAAAAAAAAGAAGACTTGAAAAATTATTAGGTTAGTTAGCATTAAAACAAGGGTGTTCAGATTATTATGGTGTTATTAAGAGTGTTCAGATTATTATTATTTTGTAGTGCAAATTACTTCTTCAACATGCTATTTGAAGTAAGGAAAGTCTGCTCAGGGGATGACAGAATGAGAGCCACTTCTAAGAGAGGCCTTTGCTACCTCTGGAGGTAGCAGAACTTTGTAGTGTTTTCAGTCCTAAAGTTAGAAAGACATAATGATGTGGTCTTTTATTTTATCTGCTGAATGCAAACAATTGAATAAGCCATAAAATTTCTACCAAACCCCACATATACATTGTTAAAAAAATCCTCAATTGTCTTATTTAAGATAGTACATACAACTGAAAGTGGTTAAGATCTCATATTCATGATGTTTTGTTATGCTCCAAAGCTGCAGAGTATAAAAATTATGTGGTCTGTATTTGTCTGGTAATTAAGCTTTAGCTAGTGAAAGCTCATAAGAAACAGGCACAATAATGTCAAGCTTCTGACTTTCTTCAGAAATCTAATTCTTGACCCCTTGCTCTGCATTTGAATAGTCTGAGAGATGTTTGAATATTTTTAGAGAATACCTATTTTTAGAAAAACTCAAACAATTTGTCAATTTATATCTGTGAAGTAATAAAATGTTAAAATATTACCAGGTTAAAAATGAGTCTAGGAACTTGATTATAAACTGAACCTCAGAACTGAATTAAAAACGATTAAAATCTGTTCAGTGTTATTAACGTGATCCTCAGAAGAGATAATTGTTATTTCATAGTCATTTAAACAATTGTGTCTACATTTTGAATATTTTGAAAATTCTAATTTTCATTGATATGATCTGATTTTTTTCATTGAAAATTTGCTTTTAATACATAATTTTTTTGTTAAAAAAAAAAGGAAATAGTTGTATGAGGTGCCAAAAGGAAAGTGTTACCAGGTTTTCTCTGTAAGCAGCAGTGCTGTTTGCCACATAATTCTCACCATGCTCCTATCTTTCCCTTTTTGATGTACATCAGAGTCATCTTAAACATGTGATGAGGAAAGAGATTTTATAAAGTTTGAGTCTGTAAAGCGATTGCAGTTTCACATTCTGTTCTTTTTGTAATTGAACTGGGTTTCCTGCTGCCACCTCTCCTCTGTTAATCACCACTACATTCACCAGAGATTATAACCACTGGCATAACCAGCCCTGTGTTCATCCTCTAAGCAGGCCCTTATCATGGTTTAGGAATGGTACTTCCCCACTCAGCGCCCCACCGAGACTCTCCCAAATCAGGTGCTGCTCCTTCACTCCCCCATTACCCTTCCCCTTGTCACTCAGGCAGGATGGAGTTGAGATTTGGAGGTACAAAAGGTGAAGATCACAGGCTGAAATAAGAACAATTTACTTTAAACAGCAATGAGATAAAAAACCAAATAGTAACAGCAACAATATTGACGACAGAAGCGCAGAAAAGAGAGTGATCCAAATTCAAAAATGTTCACCACAGACCTAGAGACAAAGAACAATGGTAGCAAATGGCACAGTATTTTCACCCTTCTTAGAAGACAGCGAGTACCTTGCCCCCTCCCCTGGCAATGGTATAAGGTGGTATGGAATAAACCTCCGGGTCCTGGCCAAAACTAAAACACACCTGTAAATTGACTCTCAAAGGCACTGTGAGAATGCAATTTCTTAATGCTAGCAAATCTCTGTTTCTCAGAAGAGATAGTACATTGCCTATGATATTGAGATATTAATAATATAAATGATATGTCATTGTCATTTCAAAATCAGATATATTCCTAAGCATAATTAAATAACTCTGTTGAGGATGCATTAGTAGCAATTACAGCTATAGTATCCCAATATTTATGCAATCAAGCAATTACAAAAAAATAAATATATGAGTTGTCTTAAATGGATATAACCTGAAAAGGTTAATGTAAGCCAGAGACAATTAATCACTTCTTCTGTAACAACCAATACTAAGAAATGTTTATCAAACATGACCTTATCTTCCCTCATTTTACAGCATGCTATCAGTGTCCTTTATAAAGTAAATTATCATAGCTTATAGAAAGATGCTTTTCAAATCTTAGATGAAACAAATGAAAGAAGGTAAACCACAACAGGTGTATAATTTTAACACCAGCATGTATAATGATCTCCTAAATGTGACTCAAACTCAAATGCCTAACAACAGTCTGAGCAATGATAATAGGTTGTAAGTATTTAAAGCCTTCCTATGTATTAACCAATACAATTTCATAGTTTTACTTAGATGCTCTTGCCCTATACAAATAATAATTTTAAGCAGGAAGAGGTAACTGCTATGCCTCTCATGACATACATTTTTACGATGACTGAAATGACAGACTTGATCCTGATTTTAGACTTCACTTTGACTAAATGTGTAGCACAATGAAAATATTATAACAGTCAAACACAGATTGTGGGGTTTGTAAGTTTTTTGTTTTGTTTTGGTTTGGGGTTTTTGTGTGGTATTACAAGATTACACAACCGTGCATGAAAACCATTCCAAATTATTTTTCTGTTAAGACTTAATAGCTTGTTTCATATAATTTTGACATTTTTCATGTGGTTAGGCAATATTTTCTTTCCCCAAAATTTAAACAACTTGCTATCTCTATTGAGTATTTTTTTTCTGAGTAAAACCAGCTCCCTCTGCTGGTTCTGCAGAAAAGAATCTGAATCTGCCTAGGTCCTGTGGATGAGGGCTGCACAGTGTTTGGGGCTTTGCCATTCATTTTGGGAAAACAAATTTTCTTATTCTTCTAGCTTGTTAAAGGCACCATTTAAAGGAAAATATGTAGAAGTATTATCTACAGCGAGTGTTGGAGCACTGATGAAGATTACTTGGTCCAAAGGGACAAAGAAGCCTTTCTCAAGACCTGTGTTTTTCACTAGTCATTAGAAAGTCATTCCTTACTCTGAGAAGAAACCAAGATTTTTAAAAGTAAAGGAAACTTGATTATGCCTCTTTCAGTTCTGAAGAGTTTAATTTGCTGCTTGGTATACCTCACATGTTTGTTCATGACAGCAGAAAAATTGCTCAGCCCTCTCTTTCAAAATCCTGAGATCTGTTCAGAAATCATGAGGTTTTGTACAAAACCATTAAAACACCAAGAGAACACATTTTTGGAGGGGCAAAACCCCATGCAACTACATTTTGAGGTGCTCTTTTCTTAATGAAAAATGAGATCATAGATTTACTGGCTTTATACTAAAATAGTGTTAAATATGATATTAGGAAGAAATTCTTTACTGTGAGGGTGGTGAGACATAGGAACAGTTTGTCTAGAGTAGTTCTGGAGGCCCCATTCCTGGAACTGTTCAAGGCCAGGTCTGATGGTGTTTGGAGCAACTTGGTCTAGTGGAAGTGTCCCTGACCATGGCTGGGGGGGTTGGAACTAGATGATCTTTTAGGTCCCTTCATACCCAGACCATTCTATGATTCTATGATCATATAATCATAATTTTATTGTGTAAGATTTATTAATTATAATAATATAGTTATAAATATGATTAGATTGTTATAATTATATGGTTGTAATTATTATATAGTACTCAGTCTCCAACAGTTGCTTAAGGAAAAAAAAAACAAAACAACAAATTACATGAAAATCAGAACAATTGCATTGAATGACACTGCAATTCATACAATCTGCAAAAAAAGCCCTTATTTTTCAAAGTTTGGTACAAAACAAAAACAAGTTATCACAAAATGTGCCCGTTCTAAAGGATGTTTGTCCTTTGGATCATTGCTGTCCCTTGACTCAGCATATGCTAACTGATGTGAATGAACTGAGGAGAAGAAGTGTGACATGTTTCTGGTCCAAATTGCAAAGTTTCATAGACGATTGTAACATTCTGTTCTTACCAGGAACTGTGACCAATTAAGCCTAGAAAGCTCTCTTGGAAAGATTAGCTTTTCTCCAAAACAGACAGACAGCATGTTCCACATTAAATGTTATTATTTTGCACATCTAGTGTTATATCCTCTGGGAACTGGTTTTCATAAATCCCACGGCATTTAACTCCTCTTCCATGATTTTGTAGCAATCTAATAACTGATAGTTACATAACTAGACCTTTTTGGGTTTTATTCATGTGATTTAAATTGTGACCTATAACATGCATATACTGAAGAAAGTACAAAACTGAAAGTGGAGAAGGGACAAAGCTGTCTTTTCAGATAATGGCAGGGACTCTTTGCTTGGTTACATGGCTGGAGGAGGAGAGTGTGCTTAAGCACAGCTACTTATTGCCATTTACATGTTACCTTCCACTTCTTCCTGTCTAACCATGACACTCCTAGCTACTGGAAAAGTAGGAAAGTGCTATTCTTAAACAAGATGGGATTAGTAGATTATGCCACCATTTCCATAAATGGGGAAATTTACACCATATGGTAAAAAGCTGCTCAGAATCACAGAATGGTTGAGCTTGGAAGGGATCTTTGGAGGTCATCTGGTCCAACCTCCTGCTTAAGCAGAGATACCTAGACACTGTCCAGGACAGTGTCCAGTTGGTTTTTGATTATCTCCACAGATGGAGACTCCATTCCCATTCTGGGCAACCTGTGGCAGTGCTTGGTCATCCTCACAGTGGAAAGGTCTTTTTAGACACTCAAATGGAACCTCCCGTGTTTCCATTTGAGCTCATTGCTTCTTGTCTTGTCACTGGATGCCACAGGAAAGAGCCTGACTGAATTTTCTTCACATGCGCCTCTAAAGGTGCTCATATAATAAGATTCCCACTGAGTCCTCTCTTGCACAGAGAAGACTGTTTTGGCCATGGCTTCATGTTTCATGCCATATCTGCATGGAAAAAATGAGTATTTGCTCATGCAGATAAAACACACAACTCATCTATGAACAGGGCATGCCTTTTAATGCCACAGAAGAGCAACATTATGGATATGCTGAAGCCAGATACTTCTACTGTGGATTTTTAATGAAAAGTTTTCACTGACAGCATTAGATGGGGGAAGTCCTAAACCACTGCCATATCTTCTGGATTTTTTTGGTGTTGTGTCCACCAGCCAACCTATCACTAGCACTAGGTAAATCACAGCTAGAGTTTTTTTAATTCTAAAGCAATTTTTACTGCCACCACTAAAAAGGCACTTGAGCTGATGCAGGACACCTCCCAGAAGAGTTTGGGATTAGGACAGCCACAGTAAAGGATGGCAAAGTGAAAAACTATTGGCAATAGGCATTTCTTCTCATGTGTAGTAAGATGCTTCCTTTATTACATCTAGCAATAGTTTGATATGACCAGTCTTATCTCAACAGATTGACAATCACAGACTGACAAATCTAACACAAGGATCAGTATCAAAGAAGGAAAAACATCTTAGGAGGGCCAAGAAAGTAAAAAATCACAGCATATGCTTTGATTCGATTTCTTAAACAGTCTGAAAGTTAGAAAATTTTGCTTTTTTGTTTAGAATCAAAAGATTCATAATTACAAAATCTGCAAGCAAAATGTTACTTTAAACACTTCCTAGTCCCTGACTGATTCCTGCACAATGTCATAAGTACCCGTCAGCAGATTTCATAATGCTGATCATTATTTTTCTGGCCATCCAGAAACTTTTTCACCTGCTGTATAGTTTGTCTGTAGTATCTATACCTCACCAATCCGTCTGTGAATTTACAAGAGAGTGCTTGGAAGGCCTCACTGAGCTAGGGAAACAGTATCCACTTTTCACCTCTTGTCTACATGGGATGTTACAGAAGGCAATCCAGCTGACATGGTGTGATTTGTCCTTGCTAAGGACATTGTCAATGCCCCTGGTCACTTTATTCTCCTTTCTGTCATCTGGACATGGCTTCCCAGAGGACTCACTTCATAATCTTACCATGGACCCAAGGTGAGGCTGGCTAGCCTGATATCCCTAGACCCACCTCCTCATCCCTTTTGAACGAGGCTATACGTTATTTGCCTTTCTCAAGTTGTCAGAAACCCCTCTCTCTGAAAAACCGTGATAATTTGAAGATTGTACAGTGTGTCATAGGGGCATCAGCTCCCACAACATCCTGAGGGGCATTCCATCAGGTCCCATGGGGTTGCTGCATCCAGCCTGCTTAAGTAGTCCTTAACTCCACCCTCCCTCACCCTGGGTCACGTTTCATTTTTCAAGGCCTTGATAATAGGCTTAGGGACCTAGGAGACCTGAAGACAAACAGAACCAGTAAAAAATCAAGGCAAAGATGTCACTGGGAGTCTTAGACTTTTCCACAGAATCCCTTATTGCTGCTCTTCCTGTCCCTTGATCATATCAACTCCTGCTGAGTATGGGCTTTCCTAACTCCGCCCTTTTTGTTTCTCAAAAAGTTCTCGTCGCTTTGGCCTGTTTTGCATAACCTCTTAACAAAGAGACCTGTATGCTATTTCTGAAACTGCTTTTGGCTGACACACAATGGTGAGAAAAGCTATCCAGCACAGAGTTCCAGGGGCCAGGGCTACTGCTCTATGTTTCTCAACATAGTGCATTCCAGACTGCACCTCACACAACTGCACTTGTCTGCTGAATCAGAACTTACATCACAGAAGTTCACTTTACTGTACCTCAAATAAGCATACTTTGAAACAATAAACATGACTAATATTCCCTCCATTTTATGTCTGTACTATACAGCTGATCAAGAGCCATTCTACACCAATGCTCCATCAGAAGCAACACTAAGCCTCCTCAACCTTACTGAAAAATCACAATTCACAGCTTCAGGTGCAGGTGGCACTGCATGACACCAGCCATGGGTTTTGCTCTTTCTGTATCTACATTCCTTCTGTTCTATATAGTATGGACAGCCTCTGACCTTTTCACAGCTCATACCTGTGACAGGCAGCTGAGGTTGTTTCTTTGAGACTGTAATAAAAGAACATATGAGCAGAGGTTTTTTTGAAGTTATGGGAAGTTCTGTTTGAAACATATTAGGCTTTGTTAGGGGAATAACTTTTACTATTCCATCAAAATCTGATGTAGAAAATCCAGTGGGTTCTTTTTAATGAGCAAATGTGGGACATGAGAAAATAAGTATGCCAGTTAAGGTCCACACAGCAGAAATTCAGAGATCCCATAATTGTTTGAAATCCATGTCTTCTCCAGCATCATATATGGGGGAAAAGCACATTGCCTTCAGTTTTGGTGCTTCAGAGATAATTTCCTCTTTGAGACATATAACCAATTTTTAACTGTTTCAGCTGTATATAGCATAAAAGACTGACAGTAGTTTTGCTATTGTCAGCTCAGAAGCAGTCTGTAACAGATAGGTCTTTATGTCCTTAGTTAAGATACTCCTGCCTGACCTTGATGGATCCCTTATGCATTTTTCAGTAGAGGGTGTGTACACGTATGTATGTGTGTGCTTTTAATTTTTAATAAGAGAAGTAAAATATTTAGCAATCTGCTATGCAAGAGACTATCATTTTTCTGGGTGCTTGGTCAAAAAAAAAAAAAAAAAAGCATAGATGAGGAACATTTTGAACAAGTTTTTCAATTAAGCCTATTTTCTTTCAACATACGGAATACCATAAATGCTAGTTCTGGAAACTATTACAACATTTTTAGAGCTGAAAAGTAATAATAATGAGATCTTGCAAACAATGAACTCTATTCTCCTTCTGACATACAGAAGGATTTACGAACACATTATTGCCTGTGCATTCAAAGAAAAGTCCCTTGTGCATCAGCAAAATAGGACACAAATAACCACAAAGTTCTTCCACAATTATAGTGCTTGTTTCACCCATTTAAGTTTCATTTAGCATTATCATTATTATTATTATACTAACAGTAGATGGCAACATTTTGTTGAAACTTGGAAAATCTTTGTGAGCTTTACAGAGTCATTTCAGGTTTTACTCATGAGACTTAAACATACAGAAAAATAGCATATAGCATATAATTAGCAACTATAAATTAACTAAATTGTTTAATTATCTATATAAATTAATATTGCAATTACCTTATTACCTTCAAAACTACAGCTTGCCCAAGAGACTTTGTGACTGAAATCCAGCTGTGCTCTGACTGTATGTTTGGTAATTTGTAAAATGTCAGTGTCCTAAGGGTTAAGCTTTCCTTACACAAAATCATAACCAGAAAAAAGCAGCAGGTTAATTCCTTAAGGAGTTATCAATAACGCTTTTCCTGAACTGCCAGCATCTCAGTATGTTTGGATCAAGGTTTTCAGTATAGGTATTTAAAACTCTCCAATTTCTACTATGTCTTTTTCCCCTGACAGATGCTCAGTGAATATTACCATTTAACACTGAAGTTAATGAGAATTCTGCTGTTGACTTGATGGAAATGGGAACATCCCCTGTAATGTTAAAGGATAGAACTCAGCTACTCAGCTACTAAGATCACTGAAATCTCTTAACCCTTTAGAACTTATCTTGTAATAGATGTCTGCATGCCTCAGGTGTAGGCTCAGGCATAAGGTGAAGCACAATGTCTCTACTCACCCAAGCTGGGCAAGTATTAATATCTTGGGCTGTATTCTAGTCTTTGGATACACATGGAAGGTACTTGTGTAATGTCAGGCCAAAGGTTTAGGAAAGGAAATGTGAGCTGCTTGAAGCTCCCTAGATATCCTAATCAAAGTAAGGTTATTTGTGTGTTTGATTAGACTAGGCAGCACTGCCTGAACTAAAGACTTGCCTTGTAGATCTGTTCAAGCAAAATATTTTATTCCAGTTTTAATTGCTTTAAATATAGGCCATTTTGTAGCATAGATCTCTGTGTGTGTGATTCCTTGTCTGGATCTGACTTGAAATCTTGAACTACAGCTTCACAACAACCATATAGTCATGGAAACATCCGCCACATTTTTTCTGTTTAAGTTACAGTGAAAGTAAAAAGCAGATCAGCAGGTACCTTAATAGTGCATGGCTTTGGGAACCTCTCTGACCATGGTACAGCATTCTCCATGGATAGTGCATCAGTCACTGCAAAAGACTAAGGCATTATTCCTGGCTTTCTGAAGCACAGCCTGGGCCTTGTGCTGTTTGTGCAGACAAGTACCGAAAGAATGTCATTTGAGAGGGAGAGTGGGAGCTGAGTGAAGAGAGGGGGCCCTTGTATGGGGAAGAGAGAAGAAAAGAGAAAGGAAGAAGGCTCAGACGCTGGAAAGCAAGATGACTTTTAAGCTGCCAAGAGTTTAACAAAAGCAATCCTGAGGTTGTCCAAGAGGAAGTTAGTTTCTTATCATAAATAAACGGATGATTTCATGGGCATGTTCTGGATCTCACCACACTTCTGTGTGTATCCTATTAAGTGGTGTTTGGTCTCTGACTTTTTCTTGTGGAAGGATCTCTTCTGCAGAACTTCACTGAAGGCTGCACGTTTCACAGGGCATTTTTGTGCATGTGGAAGAGTTCAGCAAATGTCCCACATATTTACAGTTACAGCACCTTTTTCTAATAATGGAATGGAAGATGATAGATAGATAGATAGATAGATAGATAGATAGATAGATAGATAGAGTATTAAGAAATTAAATACTCTGTAATTGTAACATATAGTAAATGTAGGACAGCCTCTGTATTCTTCAGATACACAGAGATTAAGTTATTTCTAAAGATGTGTTTTATCAGAAGAAAGCAGAAGGATCTAGAGGTGTAGGTAAATAGACTAGGATTCAGTAACTGATGCTGCATTCTGTACTTTAATTGTGACTGCAGAATTCCTTTGAGTATATCTTTCTGCAAAAAATCCAGTGCAGCTGCTTGGGAAACTTCTGGCTGTGGTGTGAGTAAGAATAGAAAGCTGCCAAAACTTTGGCTGGCTGCTAGAACTAGTTTTGAATGAAGTCTAGGAGAATGTCCTACCACAAAAGGCAGAAAGGTTTAAAAGATGAAAAGCAAAACAAATCAGGAGATTCAGAGTCAGACATCTTAAGAAACAATGTGCATTACACCTATAAGATATGATGCCAAAGTAGATTTCTGTTTGCAAAATTGAGAAGTCAGTAGGCAGCTGAATGATCCCGGAAAGAATTAGTCAGGAAACAAAGGCACACATTATCAGTATTCTCTCCTAAAACAACACTGCATTTAGTCAGCAATTGCCTACTAGCAGTGTGCACCATTTCATGAAGTTGAGGACACAAACATAGCCAACCCAAAAGCTTAAATTGAGAGGTTGGAGCACAAATTTTTATACACTTCAGCTTGAAAATATCATGGTAAAAGAGGGCCTCTGATTTGATGCTGCCTTCTCTGGAATGTACAGTGCAACTGGATCTAAATTTTGGGAGAGTGCCCAGTTTCAGATGTCTAAAGCCTCTGTTGAAAGCAGTGGAGACTATACACTGCCAAAGTTTTATGTATGCAACTGCAGATTGATTGCCTAATGGCAGTGGTGGGCTTTGATCATGAATGTCTGGAGAGAGAAGTCTCAGTAGGCGCCCTTTCCCCCATTTTTCCCTTTACCCTTCTAACTCCTGACTCTACTCTCTTTCTGTTTCCCCCTGCATTTACTACAATCCTTTCACTGATACCTGAGATATAAAAGTTCCTCTCCCCACATATTTCTTTTCTTTAACAGCTTGCTGTTTGAGGACTGTGCTAGAGGAGTTAACTGGAAAAGGTGCAAGGGTATGCAATTGCTCTAACACGTTGTCTATTTTGGGCTTTATGGGTGACAGAAACAGATGAAGATAATTTCCTCTCATTTTCTGTTTCTTATTAGTAAATTGTGAGGAATTCTTAGGTACAGAACATCCAAGTGGGATCATCATCTCTATGCAAAGGAAAATTATTTCCTTACAGTTTGGTCAATGTGTGAGTCAGAGTCACATAAAAGATGTAATAAGCTGCTTCTGCTTGCAATTAGAGGTTTTGTTCTGATGGCAAATTAAAATTTAAGTCCAGTAGAATTAGGTGTGAAATCTTGCAGATTTCCAGCTAACTGTATATTGTGATTCCATTTGGCGGCTAATAGGACTCAGAAAATTACTTTTATTGGCCTGTACTTTCCATTTTACATACACTTCTGGAATTGTGCGAAATGACAGCAAACTGCCATGAATATATCTTAAGTCTATATTCACTTCTCACTTCCTTCCCTTAATGAAAAGAAGGGAAACACATCAATTTTTTATTCCTTTTTACTGAAAAAAAAGAGAGTAGCAGTCTTAATGCTTACATGTCTAACAGATGGAATGAAATTACATAGAAATGCCTGAGAGTATATGTTCTGTTTTCTAGTGAAAAATCTTGCACAGTCTAAGAAATCAAACCTTTTTTTTTAATTTGTTTGTTTTAAATCATACTTTCCCAAAAACCAGCCTGTTCATTCTTCTTTATATCTGCAGTTATGGGGAATCATCTCAGAAGCTTCCAATTCTGCCACAAAGACAGATGTTTGAACAATTCCCTCCTGCTCAGTATCAGCTGTTCAGCAGAGCTTGCCTCGGAAATAAAGTACCAGTTACCGCTAATTCAGGCTGCCTTTTCAGGAATGATACAGGGAATTTTTTAATAACAAAGCTACCTTCTTTGTTCTGAGGATTAACTAGAAAACCTCTGGCAAACACAGATTCAGCTCATCAACAGTAGAATTTGCTTGGGCTCCTTGTTTTTAAACTTTACTTGCAGACCAACTAATATCATTTTTATGAAGACATGGTGGGGGTCACTACACTGAGTCCCCCATGAATTCTGCATCTTTCCCTTTCAGGCATGATGAATTCATTTATTTGCCAGGTCAGGTCACTTGAGAAAGAATGTAGGTAGCCTTACGGTGTGGTCTGCTGTGGGTGCAGAGTAAGGTAGTAAATCTGATGTACTCTTCAAAGATAAACAGTCTTGAAGGTCTAGTTGAACATGTTCCTCTTCATTGAAGAGGGCTGGACTAGTGAACATTTAAAAGGTCCCTTCCAACTCAAACTGTTCTGTGATTCTATGGAGGCTACACCAACACATTGTCCTAAGTTAGTGTCCTTAGGTGTGGATGTGAAGAGGATCTAAAGAAATGAAATGAAAAACACTCAAACCAGGTGAGGATATAGTGTCAGTACACTTTTCAGAGTTGCCATGTGATTTGCTCTAAATAAGCTTCGCAAGGAGTGGTATAAATGTTAAAAATATATACTTTTCTGTTTTCCTTTCTGTTGGTCCCTGCCTTAACGTTATAGGAGAGGTTCTTTTCCCTCAGAATCCAAAAGCCTTCTGAGACGTTAATCACAAAACTAAAAAATGAAAACAAACCTGACTTTGCATACTAGAATCTTGACCAGGGCAGGGAGGTGTATAAAATTCCCTAGAAATGAACTCCCATAAAAAAAAAAAAAAA
>VZRH01005214.1:2135-15330 GCA_013397555.1 Urocynchramus pylzowi
TACGGTATCGGCCAGCGAGCGCCGGGGCACCGGAGCCTGTTTCGGACGGTAAACCCTGTCTGCAAAGCCCGGGGATAGTTTTCAGCTTTCGTGAAAGTCTGTCTTAGGAGGATGTGATGTAAACTGATTAAGCGATAACTGCTTGCTTCTACATTGGCGCAACAAATAGCTAAAGAAGCAGAAAATGTGCAAAAATAATGTCTGCTGCAAGGCTGCTACAGAGAGGCCAACGATGCACTTACAGTTGCACCGTGGATAAATAAGTGTGATTTAAGTTATTCCGCAGTTACAAACCATTGTAATTCGAAAGGACTAAAGTATTCATAAATTGTGATTGAAGATGGAAACAATGATAAGGCTTATTCAGTGATTGGACACAGTCCTGCAGTTTTTTGGCTGACACATTTTTTATTGTTTATATTTTGTTTGGCATCTAAGTGTGATTGACTTAGATATGGATATTTTCAGTAAGTAAACGTGAGCTGCAGTGGAAGAAAGCTGGAAAAAAGTGTTATTGAGATATTTCTTCTTCAAAAGAGAAACATAGGAAGCATTTTGTGTAACAGAGACGCACATGCTTGCAGGTACACACATAGAAATAACTACTTAGCTTGGAATCTGTGGTTAGCAAAATAATTCTGTGTAGGCTGTCCACCGTGTGAAATTATTGATAAGACCTCTGCATCAGAATATAAACCCTACAGTACAACTAAAGAAAGCAGTTTTTGCATTTGAGACATAGGTTTTCTCAACCACCTCTTTTACAGCGGTAATTCATGATCTTGTTTCCTGCTCTAATGACGTTTTTTAATTATATTTTCTTTTTGAACTCATTGGTGTAATAGATTTCCTCATTCCTTACAAATTTGTGTTAAAATACTGCACTCAGGTGTATAAAAAAATGCTACATTGTACTTCTACTGCCATTAATCCAAGAAAGCTGTTCCTGGCTTTTGTGCATTGATACTTTCTCCATAATATTTTACAGTCATGCTCTGCCATGTGCCATGCAGGGACAGTTCCCATGTGGTGATACATACATGGAATACAGTTGCAGCAAATTGATTTTAGTTTGGAATCTTTTTCTACCTGCTTGGAATGATAAAAGACGTTTATAAATAATTTTTTTTTCTCTATATAAATTAAAAAATAAAATTACACCAGTAATGAGAACTTAAACCTTGTATTCTTTATTTGTTTAAGGCAAAAGATTGATTCATCTCACTTTGAGTAGCAACTGCATTAAAGCATTACTGCCACAATTGTTCTCTCTATTGTATTTTCTGTCTCTAGCACTCTTGCAATGCACATCGACTGTGGTAGTATATGTTCAGAAGAAAATATTTTGGAAAAAGTAAACACAGAACACCTGTTTGGACGGAACTACTTACGAAAGTGGTAGTTCAGTTTGTGCCGAGACAGCGCTGAAGCGTGTTTTAATAACAAGTCTAAAATCCAAAGTACAGCTTTAAGACAAACCCTGTCAATTTGAATGTTACCCATCACACTTACAATAAAAGTTTGGTGGGTGAAAGTAACTCCAAGGTAGAAGAAAACTTACCAAGTGGAATTTAATTTTGGGGGCTCCCTTCCTCTCTTTCCCATTTACCTCTTTCTCTATGTTTTGGAATGACTGGAAACTGCATTTATCTGTCTTGCTGAGGCATGAATAGGATGCAGTTACTGCATGCCTTTTAGTGCTTGCTCTCTTGTGATATTTTTGCCGTGGTTTATTATGTGATAGTAGTCCAAAATCTCAGAATATGTAGTATTTTCTTTTGCACCTTTATGTTGTTTCACTAGGCATGAGAAAACCCATGTAGGGAAGTTGAGTAGATTAAGTTTTCTGTATAAAATTTCCATACTTCTGCCTGGTGTATTTGTTGTACAGTCCTCAATTTGGGCTTTCGTGGGCTGATACAAAGTTTAAAAGTGAAAGACAGGAGAAGAGCACTGCATATCCTCTTTATCTTTTCAATAAAAAAAACCTGGCCTACCTATTGTCATTAGATGACTGCTATTTTTTCCTTTCTTTACAAGCAACATAGATGTTATACAGTAACTTCCATTTTTAATTTAAATTGCCACTGCACAATGGTTCACCTTAGCTATTTGATATGACATTTTAGAATTTTACCTTTATAAATCACTTCATTGCAAGAGCAACTGTGGCACACGAGCAAGTGCCACATAAAAACAAAAAAAAATTTCACTATTGTCTATATGAATATTAAGAAGGAAAAATAGAATTCTGTTGATATCTTTTTAGGCGATTTGGTGGAGAATATGTGTGATCAATTGCAAATCTCCATTTAGGATCATTTTTATGGGCACTTCTCCATGTGAAGTAGTATTTTAATTTGAAAATACTCCAGGTGCAGAATGAATAGCTCAAAAAAATCTGATAAAATTGCTTTCAAACAGGATGTTCTTTGCTGCGTTTCTTCTCGACACTTTTCACCTATATGTATATCTTTAGGACTTAACAATACTGTGAAAGAAAAACCTGAATACGGTTTTCAAAAGGTTGGAGTTTCTGGTGTGTAGTTTTTTGTGTTTTTTTTTTCCTCCCTATTTTTGAAAAGGAAACATTCAACTACTATAGCTGGAATTTAAACAGTGAAAATCTTTATAAAATTTTCATAGATATAAAGTGTTATAGGTTATTATTGTTAATGCTATATGCATTACCTCAAGGCATAGTCAATCTGAAACAATTTAATAATTTATGATGCTCTTCTTCAAAATTAAAACTAGATGTGCAATATTCTATTAGTGTAGAATATGTCCATGTTTATTTTATTGCCATTTTAAGTTAAAAATGCCAAAGTCTGTTTAGATGTAGGGGAAATCATTGTATTGAGGCAAAAATTAACTTCTCCCAAAGCTCTTCAGCCACCTGCCTTCACCCCACCGAGCTGTTAGAATTCTCAAAATCTGTAGTAAGTCTGTTTTATTCAGCCTAAAATGAATTGTGAGGATTTAACACAGTACAGTCGTTATGCTTCCACTAATTAAAAAAAAAAAATTCAATACTTCAATTAAGATGACTTCTGTAGGAGAAAAAAATAAACTTTCTTTAGTTGTTATAATTGAAAGGGAAAAAAGCATGGCATCAGAAAGCATATGAAGATAGGGAAGTCTTATCATGGGCTGTGGTTGCTCAGAGCAGTACTGCCTTCCCACACAAAGAACAGATTGTGGTTTAACTCTTTCCACGGCCTAGTTTTATGTGCCAGTATAGTAACAGAATTGTTCAAATCTCTGCTGGAAACTACTAATCAATTTAATTGTTGCCTTTGTAGGTCTTTGTCAAGCATCATACTGTAATGAAATTGTTTATGTCCTGAAGTATCTTCCTACATTGCCTCTCTGTTCTTTTTTCCTTTCCCCCCCTCCCTTTGCTTAATTTATTTTTTTCTATGAAGACAACATGATCATAGGTAAACTGCTTGTAACTTTTCTGTTGTTTTCTGTTTGATTTAAGGATGGTTAGAGAAGAGAGGTAACTAGATCTACTGGGTTTTGCAACATTCAGGAAATTTTAAAGTTTGTTTGAAATTCAAAGATTTAAATATGGAATTCTTTGCCTGAAGCTTCCGCAATGGCAGTCTGCACTCTATAATTGAGACCATTAGTTATACTTTCATCATTTTTACCTAATGGAGTTAATCAGCCTATTGATTAAACATAATTCATTCCTTGTCTAGCAGCGTAACTAAAATAGTAGTTTGTTAATTGTATTCTTGAATATAATTGCATAAAAAAGGTTCAGTTTTAGTTTGATTGCACTGTGCCACTAAGTATGATGAGCAATCTGCGTGGTATTTAAAACTAAATATCCCTACACACAGGAAGAAAGATACCTCCCCTAAGGTCTCCCTTTCAACCCAAAATGTAGTAACGTTTGATAAGCAGATTGCAGTGTTTTAAACAGCAGACTTGTTAATGGAAAATAAGTTTTTGGGGAAGGTCTGTTTAGATATTAACATGGATGTGTAGGATGGTACTTTAAGCAGACAAATGAAATTAATTTAATTGCTATAGGATGTGCCTGTAGACAACAACTAAGCATTACCTCCTTAATGCAATCCATATTGCTGCTAGGCAGAAGATAAGAACTTGCAGGTGAGGCCAGACAAGAGAAAGGGATATTTTGAAACTGTAAATAAATTGCATGGATTTCACAAAAGCAGCAATGGACCAGTGGTGGACTCATAATGTCTCTTTGCCACAGCATGTAGAAACACAAAGAATGCAAAGTTTGTGCCAAGTTGCCATTTTTCATTGTACACCTCAGATTGATTTTTAAGGGGTTTAGAATAATTGCCACACTCATGTGATCAGTTAGCAAATTAACTGGCTCTGTGGGGCTTCAAAATTCACAGTGGAACTGCTAGAAGGGCATAAATGTAAATTTTGTTCTCACCTTAATAAAGTCTTAATTTTACTGAGCTTGGGGGTGGTGGGAGGGAAGCGAGAAGAGCTGAAAGTACAGAAGCTTCTGTTCGGGATTTGTGTATGACATGTGTCTTTTGCCTGCTTTTCCTTACTGTATACTGGTTTCTCTAGTTACCACCACTGGAATGGTGCTGTTTCAGTGCTGGAATGTTGGACGTTTGATAAGAAAATGGATCAAGTTTAATGGCGCATGCTCTTTGTGCCACCAGCAGTCTCTTGCTGAGAGCATGCTCCAAAAGCGGGAACTGTGTGGCACTACACTGAGCATGTATATGCTTTGTGTTCCTGTGTCACAGAGAAGAGAAATGAACTGTGGCATTTCCCTCAGCCTTCTGAACATTTCTGCTCAGATTTTTTAAAACCGGGCAGTGTCCTCTTTGTGCAATGGTACTTTTCTTGATGTTAGCTGTTCACTCAAATATTTAAATGTTAGGAACAAAACATCTTGGTAGCATCTCTTATATTATGTTGTCTCTGCAGTGTTGTGGGATGAAGTGAGGGGAGGAGTACAAAATAAAATTTTCACATAGTTCTTTCAAAGAATGAAACATGAAATCTTTGTAAATTTTAAGTGTTTGTTCTCTTCGTCTCATATTTCACTTAAAGATTTTCAGAAATGTTTCTTGATGCTGCTTTGGTTTTGAGAACTTGCTGACTTTGAGTTTTCTTGTTCTCTTCTTCTTTTTTTCCTTCACTTCTTTCCACAGGATGAATTTCACCCGTTCATTGAGGCACTTCTTCCACATGTCCGTGCAATTGCCTATACCTGGTTCAATCTTCAGGCTCGAAAACGCAAGTACTTTAAAAAACATGAGAAACGAATGTCAAAGGATGAGGAAAGAGCAGTCAAGGATGAGCTACTTAGTGAAAAGCCTGAAATTAAACAGAAGTGGGCATCCAGGCTCCTGGCCAAGCTGCGCAAAGATATTCGCCAAGAGTTCCGGGAGGATTTTGTGCTCACAGTTACTGGGAAGAAGCACCCATGCTGTGTATTGTCCAATCCTGACCAGAAGGGCAAGATTAGGAGAATCGATTGCCTGCGACAGGCTGACAAAGTCTGGCGTCTGGATCTAGTCATGGTGATCCTGTTCAAAGGCATCCCCTTGGAAAGTACGGATGGAGAACGTCTCATGAAATCCCCACATTGCACAAATCCAGCACTTTGCGTCCAGCCACATCACATAACAGTATCAGTCAAGGAGCTTGATTTGTTTTTGGCATACTACGTGCAGGAGCAAGGTAGGAAGCAGACTGTCATGTTTCTGTGTTAGTATGTCAGACTCTGACTCCAAGTAGCCCTGTTTCCCCTGTGGGCTGGCTTCCAGTGAAACATTGTTCTGTGGTCCATAGATGAAGTGTGGCTACATATCCATTTGTAAATTGGCGTGTATGCATCTGTACTTAGACACATACGTATTCCTGCAGACCTATGTGACATGCATATTTGACATGCATGCCTCTTTCAAGAGCGAGAGAGGCACATACCAAGGCAGTACTTTCATTGCACTGAAGTTGCCTTTTATTTTTTTGTGAAAAAGTGGCAATACGTAGTTGCGAGTTCAGAAAACATTATTGTTTTCAAGTTGTGCTTTTAAGGAAAAACAAAACAAAAACCCTCACCCCAGTACTATTAAGAACAGATGCAGGTATATGCAATTGGACAGTCACAATAAATACTACAAATCTTTATTATTGTCTTTGTAGTTATAATTAATCAAGAAGTAATCCTTAAACTCATCATGTTGAAGAGCAATTGTAGACTTTCTCATACCTATAAAAAAAAGCTTAAAAATACTTTATCATGGCTGTATTTCATGTAAATGCCAAATAGAATCAGAATTGCAGCATACAATATGTAATGTTTTATTCATATTTTACATCAGTAGCTCATCTTATCTATTTGAGCTTTAAAACAAAGATCCAGGTTGTAATATTTTGAGAAATTTTTATGAAGAGTGTATTTTCATAATCACACTCATACTTTTATTTGGCAGGTAATTGAAATGTGGAAAATTTCAGGAGCTCTATGGAAAAGCTTCTTAAACTTAGTATTACAGAATGCAAATAAAAACAGGGCTTCTGATAAGCATGTGTCAGGGGAAAAACCTACTAGCCATATTTCAATATTGGATATTCAATAACAATACCCATAGGCAGGTTGCCTAAAATTGTAAATGGCTGTAAGTAGATAAAGGTGTTTTTGGTTTTTTGTTGGTTTTTTTTTGGTTTTTGTTTTTTTTTTTTTTTCTCTGATAGTAAGTCTTCTGAAATACTTTTTCTCTGTTAGGGTCATTTTGGTTCTTTCTGATAATGATACTGTCTTCTAAGCGTCTTTGTAATGCTGGCTGATCAGCAGTAATAATGCATTTCTTTTTTAGCCACAGATCTCAACTAGGGAAAGTTCGACCATCTGCAGATGGTGGGCCATTTCACAACTTGGCCTGGTAGTAGATAGAAATGGCCTGCAGAAGGGCAGATGGCAGGCTGTTATCTGATGCTTGGTAAATAACTATGGGATTTAACTGGAAAACAATTTGAATTGATTTTGTTAGCAACAAAAAAGTAAAATATCATGTCTTCATTTGGTGTATACCCACTTTTTAAAAGGAGAGTTGCACAATGAAATATTTTTGTTTTAAGTAATTCTCTTTATGCATTTACTCATGCAAGTGAAGAACTGTTTTTGTGAATATATCAGGTTCTTTTTTGTTGATTATTTGTTATGAAAAAAATATTGGCTTCCCCCCCCACCCCCCACTAGTATTTTTTGGGTTTTTTGTCTCTCCACAGCAGTAGACGCTTTTAGGTATTTTACAGTGACTTTAAGTAGCTGCGGAGTCTGGTAAATCTGATCCCAAATAATATAGGAAGAAAGATTTCTTTGATAACATTAAACAAAATAGCTTACTTACAAATAATTTTTTACCTTTAAACTCCTTTTTTAGAAAAAAAATTCAAACTGTATTTTGAATGCATATAGCGTAAGTAATAACTTAACTGATTAATTCCATGGATTTACCTGTCTCTAAAAGTCAAAACTACAAAGGAAAGCAAAACTGTTCAAGGAGCTCTAGAGCCAGAGAAACTGGGGTCAGAGTACTCTTAACATACTGTTGACTTATAAGTTGTTGAAAGGCAGTAACTTGAAGTGGGAGAAGGAATTGCAGGGCATAGCTGATTTTGTTTATTTAAATGTATTGAGAATATAAGTTTATTTAAAACACTTTTGTCTAACTGGAAATGAGGAAGTTAAGCATGGTGTAATATTATAACTTTCAAAGTTACACAATGCTACTTTGAGAATATATTGAAAATGAAGCTGGCTAATTTCTATATACCAAGTCACTCTTAGAAGACCCTTTTGTTTATTGCTAACTGCATGTCTTTCGTATTTTACTGCTTTCCTGTAAGTCTTCTATTAAGATCTGTTGGCTTTCTTCTTGAAGGAGTCATATTAAGTTGTCTATGTAATTTTTTTTCCATTTTATCAAACTTTGATTTTCTATACTCATTGAAAGCAGGTTAATTGTGGCACTTTGTAGTGTACTTGATTAAGAGTGCCAGGCTCTGTGAAAGATATGCATGAAGTCAACCAAAAATGTTGCATTATACATATGGCGTTTTGCTTTTTATTTATCTTTCAGAACATATAAACGCCTAATAGCACCATGTAAAAACTAAGTCGAAACATAGAAACAATTAAATCCCTGAACAAAATATGAAGAAGGATTTAGCACATAAAATGAAAAAAGGGGCCAAGTAGTTTGCTTTTTTGTTGCTTTATAATAGAAGATTATGGAAAAAAAGAGGAGGAAGGATAGCTCGAGTGCCAGTGATGGTTGCCAGTGGCACCAGGATTGGCATCAGACCTTCTTTGTTTAGCCTAGGATGTCTGTGATTTGTTGGTTGGCATCCGCATTGCAGTGCAGAGTAATGTTACAATATATTGACAATTTCCAGATCTAGAAGTGTCAATAATGTTTTCAGTTCTTAACAAAAAGAGCTTCTACTTCCATGTCTGCCTTGAAAGAAGAAATAAGGACTGATCTATGAAGTTCTATCATTGATGAACTTCATCAGATGCTACTTTTCGCTCAAAATTCAGCATATTTTCCTTCCCCCTCTATTTACTTTCTGCTATCCTCTTAAATAAAAGAAAAAAAAAAAAAAGAGGATTGATGTAGGTTGCAATGCTGCTCCTTTGACTGAAAAGGAGGAAGAAAATGTGAAGTATACATTGTGATCAATGTTTAACATTAAAATAATTATTAATCACAACACGCTTCTATGGGGCTCTGCTTGTTGTATGTATCAGGGGCGTGTGTGTGTCCCACACAGATCGTTTATAAAACCCAAACTTGAAAATGGTGTGAACATTGTTTCTGTTGACAGAATTGTCCTTTTTTTGTTTTTTTTTTCCCCTGTCAGCATCAGAGAGTGTCTATGATTTGGTATGAAATGCATTTCAGTCCATAAAATCATTTGATGGTATTTAATTCAGCGCAGCGCTTATGCTGTGTTCCCGTTGCTACAAGAACCGCCATTTTGTTTGTCGAGTGCCAGGAGAGGGGAAAAAAAAGGCAGACAATGTGCTTGATGCCAATAATGGTTGCCAGTGGCACCGAGGTTGGCATCAGACCCTCTTTGTCTAGTTGCTGAATGCCTTTGATTCGTTGGTTGGCATCCGCATTGCAGTGGGCACATTGGAAAGTTTTTGACAATCAGTGAATGAAAGCTGCAGTACTTGTTTGCTGCAACAGAACCAAGATAATATAAATCTCTCCTTCAGATGGATGTTTTACTTACTCTTACAGCGACTAATTAAAAAAAAAGCTAAAAATTGACTTATTTTTTTTCTAAACCATAAAATATCTATAGCAATGTGCCTTGTCTGCAGAATTCTGAATTCCCTCATCATCTCCACTACCTTTTTTTTGCAGCATGAATAAAACGCAAACTTAATGTTAGGTAGTTCAGCATATACTGAATGAAGCATAGTACACCTTGGGAGTTTGAGAGTTTAAAGAACTGAAGCAGTGCTACGTGCAAACGTTAAGATTTTTAAGTGTTTTTAGTGCATGTGTCTCTCAGAGTACATTTCTCTGATCAGTCATGTTACTGTTTACACACCCCTTTGTCCTTATGTAAGGGTGATATAACTGGGGGAGCCCACGTTCCCAGCTGTTAATAAACTCTAGAGTCAAAGGAGAAGAGGATCTTTTAAACTATCTAGGGAGTAGGGAAGAAAATAGATGCAGATGTCCTTAGTCCCGTAGTGTTCAGGCACTCTTCATTTTTTAACTTCTTACACCATCGAGATGCTACCACAGCACCAGCTGTGCAACTTTGTTACCAGGAAATTGGCAAAAAGAATAAATCATTTCTGTTGGAAGTTTCCTAGATAGTTAACATTAATATTGCTTTCCGGTTAACTGCTATTATCTCCTTAATTAATAAGAAGGATTAGCAGCTCTACCCAAAGGGCTGCGCAGAAGGAAGCCTGGCCTATGTGAGTCCCTGAGTTGCTAGACTGTGTCCTGTCTCTTGAGGATTGGAGGGGGGGGCGCTGGTCCAGGAAAAAATGGAAAAAAAGCAAGGGAAAGATGAGAGAAGAGCGAGGGCACTGGCCGGCCAAGGGGAGAATTTTGTGTACAGGACTCTTGTGCTGAGCTGGCCCTGTGCTGGGGAGGTTGGCAGTGCCCTGCCGTGCCACAGGTGCCATGCCCCGCTGGGGGGTGTGGGAGGGGGCACGGGCACACCCCGCTGTGGCCCCACACCCCTAAAGAGCGCGCTTGCAGATAACCTCGGCTGGGGTGCCGGGTGCTGCCGCCGCACCAAGCCGAGACGCTTCTGCGCTGAGCTTAGTGCCAGCAAACTGGCAATCCCCAGCCAAGTGGGGATATCGCTTTCCCAATTCAGACAGTCCTGGCAACATGTGTGCCTTGTCTTCCTTGGAAAACGTGCCCTCTTCCAGAAGGAATTGTAATTCTTTTTTTAACAAGATGTATCTGAATTGCAGGAGTGTGTGGGTTTATCAATGGCTTAATCTTTTTTAAAGCTTTTTAAATTTTGTGAATTTATGTCTGTAGGGAGCTCAGATTTTGAAAGAGGTTTGCGTAGTAGTTTCATGTTACATTTGAGTTTTCTTTCTGTAAGTAGAGAAAATTTATTGTGTAGTCATTCTGTTCATCTTTTTAAATGATAATAAAATTGTTTTGGTTAGATTGCTGTGACTACATGAATTTTCCACTAATAATCACACTCAAAATTATGTTTTAAGCAGGTCCTGGTTAAGTCATATTGTGGTCATATGCCTAAATACCACACCACCCAGATAGATTTTGGATGAGAGTTCACATTTTTTGTGTGCACTGATGTTCCCACATACAATTAATAAAAAAGCAATGGGGTTAGATGAATCAACCATTTGCTGATTATTTCTACTTCTTTTAACCTTAATGATCTGCCTCCCTCTGAATACTTTATTTGGGAACACACAGTAGATCATTTTACCTGTTTTGCAGAAGGATCTATCAAGCTGCAAGGTGATTTGTTGGGAGATTACATGGCAAATGATGAGCTACAGCAGGAACAGCAGGAAATAGAGCATATTACTGCCTGTACCTACAGGCTTCTATATGCTCTAGGACCTTTATTCTTGCACAGTGAAATGGCATATGATGCCCTGCTCTAAATCTCAATTTTGAATTGGAAAACCAGTACAGAACCAGAAGTATGAGTTTATAGTTTGTCTACTCTGGTACGAGAAGAGCTTTTCATAGTTTAAAAATCTCATAGGGAATAATCAACCTTTTAAAAACTGAATTGTTCTGGAATATTCCAGTCTGTTGAGGTGTGAAGAGAATGCAATTTAAAAAAAGCTTTTTTATGTCAACTTAAGAAGTCGCTGTATTATTTCCTAGTTTTCTAATGTAAAATTTTGGATAACTATTTCATTGTTGACTGTCTCTGTTGTACTGAAAATTATAAGCAAGAAAGACATTTGCCATTAGGAAATAGAGGTTAATTCAGTCTATATATAGATGCAATAATATTTTTCAATTGATTATTATAGTTACTTTGTTTATGAAGATGTAGGATACTGAAACATTTTGAAAGGCCTCATAGTAATTTTCATTTTTTCAAAACATTGATGTGTGAACTAGCATTCAGATAGTAGGTCTGAAGAATTCAAAATGCTTCATTTTTTCTTTTTAATTTAAAAAAGTTTTATTTAGAGCAGAAATTTGAGTCATATGACAGGTTCATAAAAAAGAAAAGGGAATTTTCCCTATTTAGTATGACTGTTAACAGGAATTAAATTTATGTGCATTTCAGGAAGGAGCATTTACCTCATTCTGATTTTTCTTACCTGATACACTAAGAAGAATAATTTTCACAGGGTTAAATAACATCAATTGTGCTTAAGATAAAAGAAACTTAATTTTGAATAACTTCTGTTCACCTACTTGAAAACATAGAGGTCAGTGTTAATTTATGAATTACATTTAGTTCAAAAAAAAAAAAGAAGCAATAGAGTAAAGAATGGAAAATGAATCAGAAAATTCTTGCTTTGTGGTGGTTTCAGACAGAATACTGTAAACAAAAAGGCTTATTCGGAACTATATACAAGACCACTCATTAATAAAGAAAATACCTCAATTTAAAGCAGAATTTTATGTTTTAAATTTCTTAAATTTTCATGCATATTTTAATTCACTGTACCTGTGAAAACTTCATTAAAATAATTAAATGCTAAATGCCACTGCAGGTTAGATTTTAAAGTTAATTGCATGAGGTTGCTGTCAAGTCCACTTCTTTATCTAGCTTTCCTTTTTTTTCCCTGTGTTTCTTCCTTCTCCTCTTCCTTGCTGCTAGTATAGTAGCAGAGTCATGTCAGGGACAGGTGGCCCTCTGAAATGGCGGTCCACAGTGCCAAGCACTGTAACTCAAGAGGTGTCTTGAAGTGTTACTTTCTAGTCTCAACAGCAAGGTGAAATGTTTCTTTGATGTAATTGCTGGGACTAGGATGGCCTTAAAATCAAGTTAAATGGCTATCTTAATTGAAGATAATTTCCATTGTGGAGTGAAGAAGAAGGCTCCTTATGAGGAGCTGCTTTGCTGATACTAAGTGAATGTGAAAAGGGAAGAAAGTCTCTGATACTATTCAGTTTGTTTGACAGATGCCAAACAAGATGTCATTCATTATAGGGAGGTTTAATGATTTTACTCTGTATATCTTTTTAATTTTTGTAATTTTAAACTCTGGTGGAATTTTTAGAAGTTTTTGCTAAAACCATGACTGAGGGCATTGAAACCTGGATTAGAAGAGGTTTGAAAGTCTCAGAAGCTAATAAAAGGGAAGTAAATCTCAGATTATTAGCTTTGTCTTAGAGAAAGCAGAGTTCATTTGGTGTGTCTATTGTACTGTCTGGTAGCCGTGAGTCGTGTGTGAACCTGGAAGCATTCTTCTAGCACAGTTGTTTATACTTCTCCCCCACCATCTTTTCATTGACAAAAAGATTACTTGCGCTTTCCCACCAGTTCCAGATCCTCTGAGGGTGATTCTTTCCTTTTCTGAAGTATATAGTACTTTTTAAATTTTAAATGAACATATTTCTTTAGCTGTTTCTTGGGAACATCAACATTGGAATGTGACTTTTACTCTTGTCTGCCTGCCCCCCCTGCCCCCTCCATCCCATCCCATCCCATCCCATCCCATCCCATCCCATCC
>VZRH01005214.1:15358-37262 GCA_013397555.1 Urocynchramus pylzowi
GAGGGGTGGGAGATGGGCACTTCAGACTTGGTGCTTGTGGGGCATTTTCAGAAAGGGCTGATAGTCTAAAGTGTGTTTATCAATCACAGTGTTTCAAATGTTTTTAGACTGCCTGAGGACCAGAGCTTTTGCCTTCATGCTCTATGATTCTTGTGTGTTACATTCCACTTTATACGAGACCCCTCTTCAAGTCAGAAAGATGACTTAAAATTATGGGGACCTTGGAGTAATTTTAACCTTAATTTGCTCCTAACTGCCTGTGGTGTTTGGAATTTTTAAACTGCATGTATGTTTGTTTGTTTTTACTCCAAGAAATAGTATTGAAATAAGGAGAAGTTACTGCGATGCGGGATGGGGTGAAAGCTTAGCTGAATCCCCTTCAATCCTTGTGTTCTTCTCTCTCAGTGAAACCTTGCACTTTTTTACTTAAGTAACTGCTCATCTCCACAGTAGAAGGGACATGTCAAGTTTTCCAGTGTCCTTCCATACAGGCACCTTCACTAAAGACATCTCAGTGGCTTTAAGTAGACTTTTTATTATTTCCCTTCTGAATAAAATACATACGGAAATTGATCAAAACAGTCCCCATTTTCTTCCTTAACAAGTGTACAGGAAAGCCAAAAGCAAAAATGAACAGGTAGTGAACTCAGAAACTTGGTGTGGGTGTTAAGATATTAGGGAAAAAATTCTGTGATTGTTTGTTGGATGCAAATAGTGTGCACAGGTAAGTATACTCTATATTGTTTGGAATTATTTAATAACTGATAATTTTAAGTACCTATGTTTTGAACATATTGTTTATGTATTTGACTTCTTGATCTCCAAGCAATATTAACCTGAGTTACTACACATCTTTTCATAAAGGATCAATTTAAACACCTGAAAAATGGTTATCTATTTATCTTAAATCTAGCATTGTATTTTAATTTCCAGTCAATTTCCTTACCATATCCCTCATAAGCTGTCTTCTGAGGTGTCATAAGATTTGCATACTTTTCTTTAAAATAGAAATAAAACAATGTGCATGCTTTAGAATACAGTAATTACAAACTCTATGCCTTTAGAAATTGAGTGAAATTAAAATAGTATATATTTTTGCTTGTGAAGTGCATTGGGCTAAAATGCCAAACCATTTTCAGCCTTTTTTATGAAGTGGCTAACAGGGAAACGTTTAGAAGATTATTACAGATGTGCATTGTGTCTGACAGACAGCAAATATACTTACTGCTGCATCAGATTTCCATTGCCTGAGTAATGCCATTGAAAATGATGCCAGACTTTTTGAAGGGATAACTCCACACCAGTGTCCCTGATTTAAAAGTGTGAAAATTTCTCTTAATCAAGTCAACTCAGTCTGACATCTGCAGTTTCTAGACGGATTACCTTAAATTTGTTATGCCACATTAAAAGATGTGTTTTACGAGGCTGGCCTCAGCTCCTGGCCTTAATGTCAAGAACCTGGCTATGTGATGCAACACATCTTGTTAGGTTTAATTGACCAAAGCTGATTTGTTAAAACAATTCATTTGTGCTGTAACTCATGCCCACGCCAAGCTGCTACCTGAATCTCTTGACCTTGGTTTGTCTGGGTCATGAAATGGCTGTGAACTGCTTGACCTCTCCATTGTTCAGTGGCCATGCCACTTCCTCCACTTCTTTGTGGTGGTTGCTGACAAGAAGACCTTGGCCCCGAATTTACACCCAAGTGGGTTTTCAGTGTCCTTCCAGAGCATCTGTATCCTCCTTTGGAAGTGCTTCTTATGTCACCACCTATTGTCTGCTGACAGTGAGGGGGACAAATTGACAGCCCTTCATAGTAGAAGGGGTAGTGAAGGAATTTCTAGGAGCTGGAGGAAAACTCCATCCCCTCTCAGGCTGCTGTGCACTTCTGTTATGTTGGGGTGCACAGGGTCACTACTTTTTTCAAGGGCAAACACCATTCATCTTAGTCAATCCCATTTCACTGTGGGCTTTGTTTGAGCGGGATGTGCTGGGAAGAATTTTCTGCTTTGAAAATATTTTGTGGTGAAAATCTAATGAGTATGCACACTATTTCAATTTTTAGGACACAAGAGTGATCAAAATAATTTTTTGGTGTGAAATGGAGGAGTGTTTTCTGCCAATGTCATAAGTGGCTATTGATTTCTTTAATACCAAAACATCGATTTCTAAAGACCTAGCTTGTATTTAAGAGCAGTCATGATTTTCAGGGAGAAAGAACAATCTTTATATAGCTTCTTTAAAACAAAAAAGAAAAGAAGTAAAATACATTATTTCTAGTGGAAGCTACTTGTCCTTAAGAATTATGCTTGGTGGGAGGCAGTCATTGGCCCCTTACCCTGACAGGCTGCCTACTGTCAGTATCTCAGATGCTAATGTCAGCTTCTTGATGTTGACTTTGTGCTTCCCATAAGTACCAACAATTTGACAGTTGGGACAGTTTATTTTGTAGAAATGCTAATCATTGTGACACTGTTTTGGGAAGTAGGGCCTTTCAAAATCAGTGGCTGGATCTGTCAAAAAACTGTGCCTAGGTTAAGAAAGCTTATAGGCTAATACTGGTAACATTATAAAGCAAATAAATTTGTATTCCTGTGGTCATCAGATAATTGGTATGCTCTTTTTTTAAGTCCTTAGCCTTCGACTTGGCTCACATGAGTGGATTTATTCAATCGAGTTGACATAGTTTAAACCCCATATTCTTTCACAGCACTGTGCAATGACTTTCACAGCACATGAGCAGGTTTGTATTTCTTTCTGCAGTACACCTGATTTCTTTGTAAACTTACTCTTTTTTGCTTCTTGAAAAAGAAATCAGATGGTATGTTTACATACAGCATTCCTGTACGTTTGTATGTGATGAAACATTTTCTTTCTGTGTGAAACTCTGCAAGCTAGGTGTGATTTCTAATCACAATTACATAGTTCCTCTGAAGGAAGAGGGTGGGAATGCTGGTGTAAGGAGCTTGAATGCTGTGATGACAATGTAAAGTATGACTCAGTGTTTAGTTGCAAGGACTTAAAATTCCTTGTCCCCGGTCCCCAGACCCACCATTGTCTCACAGGATGACTGCAGGCAAGTTAATTAATATCTTTGTGTCTCTGGACCTGAGGAGAGAGAACACCTCTCGCTTCAGTGTTGGCCCAGTGAGGATTGTGATAAATACTGAGATAAGTACTGGCTAAAAAGTTCCTATATTCCACTGCAAACAAAACCCATGTGCTGGTGCCCAGCCCCCAAGAGGGCTCTGTATCATAAAGAAATGTACCCAGTTTTCTCATGCCCAGACAGAAGAAACTTGCCCAAGCAGGGAGGGCCAGCACAAAGCATTCCTTGCCGGTAAGCCCTGCGGTGGTACTGCTCGGCAGGAGAGGGTGTCAGAGCGAAACCACGCAGCAGGGCTGGCCCGTCACGGAGACCGGGGCTGTGGGAGCAGCACTCCTCCAGTCACCCCTGCTTCATTCAGCAGGAGCTCTGGGCAGGGCTGGCCCTTGGGGATGGGACATGGCACAGACAGCTCTCTGAGTTTCCCTGCCCCGTGACAGTAAAGCAAAAATATACTCCAGACAGAAAGACAAAAGAAACACTCATTATGGGACAATTGTATGGATATTCATCAACATTCAGCCACAAAGGAGGCATCTGCAGTGCCTGCAGGGGTGGCCTGTGAGCTCAGTCTGCTTTCCTGTCCTCCTCTCTGCTCTCATCATGGGTTTTCAGTCAAGTGGGCCACTTGAACACTTAAGTCCCTGCACCATGGTCCCATGCTCAGGATGGATGGTCAAGAATTTGGTGAGGTGTGATATGAAACCCAAGCTAATGTAGCAGTGTACCTATATCTGGAATATGCTGGCCATCCTGTTTCATCTCCCAGACTTGGACAAGTCTGATTTGTGAGGCAGCTGATGGGTACACCACTGGTCTGTAGGGGCTTAGCCCAGGATTGAGTCTTAGAGGGCCTAGCTTTGCCTGAATCCCCAAGTGATTGCAGTGAAACACTCCTAAGTAATTAGTAACCTGTGCTTTTTGGACCCAGTATGCCATTTACTTTTGTTCTTTCAGTCACTGCTTTCCTCATTCCTTCCTTTATGATGATATTTCAGGGTTGTTAATGAACTAGCCATACCAACACCTACAAAATTACTGTGTCTGCTGCTCAGAGTGGTAAGTGGCAATAATTTACAAAAACGAAGTGTGTCCATGCATTTTTCCGGCTGATACTGAAACAGTGAAGTTTACAGCAAAACAAGGGTTAACATCAAAACTTATTCTATTGTTTAACTTCCAGTTAAAGAATAACCAGCTTGTGCAGAAAAGAGAATTGAAAAATTGATTGGACTTTTGGATTCAGACATAGAATTTAAAGAACATCAGGTTGTGATTTTGCCATATATGCATTCATAGGTGAGTTTATGGCCTGCAGTTCAGTCACTTGTAGAGGCTTATGTTGTAGGAGCCACAGACTTAGTTGGTTTTATTAAACCCAAGGGAATTTGTTTTCAAGCTATATGTAACTACTTTAACTGGCTTAATTGCTCAATTTTTCATTTTTTTAAAAATTTTTTTTTAGTTAAGAAAACATATCAAATTGTTACTTAGAGCATAAAATAGTTTTTTGCACTTTATAGTGAGGAGTTCTGGTGTATTTTAAAACATACGCTGATCTTGCTTTATCAAACACAAATGTAGAGTGTGAATGTAGTCCTTCCTGGTCGTTATACATTTTTTCAGTATATTGTGGATATAACTTGAATATTCTGGGATAAGAATTATAGTTGTCCTATAGTGATTCCTGTTCTATTTACAACCTCCAAATAAAGGAAAAGCTGCTTATAGTAAAATGAGGATCACTGGTCTTTCAGTAATTAAATAGACTTGTTATACTGCATTAATCCTTTTTGGAACATTTGGAATGGCTTCTTAGCACTCACAAACACAGCATTAGGGCCAGCAATTAATCTGTTGTTTGTCCTTCAATATTTGTGTGACATAAAGAATGTGCATTCAAAGATGTAATTTAGGTTCAGGATGAGAATTGTCTTACAGTCAAATACTTATATTGATCATTCAGTAGTGTGCATGAAGTCCTAGAAAGAAGTTGTAATAATTGTTGGAAGGACTCACACACTACTAATTGCATCCAACTGAGAGAACTACTAATGGTTTTTGATGCTGTCTAGTTTTGGTTGCTCTATGTACATGAGGAAAAAAGTCTGAATTATTTGGAGGTAACCAGAAACTTTCTAATTTTCTGACTAGCCTTCCTTATAGGTAGGTCGAGAAGAAAAGACACAGCATTTCATCAGTTATGAATAGGCTCAAGAAAAAAAATTCAGTATCTTTCTAATGATGAGGACAGTGTTTTTTTAATCAAGGACAGTTTTAGGGAGCATCTACCAAGATGACATATCTAAACCTGTTCTAGCAGAGAAGTGGTTCAGGAGATCACTTGATATTATTTTTAATTTCAGGGTTCAGTGGTGCTAATATAGTAGCCAAATTTATTCCTTTTCTGAGCTTTGACTTCACAAACAACGGGCAAACAATAGCTAAAATCACATAAACTTTATCTGAGATTTTTGCAGTTTTTAAATTGCTTTTCTGGACAAAGTCTGCTTAGTCTTTGATCAGAAGGCTGCACTGATTCACTTTGTGCTGTGTTAGAGTCCTGTGCTGTTCTTCTGCATTGTTCAGCTGTAATTGACCTGAAGCATGGTATAGAGCATAAGCTTCTGAGACTAGGTTAAATCAGCAGAAGAGTCTTATGTTCCTGTGGTATATAGTCTTAGAACACATTATCCTATTCCAGTAAGATAAAAGTGTTTTAAATATAGTCCAGCCAGTTTGACCTTGTCAGAATTCAAGTCATATTATTGGTAACTTGGGCATGCTGACGTGTTTCACAGTAGGATGAGCACTAACACAGAACTCCCCATTCCATCTGGTGAGGAACCTACAGAGAGTGCTATACATAGATTTTTTCTTAAATTCCATGTTACAGTATAATGAGATTCTGTCTTCTCTGTGCTCATGACACTTCTCTTGCCATTGATAGGCACCTTTGAAAGAGACCAAAAAGTGAAGTTGAGACACTATGAAGTGGCAGTACTAGGTCATATGGATAATGCCCTGGAAACAGGTGTCAAAATGAATGGAACAGAATTTAGTGATTAATGTACACATGGTACAAAAGTTACAAAAAGTCTGTACTGTTTTTAAATTTGATTCTGCCCAAGTTTGCCTATGTGTTATAACAACATAGTGATAACCAGAAACATCATGGTGAGGTCTGAGGAAGCTCATGTGGGTCCTGAAAGCAGCAAAATTGCATTAATATGGCATCTTCATGTGCTTTCATGTAAACTGCTCCTTTGGGTTCCCTACAGGATGATGTCAATCTACTCTGGAATAATTTGCCCATTGGAGTAACTACAACAGATTAATTTGAACTTGTCTCTGTTATATGTGTGTTTTATTTTCCAATAATAATGTATGCATATGACTGTGTCTGTCATGAAGTGTTTGATATGTAGCTTCCAGTCTAAGTGTTTGCTGTTTTGTACACATCCTAGTTATTATGCATCTTATTGACAAAAGTGCCTTTGGTCTTTGTTGCTTGTTTCTCTGTCTCTTGTAACACATGACCTCTTTGAAAGTGGCACATGGAATCCTAGAGTCACTTAAGTTGGAAAAGACCTCTAAAATCATCAAATCCAACTAGGAAACTAGCAACGCCAAGTTCACCACTAATCCCTGAGTGCCACATCTATTCCTCTTTTCATTGCCTCCAGGGACAGCAGGTCAACTGTTTCCCTAGGCAGCCTGTTCGAATGCTTGACACCTCTTTTGGTAATCAATTTATATCCTAATAATAAATTTAAACCTCCCCTGGTGCAACCTGAGGCCATTTCCTCTTGCCCTGAGTCCTGTTACTTGGGAGAAGAGGCTGACAACCACTGGCTGCAGTCTCCTTTCAGATAGTTACAGAGAGAGTGCCAAAGTCTCCTCTCAGCCTTCTTTTTACCTAGGCTAAAGAATGCCAACTCTCTCAACTGCTCCTCATGGAAGTTTTTCTCTAGACTTTTTGCAATCTCTTTTGCCCTTTTCCTGGACTTGCTTCAGCACCTCAAAGTATTTGCCATAGTAGCCCAAAACTGAACAAAGGATTCAAGGTGAGGCCCCACCAGTGCCATGCTGACATATTTCCCATTGCCTGAGGGGCAGACAGCTGAGTGGCGGAGTAACTGCTTCTCCGGACATCATCGACGATGATGTAATAAATATGCCAGCATTTCCTGTCTTCACAGAGTGTTTTCACAGACAGTTCACACTCATCAGCTTTTTTGGATTCTGTCACTATTTGAGTGCTAGGTGGCTCAGAGCTGTTTGTGCCTCCTTGCCAATGAAAACTGCAGCAGTAACCCAACTCCTGCCACAACTTGTGCGGATGTCAGGAACGGGTGAGGTGAGGGAAGAGAGAGAGGGTGGGGCTAGGGAGGAGTGGGCAGGGGCTGCATGAGGAGAACCCAAGAGTGTGTGTGAGTAGGGGGTGGTGGAAGATGACATCTCTGTTGCCAATAGCACCAGTTTTGCAACCCCTGCACTAGACAGGTCTGTTGATTTCTGAATAGCAATCTCTCTTCTTCCGTCTCCTTAGTAACCCAAAGTTACTGTATACACAATGTTTGTAGCTCTAGGTTTTGATGCTGGAAGAAGAAAATATACATATGGAATGTTGTGTTCCACTTAGGAACAAGGAGAAAAACAAAGAAAGGAAAAAAGAATCTCTGATTTATCTTCCTCCATTTCTTCACATTTGTAAATGTGAAGGACATTCTTCTTGTGTTTTGTAGGTTAATATAGATCTCATCTGATCTCTTAGAATCTTATTTGGTTGTTTTACAGTAATTCAAAGTCATAATGCTGAATTCATGTTGCAAGGACTGTGTTCAGATTCATACTTCTTCTGTAAAGATGTTCTTTAAAGGGCTGTTCAGAAGCTATTCTGGTGCATTGAGTTCCCAGGCAACAAAACTAGAACACGTATGACTGAAGTACTGCAGACTCTCTAGACTGTAAACCTAATCCTGCAAATCCCTATTTACATAAATCCCACTGATTTCAAAGGGCCTGCACATGAGAAAGCAGGTTTTACAGGATCAGGCCATTCTTCCTAGGGACCAACATCTGTTGCACCAACTGTGATAATCTCATGACTGTTAAAGAAAACTCTGAGGAAACATTTTTTTTCTGGACTAAAAGAAAACAGCAAAATAGTAACACTGTTATCTGTTTCTATAAAGTGGATTATTACCAAAAGCAAGTCTCAATATATGCTGTGTCTCTTTTCCCTTCTTATGTATTTTTATTTACTCTAGGGAAAATGGTATATCTAGCTATGTATGGTTGCTGCTGTCCCACACCCATGTTGTATGGAGTTTGTGGACCAGACTGCAGATGTTGGATATGCTTAGATACTGAAAGAGGCTTTTGGCACATAGGTTAAAGACTATAATTGTCTTTTGGGTTTTGGAAACAGAGAAAGAAATGTCTTCAGTAAAATTGTAAGGTATTTTGGATCTTGCAGTTCAAGTCTATGCTGCTTTGGCTGAATTAACTGAAGTACTACAGTCAAAGGGTCCACTTGGCATTTGCTGTGGAAGCACGGATGGTCAATAGGTAATATTGCAAGCAACTAAAAAAGAACAGCAGAAGCAGATAGTGGTTATGTTGGGAAGAACAAAGTCCAGTTCCTTTGCTTTCCTTTAAGAACATTCCTTGGGCTGTGCAGCTGAAGATAGAGACAAAGTATCATTCATTGTACCTTGTAGTACAGAAATTATAATAAAATTGCTGTAGAAAAGAATAGCAAAAGAGCTGGTCAGGTCAGTTGGGCCAGAATGCTTCAGGGTTATAGATATCTCTGAAGTCCAAAAGCAAAGGGAGTCTCTATGAATAATGAAGTGCATGCACAATAGTTCTAGCACTTCATCCATGCTTTGGATCCCCTGCACTTAAAATTTACAGTCAGTCTGCACATGACAAGGACAATGGCCTGGGATTTCCATGAGCCATGTAATGGACAATAAGCTACTCATTTCATGGGATCAATGGGAAAAAAAGAGTAAGATTTCAAATATGCCTACAGTGCTAGGTTGCTGTCAGCAACTGCAGGGTTGGTGGACCAGAGGCATCTTATTCCTCTACATGGTTGTGAATTCTTGTAAAATTTCCTGCTAATTTTGAATACTTCTAATGACTATACTTTTACCACTGTAAAATGAATAAAATAGTGTTCAAAGTCTAATAGAGAAGGCTTGAGGGACCTGTATTTAACAGATGTGCAAAAGCTAGAATATAAATGAAGTTTCTGTGCAGTTACTTGAGAAAGTAACATGTTCAAAGGTGGTGCTTTTATTCATAAGCTGTAATTTTACAGCATCTTTTTGTATCCCTATCTTTTCTGATTATTATGACTCAATTTTCCTTCAGAAATTAAGCATATCTTTCATTAGGGGAAAAAATGTTTACTATAAGTTTTTCTACTATGTCACCTGTATGTCTGCACTGTGGTTATCATAATTCCTCCTTCCTGTCATAGACCTATATTTTCCCTCATGTTTTTAGGAAATGATTGGGAGTTATACTCTTAATTATTTTTAATGAGAGTTTAAATGTACCAGTTTACTTAGAAGTAATTGCTTTTGAGAAGCAAACAATATGCTTTAGGGAGTATTTTCCAGATTTTATATTGAGCTCTGTGGAAGATCAGACCTATGCTAAATATGCAACATAAATCTATTATATTATGTTTAAAAAAGCAGAGTGGAGATGAACATCGACTGAAATTATAAAATGTTCACTTCCAGGGAACAGGTCTTGAGCCTGAGAGCAAAACAATTTACATGTCTGTATACTGATGAAAGATTTTGGAAAAAAAAAGGCACGCAAAATCTCTAGAAAGTTTGTTTACATTATGAAAATATCAAGCAAGCACTTATATTAATTTTCTATATTGAGATATTGTCATCTTCATTTGCTAGTGGCAATTAGTTCAATTAGCAGATTTTTTTTTCTTCTTTATTGGAACTATGCAGAATTAGTATTTTCAAAATAGTCAAGCTTGCTGAAATACAATTGTGCACACTATTTAATTTGTGTCCCCTGTCTCAACTCCCAAGAAATGTAAGTTCTTTAGGGTCTAAATTTGCCTTTTGTTTGCGTAAGGTTAAATCTAAATAATGTAACAAACATTTGTGACTCTTTTAAATTTTAAACAGGACTTTGTTCTGGTTTGAGATTTTTTTTCTGACATTTTAAATCAATCCTTGCCAGAATTTGGAAATACCTTACAGAAGATTGTGACTACATGGGAAGAAAGTAGAACTGATTCTGAACAAGAAGGAAAGTAATCATTTAGTTTTGAAGAATATTTTATTTTCAGAAGACTACTTGTAACAAGTGATTCCTTGTCTCATTCTCCATAGTTTTCTATATTGCTCTCTCTCCTGTCATTCTGCTGTGTTATGGGACTCTTGCTGAAGGTGAGCACATTTGGAAGGCAAAAAGAGATTTGCAGTATTTCCCTTTTGAAATGCTGTCTCCTATCTAAGAAATGACAGCTGTTCATATAAACACACTACCTTTTTGTTGCTGCTTCTAGAAATGCTTAACACAGAATTGCAACTGAGTATCTGAGTGGAGAAGGAATGCAGGTATTTGAGATCTACAACCTTCTGTGCCTCAGCTCAGCACCAAGCACAGCAGAATCTTCAGCTCTGTTGAGACTGTGGTGCACAGTGGTATTTGAAATGCTTAGTGTGGAATTCTGTGCTAAAGCAGTACTCAGTACTTCATTTCTGGTGCTCATTGTGGTACTGTATTCTGAAATTAAATTCTCTGAATAAGAAAATATTTTTTCACAAGCATAAATTGATAAGTATGTTCTACATCATGTTCTTTACACCAACTATTATGTTTGCATATCTTATCTCTGACAATAACATCTAAAGCCAATGGAGAAATTGTGCTCTGATGCTTATAAATGCTTAGATTTTAAACTTTTTTTTTCCTATGATAATTGTTAAAATGCCTGTCAGTAGAGGAAACTCTGGAAGACAGCTAAAATTTTGTCATAGAAAAACAGATTTCCGTTAACTATATTGAAAACATATTTTCTAATCTTTATAGCTGTTACAAAATCTCAATACATCAAACCAAATAGGACGCATTGTAAATAAACACAATTATGCTTTAAACATTGCTAAGAAAGAAATGAAATAGCTTTTGATGAAATATCACTAGTTCAAAAGAAAATAAACAAACTAAAACATATGTAAAAATATAGAGGATGAGTTCATCTTACTGGACTGTTTTGGAATTGCCTGGTACTTTTGAGAGATCAGTAGCTTATGCTTCTTGTTATGCTGTCACTGATATTGATGTGAATAAGGTAATCTATAAAGTTTCCAACCCTATGAAAGTGTAGGACCATGGCATATGCTGCTGTGATTTCTCTTTGGATCAAGCACTCATTTAAATTTCATTAATGAATTCATAGTGGTTTTAAAATGACAATAGCTCTTTCTCCATTTCTGAGTTTCAAATCTCCTCAGACACGGCTAAATTTTTTGACTGTTGGCATGTATAAATGCATAGGCTTCAGAAGGAGTGTGTTTCACTCTGTAGTGTACAGATTACCCATTTAAGTAATCTTCTCCCTGTCCACAGAATCATACTGAGGTGTGTTAAATACCCTTTTAAATTAAATGCTTAATGTCAACATAAAGTTCGTGGTAGTTCATAAGAAATGGTGAAGATCATTAGTGCAGTCTTCATTGATTAAGAGTGTTTGGATAGCATGGGCAGTTCTTTTGCAGACTCTCTGTAGAAGAAGTGAAAAGAAATTACACAATACAATAGCATATTTCTGTCAGAACACTTGAAAGGTTCATCTTGGTAACCACAAAATTCTGACTCTGGCATAGCACTCATCCAGATAACAATATCAAAATAATAAGTGTCTTATGGACTTTATGAGTTGCAGAAATTCATTTTCTACACAAAGCAAATATTTGAAAATGGCAGGTAGCATTGTCACACGTTTGTTGAAAGTGAGAAATCTGAGGCATCTAAACAACTCCAGATTTTTGAGAGGCCTCTGCTTTAAAATATGAACACATTTGTTCATATGAATGGAATGAACCTTTGGCCTGCAGGAAATTAGTATGTGCCATAAGGGACTTTGACATGCTTTTTGCCACGATCTTTATGATTGCTGTCATTAGTTTACCTTTTGGTGTTCTTCAGATTTTTTTTATCCTTTACCTGTATTGTCAAAACATGATTATTTGTAGTGTGTATGTGCTGTAATAGCAGTTTATCTTTCCATGGTTTACAGAGAGAGTTAGAAGCCAACAACTGTAATTACTTCCATGTTCATAGCTTAACAGTAAACCAGGAAAGTGAAGTTAAGGTATGCCATTGATGCAGTACATCAAGAAAGAATTACAGGGTGAAATCATTGCTATACATTCTTTTGATTTAATGATGGCTGTTACTTAAATTTGGTTTTGGGGGGTTTACCACTGTCTGTTGTGTTTATGTGAACGGAAAAAAGAGTTTAAGTTACCTGTTTTGTGAATATCTTCTTGTTGTTCTTATTTGCTGCTTCTTCTGTTTGGCTCAGCATAATTGTAAATTCCAGATAATGACTTTCTACAATAACCTGGCTTTGTGTTGTGTGGAACCTGAGCAGTTTTTACCCTTAGTGGTGGAAATATGTAAGCAAGGGTAGAACACATACATCAGAGTTCAACTGTGAAGTGTCACAGCCACTACTCTCTACTGGCTTGCTCACATTTGTTAAACATATTTAAATAAGGCAGATGCCTCTAAGGTTGAAATGAGTATAATTAAGACTAATATGCAACAGGTATTCTCCAATAATGGAAGTCTTAACATCTAAGGATACAACTCATTTGCACAGAAGTATTTACATGTATAATTATTTTTTGATATTTTGGCAGCTAAATTTGAATATGCTGTATGTAGAATATAGCTTATTTGTTGTGGTTCATGTTTTTATTTTTTCTTCCTGCCATAACCATGCATATATTTAAATATTATTCTCTTACTGAGGCAAACTTGAATTCAACACAAGAAATATTTAATTTCCTAAACATCACCAGTATCACCACGTGAAAAGATGCAAGTCTTCCATAATCTATATGATGAAAAATGTTTAGCCAAATATGGAACACAAGAGTTAGATCTAAGTGACCTGAAGATACTGAAGGGTCTAATTGAATATGACAAGTAGCAAGAGGTCTGAAGTTAATATAAACTTTCTTCATTTAGTGCATTAAGCAGCTTTGCTTGGGCCAAACAAAAAATATATGCTAAACAGAAAAGGAAATTCTAATCTCCAGTGTAGTCCCTGTGCCCATTCAAATGGTCCACATTACCTGGTTCTCATCTGCTGAAAATTAGGGCTGGTTTCCTACCCACATTTACCAGTATGTTTCCTCTTGGTTCCCTGAGAGTCCACTAGACTTCCTCTTGCTTTAGTCTTATGTGGTACTGTCATATTGGCATTCAGTTTTAGAAAGGAGAGCACACTTATATTTTTAAGGATATCTCTGGGCACTGCTGTGAAGCATGTGATAGCAGGGCACTTTTGTCACAACCTAACTTTTACACAGAAAAGTCTGAGCTCACCTTGTAGAAAAGTGCTTTGTGCTAAAGTGGTTAAGCCAGTAGTTAAAAAAAAATTGAAGCAAGATTATGACATACTTGTACGGCATTTTGTGAGCAGACCTAACAAACTTTCCCTACAATGTTGAGCCCGCCAGGCACATTGCAGCAACTACATGGCACTCAGTTCTGGCCAGCTGGCTCATGGCACAGTCAAGGCTTGCATTCCATTGCCTACAAATATACTCCATACTTGCAATAGCAGTGTGAGCAGGGGAGTGGTCACACTGACCTCACAAACAGCCCCCTTCTAGCTCAAGTGACAGGGATGAGGGAGGCCATGTGTCTGGGAGGGAGATGGTGAGGCCAGTTGCTTTTCAGATGCAGCTACTGTCTTCTAGAAGTTCCCTTTGAAGTGCCCAGCTGCCACTTAGCAATGTAGCTCACCCTTGTAACATGACCATGCTGTGAGCACAGCAGCAGCAGGAGTGGCTCCAGCTAACTCTCTTCCCTCTTAGGAAGGCTTGCTTGCCTATTTACAGTTTGCATGGAGGGATGGAGAGACAGGCCTGCTGTAGGCTTTGTTCTCTTGATTCCTTGTTAAAGAGCTTCCTCATTTGTTTCAATTTCTAGTCCCCCTGATTTTTTTGGAGACTGTAGAAAAGCAGAATAAATTTTAAGTTCACATTAGTTTCAGAACACTATTTTTAATGAGTTATGAATGTTTTGGATTTAAAAGGTCCTTGTTTCTGCTGGCAATGACTGCAACATTACTTTTTTGTTTTGTTTCAAAACAGTCCTTGAAGATTTAGATTTGAAGACCCTGAGGAGAAATTACTAGGATTTAACCTTCAGTTTCCTTGTGTTCCTACCTCTGTGTTCTCCACTTAGTTTTCGTTTGATGGAAGATTGCCTAAAAAATGCTTATTATCATAATAAAATAAGAACG
The DNA here is from genome assembly GCA_013397555.1 of Urocynchramus pylzowi. NCBI lineage: Eukaryota > Metazoa > Chordata > Aves > Passeriformes > Fringillidae > Urocynchramus > Urocynchramus pylzowi. The sequence continues at coordinate 30,004 of VZRH01005214.1, forward strand.
GTCTGAAATAGTTGAATTCCCCAGGAAGTAACAGTGATTTTTTTTCTAAATTAACATTTGTCATGGGATTTAATGTGGTCATTCTTTTTTAGGGACTGAAAGGAGATGCACAGATTTAACATGTGCACCTTGTTAGCAATGTTTTGACAAAGAGCAGCAGCTGTATAAACTAATCTTCCTGTAGCTTTCACACATGGGACTCAATTAACAATGAGCCACTTTCAGTATCTAATCCTTTCTATCATTTAAAAAAGAGTTTCCTGGTTTCTGTACATTTTTCCATGTCTAACTCTTACCTATAAACTGAGGCAAGTGGCAGACTGTGAATGGACTGACCTTGCACGACATTTTATATGTGATTTATAGAAGACAATGGCACTTGTGTTTATATTCCTGGTAAACTCAGATTAAAGTGAAGATTAAAGTCTGTTATTTGCAGAACGTTGTAATGATTGCAGGATCTAGAAGAAAGCTTTGTTTGAAATTCCGGTGTTTCAAGCTCTGAAGTGTAGAGAATCAAGAAGCATTGCCCCAGGTATATCATTCAACCTCATTGTGTTAAGTGCTCTGGAGGAAGGAGGAAGGAAGAGCTCTGTGGTTATTAAGCCTGTGAACCCATGGTATGTATTGTAAAAAAGTCTGTATTTACCTATGGTATGGTCAGGTCACAAGATTGGATAATTGGGCCTTTAACTAATTTCCAGGTGGATCTGTGGCCAGAAATTGAAGTATTAGGTATTTACACAGTGAAATCTCAGGAAATTTTGAGAGGTTTTAGAATAAGAGCAAATTAATGTGAGCTCCATTTCAATTGTGCTTGACATTTCAACCTTTAACTTGAAATTACTGCCCTAGAATGATCTAAAAAGGACATTCTGGAATTGCAGGGGCTTCTTGTCTTTTGCAAGTGAGCAGGAAGATGCCAAAAGGATATAAAGGCAGAGCCCAAACATTATGTCATTATTTTTTTTCTTTCACCTAGTGAAACTTCAGTAAAGTTTGAATTGCTAAATTCAGAATAGGCTATTGTCACTACTTGCCAAATAGTACATGCTTGTGCATCTGTCTAATCTATACATGAAAGCCACAAACAGAAGCACATAATTTGGCACAGCACCAGAAGCATGCCTCGGCACACTTCTGGAGATTCTTCCAAATGACTTACTGATTCAAAAATTCTATAATGTTTGCCTGTGTGCATGCGCTGAGTGTCTGGAGGAGTTAAACATGAGCTCCGCCAGAAAGCTAAGTGTTATGTTTGAATTTGAAAAATGATGATTATGTGTCCCTACTAATTTACCAGGAGTCCTAGATGTGAGGGTTTTTTGTGGTGGTTGTTGTTATTGTTTGTCTGTGTGTATGTGTGTGTGTGAGAAAAGGTGTTGTTTTCACTAAGAGAAAATTCACAGAGGCAGTGTACATAAAATGGACAGGTATTGAAGAGTATTTCTTAGTCAGAAATGCTTTCTCCCCCCTGCCCCCCCTTTGTTTTCTGCTATTTCTTCCCCCTTTTTCTGTCGAATTTTAAAAAAATAGGGTATGACCACTGCTTAGAGACTTCAAAACTAGCATAGAAACCTTTTCCTTAAAAAAAATTATCTAGTCAGGAAATCAGTCTTTTTCTTCCTTTAGTAACCACTGTTCCACATGTTAGACTCTTTAGGCTCTTAGACACCTCTTTTATTTCACAGTGAAGTGTTTCAAATATTCAGATAAGTTTAAAGGTACAACTCCATGAAAAAGCTGACATGACTTCAACGTTTTTTTTGGAGAAGTCATCAATATTCTCCTCTGGCTATCTCCATACAGCTTCCCACAGAAGCCTTCTCTTGCCCTGAAACTGCTGGTTGTTTGTCTCATCTCTTTGCTGATTTCTATTTCACACTGGTGGGAAGTGTTTAGGTGATCAGAGGATGAATTTAGTCTGGAAACTCATTGGTTTAAAATACCATATTAACAAAAAGCAAATGTAATTATTTGATGCTTTGAAATGTAATGCAATGAAACACAGCACAAGAGTAAGCAGCCATTTCATTTTTTGAAGGGGTGTGAGTGTCCCCCTTAGCTTTAAAACAGTAATCTCATTTCTCTCATGCTTCTTTGTCACTCTAGGTGTAAAAATACAAAATTTTAAATAGTGTATTCTGTCGGAGCTATTTCACTCTAAATTACTGTTTTATCTGCAAATGTTTAGAAAAAAGATGCTTTAGAAGATGAAAAGATACTTTAGTTCCAAGGCAAGTTTTCCAAAAGGTATTGTATTATACCAGAATAGCTGTGCTGGTAAATCTGCTGTTTTGGACAAATCTTTTGTGAACAAATCTTTTTTTGATTGCACACTGTATGTGCCAAAAATTGAGGTAGGTGCATCTGTACTCTGGTCCATGCTTATGTCCATCTTTCATCAGAGCAATGACGGACATTGTATAGAAACCAAGAGAAATCTGAATTTTCTTGGGTTTTAAAACCTTTGATTTGGAAATATTGCCACCTCACAGTTGTAAATGCAAAAATACAATTTTTTTTTTTTTCTTGATGAATAGAGAGGGTGAAAGACAACCTATGTCATAAATTGAGATTCTGGCTTTTAGTCTGGACACTACCAGGAGAGACAGGCAAGCACAGCGTATTCTGTTGCAACAAGAAAAAGACAGAGCCTGTTTTGTCTTTTTTTACTGTGGTAGGTTGACCTTGGCTGGCTGCCAGATGCCCACCCAGCTGCTGTCTCACTCTGCCTGCTCAGCAGAACAGGGGAGAAAATGAGGACAGAAAGCTGGTGGGTCAAGATAAAGACAGGAGGTCACTTACAGATTACCCTCATTGGTAAACATACTCAATTTGGGGAAAATTGATCCAATTTATTGTCAACTAAAATAGAGTTAGATTGTGAGAAACACAGGAAAAATGTAACCACCTTCCTCCCACCTCCTGCCTTTTTACAGGATCAACTTTACACCTTCATTCCTGACTCTTCTACCACCCTCTGTCCTGGGCCCTAGTGATGCAGGAAGATGGGGAACTAGGGTTTTGGTCAGTTCAGAACAGCTGCTCTCTGCCTCCACTTTTCCTATGTTCCAGCATGCATCTTCTCCATGGAGTATAGTCCTTTAGGAAATACTTACCTGTTCCAATGTGGAGTCCTCCACCAGCTGTAGTGTGTACATCTGAACACAGGTGAGGAGAAACTTTACTGTGTGGGTGAACAGGTTTCCCAGAAAGGTTGTGGAGTCTCCCTCATGCAGAGATACCCAAAAGCTGACTGGACAAGGCCTAAATTACATACTTTAGGGGACTCTGCTTAAGCAAGGAGGTTGGGCCATATTACCTCCAGTGCTCCCTTCCAAACTCACTCATTCTGCAATTCTAGCGTGGTCCTTTCCACAGGCTGCAGGGACATACTTATTCCACCACAGTCCTGGAGCACCTCTTCCATATCCTTCTCCTATGAACTCAGTAATTTTAGGGTTGTTTATTAAACTTTCCTTTTCCCTCAGTCCTCATTGTTTTGCCCTTTGTTGCATACATTTTCCTAGGGGCACCTCTGTGTTGGCTGAGGGTCTTGGCTTTGCCCTGTGGTGGCTCTGGAGTCTGCTGGGGCCAGGGCAGACACTGTCTGTTCCACAGAGGCCAGCCCTGCATTCCCCCAGTGCCAGCACTGGCTACCTACACCCAGTTCACTGGGCATTGAAACGTGTTTCCTCTTGGAAGAAGACTCCATTCATTGCATATGATATGGGGCATTAAGCCTTTCCTTAACAGGTAAAGAAGAAGGAAGTGAGACTTCTTCCTTCATACTTCAAACTTACTGCATTAAGCTAAGCATGTATCAGATATGCAAAGCATCACAGATGTATTCTGCATTACATTTTTTTTAAAGACTTGTTATGGAGCAGAAAGACTCATTAACAATTGTATTCACTGTTTTGAAGGCAGCTTGTAAAAACATCTCTACTTGTAAGAAGGATGAGACCTGTTAGCGGTTGTTTCGGCTGAGGTCTGGAGTGAGCTTAACTCATGAGGTGTGAGGAAAATTTGAGTTAGTGTACATAAACAGGCTTTTGGCTTCTATCACAGAAACTGTGGTTTAGTAGTACAGGACTGATTTATTAATTTCAAAACTTTTGACAAAAAACTTTACATTTGTGTACTTTCTTGTTGTGGTTGGAGACTCCAGCCTAAATGCCGCTATTCTTCGTTCTTCTCTTTCACCCTTTTTCCTCCTCCAAACAATAGAGAAATTTTAGGACAGTAGTGTGATGTATTAAATATTCTTCAAATGGGTTTAGAGTTTTCTCTCTGTATGGAAAGCCTTTTAAAAGTAAGCTAAATAAGCACAGCTGCAAACTCAGCTACTCTCTTCTGCACTCCAGGGAAAGCCTTGTACCAGCTCTTGGTGTGAACATTCTTAGCTTGTGCTGAGTGCCTTTGTGCAGGAAAATTTATTGCATTGGCAAAGTTTAGAAATATGATGGCATTGCTAACTCTGGACAATGCTGCAATGATTGCCCAGTGTAGACAGACTGTTAAATGAAATACATCTTGGAAGCTACCATATTTTCCTGTGCAACTGGTGTGGATGGGCTGCTGAAGAGAGAATTCATCATATACAGTTCATATCTAGCAATTTCTTTTCTTCTTGTAACTTTTAATAGAAAAAAAAATGTTTCTGTAGTTACTTTTGTGAGACTAACAATTAATCATCAGCAGAATTGAGGACAAAAGTTTGTGGGAAAACGCACATGAAAAATAACATGAAAATGAACATTACAGTGAATGTTATTCTGCAGTTGCAGGAACCGAAAAATGCATCCAGTATAATGAATACTATTTCCATATATCCCTATGTATCCCTAACATTAAGCCAGGAAATTAATTTCCTGTAATGTTTCTATTGAAATGATATAGAAGATTAGATCTTGGCTTTTGGACCTGCATATAGATTTTTCAAAAATTTCAAATATCCATTTTCATGTTGTATGCCCCCATTCAGATGGTAAACTGTTTTAGCCCCTGTCAGTCAATGGCCAGGAACTTGGATTCTCTGGGAATTTAGATCAGGTTCTTCAGTTTCATTAGTGAGCTTCTCCTTGATTCCTGCCTGATTAGAGTTAAAAGACAAAACTCTTTTGGACATTGCTAGGTGCTTCAGCTTCTCAGCTCTTAGACTGAAACTCTTGACACATTTGCTTATCTCCCAGTCATGGTAAAGCAAAATCATATTTTTAAGACACTTCGAAGCACTTGGATAAAAGGCAAGTGGTTATCAGTATAAAATCAGCAATTCTCCATGGTTATTGCATTGTGCTGTCTTGGAGACTGCTGTATTACCTTGTTCCTGAAATAGGAAATGACTGTGGTATTCCACAGGCTGTGGTTTTGGAACTGTCGATAAATCTTGATAAGAAGTATATGTAAGAATCCAAAATCTCTGGACCAGATTTTTGAGTATTCAGTGTTCTCTTTTGGCTTGATGACTGGGGGAAAGTTTTTCAAATTTTATCCTTACAATATTAATTTTATGTTGATGGAAAAAAACCCCTTAACCTTTTTCCTGAAGTCTATAAAATTAAAATAAAAAATTGGGCACTCTGGTAGATTCACAAAAGAGATGAAGTTGTGTTCTCATATAAAATAATAAAATCATCATTTTTAAGAGCTTCATTGTCAAAATATAAGTCCAGTTATATAACTTTAGTTTTGTGTCCTCAATTACATCTAAAATCGCATAAGTACATTGTCATCTGGGGGGGAAAAAGGCTTCTGTTTTGTCCAAAAATGAGTTTGCATTTCTGAATAAAGCACTGATGTGTCACTCGGGGAGAACAAAGTCCAGCCACTTTATTGCACAGATAGAGAGGAAGAATGGTCCCACAATGGGTGGTATAGTCTAACAGTTGGCAGTAGTGTCACATCTGGCACTGATGAGAGTTTTGGTTTGGCTTAATCACAGTGAGCTACACTGCTTTTTAAAATAATTTTGGCAGCCAGCAACAGAAACATCCACTCTGTTGGTATAATCTGTAATTGAGCATGATTTAGAACAGAAACAGAAAGTGTAGTTGAAGGCAGGACACTGCATTTGGCCACTACTTATCTAGCAGTGGTGGAATGGGTTTACAGTGACTCCTTGTCTTTGGTATGAAGGATGCTGCATCAAAGGAAAAATATATGAAAATATGAACAACACCCCCAACCTTCCCTCCCCCNAACTCCCCAAACTTAATTTTTTCCCTTTTTAGTCTGTGCTGGTGCTGGATGTCACCTTGTTTGCTGTCCTGCAGTTCAGAGGAGGTCTGTGGTAGGGTTGTCTGCTGCTGTGCTCTTTCCAAGCAATGCTGTGGTTGGAGCACACATTAATTGATGATGTTGAACATGGACAAATCTCAGTCTGAAAATGGTAAAAACTGCACTCAAGAGACTTGGAGCTGCTACTGTGATTAACCAGTAAAAGTCAGGAATAAAAGTGTTGTCAGAAGTGCCTGCTGAAGAATGTGGTCTTACTCAGATAAAAGACAGGGTTTAGTCTTGCTTCTGATGAACTGGTGACTGTTTTACAGAAAAGCATCATTGAAATGGTTGGTGATCTCAGCAGACAAACCCGAGAATGAATAGGCATGGTTTACTGAGCAATTGCTGCTCTCTTTGATGTGGTTACTCTAGAAAATCATTAAGGCGCATTGATAGATCCATGAGAGGAAACCACTGTCCCTGTTTATATGTGCTTTGCTCAGAATTTGGGGGATTTGAGCCATTAGCAGGCCAGTTTTATGTACTACTTTTACTTGTGTTTTACACCCCTCCTCCCAGTCCAAACCTGAACAAGTGAAGCACATAGTACATCCTGCCCTTTCTTATAAAATCAAAACTGTTGTAGAAGCCTTAAAATTTTGGAATATCTATATACAAGTTCCAGGATGAATAGCTGCAGAGAAGTAAAAGTTTTCAATACCATCTCTGATTCTTCACTTTGAAAGTTACAGTGCAGGAGTGAAAGATGGATGCACAAACAAAATAAAGTAATTTGTGTTAGTTACAAAAGGCTGGAGAATTAAACCTTTCAGAGTAAACCATTTTGCATACCCAAAGTAGCATGCTCAGAAAAAATATATCCCCATGAAGGAGGAGGGGAAATAATGCAGAATTAGGAGAAATAATGCAGAACACCCTTATCAAGAAAAAAATTGAAAACGGAGAAATAATCTGAGGACTTTTTTCTTGGTTTTGAGCACATTTGTGCTGCTGTGATTTTTTTTTTTTTT
>VZRH01005214.1:37323-68708 GCA_013397555.1 Urocynchramus pylzowi
TTTTTTTTTTTTTTGTGTTTTGTTTTTGTTTCCTGCTTGTTGCACAAAATGTCACTCCTTGTCCATATAAGCACTTTCTTGATCAGACACTTTTGTGCCTTCAGATATGATCTGGAATTCCTTGTCTTATCTCGTTAATGCCATTGGAGGTGAAAAAAAGGCTGTTTCCCTCTTGCTAATTATGGTGAAGTGACACGTTATGTTGTATTGTAGTTAACAACTTCAGGGGCGTCGAGAACCTTTAGTTTTGCCCCTGGGGAGTGTGACTTTTCCTCTTTCACTCAGCTCCAGGAAACTTGAACATTTGTATTTTCAAGACCACGTACCATTGGGAAGGAAGCAGGGGTGGAGATGTGTGCAGAGATTATGCGGATATGAGAAGCAATATGCTTTGTAAAGATCTAGGAACTTCAGAATTTGGACAAATATGAACTCTTAACTGCCATGTCCTTTAGCATATTTAAGGGTTCAATTACAATGTTGTTAAATCTAGCAACCTGTCAGAAAATTCTGTGTAGAATTTTTTTTCATATGTGGCTATCACAGATCACACTTTTTCCATAACGTTCCCTTCATGCACTTTAGCATACATAATGTGTATGCAGTGCATGTGTCTGTGTGTGGGTGCACAAGCTTTCATGCTCTAACTGCATTTTTCTGGAATACATATTTATCATTCATCATGGTAAAGGAATTCCTTAACTGTGGGAACTAGCTATGAAAAAATAATTTAAAAATATTTAGACCAGTTTAGCATAAACTCTTTCCACTTGGATATTGCATTTGCAAACAGTAGTCTGGATTTAAGTTTAGACTCACGAATTCTACATCTCTACTTGCTTTAATTTCTAATTCTGAGATAATAATTTGTGAAAAATACATAGAGCCTTCAGACAAAATTTAGATTTACTAGATATTTTGTAAATTGATGGTACCACTCAAACTTTGGTTGTGTGCATTCTTGTAGATTCAGTTAACAGTGTACCAGCTGAGAAAAAAAAAAAAAAAAATCATTTTCTTTCCTGTTAGAACTCCCTAAACATATTAGCTCAAGGCCAGATTCAGTGTGGTTTATCGCTATGCTTAAGTGCTTCTGCAGGGCAACATGTCCTAGAGCAATATATAATTTGTGTGTTCTTACAGTAAGAACAGAAGCAGTACATTCCTGCAAATTGAATTACCCATGCTTTTATCAGTGAATAAAAAACTGTATATCCTTTTTATCAAATAATCAATTTAACTAAAGTCAGTGAGAATCCTGAATGCACCATGTTCTTCCTTGCTGTATTGCTTCACTGTTTTCCTGGTGTTTTCTGAGATGTGAAGGAGCAATATGTACCTATGGATCAGGCAGGGCAGGAACAGCTTGTGGGAAGGACACTGCAAACAGTTCTGTGGCAGGGAGTATGAGCATAGCAGGGAGGAGCAGGATAATTTTTCTGCCTACAGACCTAATCATACTGTGAAGGAAGCCATAGTTTCAATATCAACACATCAAGTCCCCTTTAAAGAAAATTTCTGCAAAAGTGGAGCTTTTGAGAAGACAGAATGTGGGGCTCATCCTATCAGCATAGAAATCTGTGCAGAATAGCCTGTCTATGTGATTAATATATTTCCTGTTTCTTCTTTATTCTGGTTCTACGGCACTGACACATTCAAGTGATAGTAATTTATTTTCTAGGGTATGTAGCTGTCTTATTTGGCAAAAGCAAACCTGGGACTTCCTCTTTAGTATTTACTTTATTTTGATTCCTCTCAACTTTGGGCTAAATTAAAAAGTTTTATGAATCAACCAAAATTTTCCTTCAAGTAGCAAAAATAATTGAAGTATAACCAAGTAAAAATGAATTTTTAAAATGAGGTTTTGACATGGTTTTCCCAGTAATTTGCATACATATTACTTGAAAAATATGAAGAAGCCAGACAACCAGTATCATCTTGTCTCAAAGCTAATTCTACAACATTTTTTCACCAGAAATAGTGCTGGAGGTCTTTACTTGCTACTATTTGCTACTAAGAGAGTGAAAAATATGCACTAATGGGAGTAATGGTGTTGATGAAGATGATCTGTAACAAGTAATTTCCTATCTACTTTTCAGGTTGTGTTTTTCTAAGTGACTGACTTAGAAAATGTTTTTTTATTTCTGTAACTGATTAAAAAGCCTTGCCTGTGATAGAAACATTTATTGGAGGTGTGCTCTTTGCAACAGAGACGTTACTCAGCAGCTCTGTGTCCTGTTTTGGAGGAAGCACTATTGACAGTGAATCAGTTTGGACTAACGAAAGACAAAGCATTTTTCCAACAATAATGTATTTACTGCCCGATTTATTTTTATTCACTGAACTAAAACACATTATATATGAAGGTATTAATGGTTTGTTTTTCCTATCTCTGATTTTGATAAGAGTCTGAGAATTATTTAAAATTAATTAGCCATCAGTTACAGTTTGCATTTAAGAACCACTTTTGAGACTGAAGTACAGGGTGAGGTGCAGGGCTGTCTTTCACAGTGAAAAATTGTTATGGTTTCCAGAAAAGTGTTGCAAAGTACAGGAAACACGTATCTTTTCTCTGAATGCTGGAGACATTTAAAAGTGCAGCAACAAATGTATGGTTTAACCATTTTAGTTGAGTTCATACCTGTGTTTAAAAGAAAGATACTTATTATCTGCATGAATTGTGGCAAAGTAGCTTCAGTAATCAAATTAGTAGGCAACATGTGCATATGAAGTGTGTCAATGTTTTATCCTTTGCAGTCTGAACTAAGTGAAATCTGCCTTGCAGATATTTTACTTATTGAGTATTTTATTTCTTTTGCTATTTTATAAATAGTTAAAGTTTTGCAGATATAATAGACATCTTTTTCCCCCCACAGAATTTTCCTCACTCTAGTCCTCATTAAGTCTGAAAATATCTTTACTTAAGATATATGTGTTACATTTGGAGTAACTGAATTGGGGAGGGAAAGAAGAGAGAAGAATTACCAGGTTACTATGAAATCTTATGGAAACAAGATTTCTCACAAAACATGCAGATTTACAATCATTCTGTGAAGATCAACCTCTTAATGTGTTTTTCTTTTTCTTTTGATAAAGCCCACACAGAGGGGTAGAGATGTGTTCTGCAGGAAAGTTCTAGCCACTCCTATCCTCTTAGCTTCAGTTTTTGCCTTTGGCAGTTAGTAAGGCACATTTTTAGTAACTGAACTGTGGAAGGTTAGATTTTTTTTCTTCCTGGACTATCTCTCCCTGCCACCACCCCCCACCCCCCCTACCCCATATATTTCCCTCCTCTAGTGCGGAGTGTTTTTATTTCTACGTGTGACAAGTCTGCAGTCATGTGTTCTTTCTGAGTTATAATGACTCAGATGTCATAATTAATTTGATGAGCAGGTGGGGGTTATTAGCCTTGTGCTTCACTTGCTAATAGCTGCACAGCTTTTCTAAAGTACTCTTTCAACTAAGGAGGCATTTCTTCACATAGAATAAACAGTGCAGCACAAAAGCCTCAGTTAGATAACTATCCATGGGTTTGAAAAGCTGCCAAGCAGATGTTGTTATTGGAGCGGGCCCAGACGAGATTGGGCAAGGCAGATGCGAGATGGGGGAGGGAGGAGGTTACACACAACCCAGGCGCTTTCGCTGCGGTGGCTGCAGAATGGGAGGCTGGGAGGTGTCTTCCCATAAACCAAATCCATTCTTCACTGGCCTCATGCTCATTCCTCAAGACCCACCCTTTAACTGTAAATAAATGTCGAGGAAGCCCCCTCCCTCTGCTTTGTCTTAATATCCATGTGGGAATGAAACCGAATGTTCATCCAGCAGTCAGTGACTTCTGGTTTGCATTAAATCGGCTGTGTGCAATTTTTGAAGGGCCTACAGAGACTTTGCTTCATACCTATCAACATATGTAATGAACATGACTGCACTGACATTTACCAGAACTCTTAGGTTCTGCTTTATTACTATAAATTAGGTTGTGCAAATTTAAGACAAAATGCTGTTTTGTTTCCTGTCACCTCTTGTTTTGTTGTTTTTTTTTTTTTCTGTCAAGATTTTTTCTTCTTTACTAAAAAATAATAAGTATAAAACATTAGTCCATTTTATTCTTATAAAGGAAAAAAAAAAACCAAACAAAACCCCTTAGAAAATCTGGAGGATTTTTTTGTGAGAGACAAGTAGATTGGGATGAAAATGGAGCTGATCTCTCTTTCACCCTCTCTGGATTTTTTCCCCCTCTGTGATCCTAGGCTTTTTTAAAACAGATTTCTCTGTCCCTCTCTCTCTCTCGATAAAATTGTGTAATCCTATTTTTCATTGACTTGATCTCAAGCCAGTGGTCTGGGCTTTTATTGCCAAGGGATAATTTTTGATAATGGGCTATTAAAACACTTAGAGCTTCCATCGTATCTTTCAAATCTATGTATGCATAGATTGTAGTTCTGTGGAGAAAGAAAATCCCTTTGTTGGCAGAAATCAATAGATTGTATGTTTTTGTAGTATAAATGACTTAAAAGAAATAGATGCTTGTTAAACCAAATGCAACATAAAAATATCACAGGATCCAGGTAAAAGATCACCTGGTAAAAGATGATGTTCTGAGTAATATGCCTCTATGTTTTATTTGTTACCTGCAATGATAATTTTCTGAGTCTTTTGCAGACTGATATGGTACTTACAGGGAAGTTGTTCCTGCAGTCTCTTTGACCATGGAAATTTACTGGTACATGACAAGATGTACTAGACATTTGGTCTTTCATTGCCATTTAAAATGTAGTTAATGTTGGTTTTAAAAGGACAGAGAGCTTAAAGCACATCTGTATATTCTATACAAATATGCACAGTTAAGTATTTGGTAGGTTTGATTTGTAAACTTTGTTAGTCTTCTTCAGTAGGTATTCTAAGTGTCATAAAAGCTCAAACTAAGATTTTATTTACCACAATGTTCTTTTTGCTAGCTCAGATTTGATTTTCCAGTCTGAACACAGTATGTTTACTTGCTTCACAAAACAGCAAAATGGTAGCCAAAAATCAAAGATTCATTTTTTCTCTCATGAATGGATGAAACTCTTGATATATTGGTCTATGAATTTTTTTTCCTGAATTTTAACATTGTTATTTTTCATGGTTATTTTTCAAGGACTTTTTCAGCAAGTCCTTGGACTCTTGCTGACCTGCTGACCTTATCCTTTCAGGATTTCTATAGCTAGGGTCTGGTATAATACAATTTGAAAAGAAAAGAACATAATGCAGCAACATTTCAAAACACAAGCAATTAAATTGCTTTAGGGGAAAACAGCAATAGCACAGCCTCTATACATCCTCATATGGTGGCCAGACTGACCTGGAAATCTTGTTTTTTCTACCTTTTCATGTAGCACCAGGAAGCTGATGTTGTAGGACTCTCCTGTATTATTCCTTATCTTCAGGCATTAGCTCCATTTCATTCCTAGTTTTTCTCCCTTGATTGACCAGCAAACATTAAGATGTTTATCCTTAACTCTTCTCCAAAATGGCACTATTTTAATATCTCATTCAGCTGCATGGATAGGATTAAGATTTGTCTTCTCAAAAAAAAAGCAGAAAACACAAATCACCCTCAAAATCATATATCTAGCGATAGGGGAATAAAAGAGTTTGTAGATCTGCTAGGACACAAAGAACATCAGCCTGCAAAGGATATATACTAAAAACTTTGCTGCTAAGGGCCTCTGACCTTTTAACCATATTACCTATATTGAAGTTGGTGATATTTTTTTCTGAAAAGAAACCAAATGAGCATTAAAAAAAAAAAGAAGAGATTGGTTGCTTACTTTGGTTTACTCTTTCTAAAACACTGAACGTTTAACTGTGTATTTGCAGAATGCTTTCTTGTTTTCCTGATGGTCTTTCAATTTCCCAGCTGCACCATTTGTCAGATTCATGGAAAAGAAAAATTTAGAAGATGTTTAAGATACATTAAAATAAGATTAACAGTCCCTAGGGCACCAATCTAATCTCTCAGCACTCTTGTAAGGGAAAAAAACCCAAGAGAGGTTAAAGTGAATGTGAAATAAAAAGTCTCTTCACATGTAAAAGTCCAACTTCTTTTCATTAAATGTTATTCTGTTTGTACAAGATGGCTGTAATCATCCCAGTAATAGATGTTAACAATGAAAATAATAGCACATGGAGTTGGTAATCAATGGAGACTCTTCTCTGATGTTAATATCTTTTTCCCATGGTAAGTGTTTCTGACATATTTCACACAAGGCCTAAAGCTTCTTCAGGGACAAAAATTGCAGATACAATAGGAAAGATGAAATGCCATAGCAAAAAATCACTGACATTGCAGTCACTACTGTTTAGTTCAGGACTGTCCAAAACCAAAACTCCATAGTGCAAAGAATAATAATCACTCAAATATAGAGAAACAGTGACTTTGAAGAGTAGCGGATAATATATAACAGACAATAAGATGAATGTGGCAGCAAGTATGAATCACTTATATGTAAACAGGAAAATCATAGGCAAATGACTGGTGTAATTTTGGCAGAAGCACTTACTTATACTAGGTGCTGTTCTAATATATGAGCTTCAAGAAGAAAAACTCTTTATGAATGTTTGAGCTGCTTGAGCTCCTGTCTAACAGCTAGTTAAAGCCAACCTTGAATCATATGTATTTTCAAGGATGTAAAATAGTAAACTAGATTTGCACTAACTATTTTTTTCTGGAATTATGACAGCAAGTCATAATTCTTCTGACAGCAAGTCAGTCAATTTTTACACTATTTATGCTCCAGCTGAAGAAAGAAAGTATTGGCTTGATCTCATAAGATTTTTAGTCCAACATTTTGTGAAATATCTTCTTATGAGGCAAGGGCCAGATATAAAACAAAAGCTTCTACCAGTTGAATAATGCTGGCTAGAAGCTGTGAGATTTTTCAGTAAAACTGTAGTCTGCTCAATTCAACTGAAGAAATGTTTGTGTTGTAGTCATCTGTTGTTCTGTGGCATTTCCCTGGGATAGTAAGTCAGTGAGTTCAGAAAAACTAGTACTCTGTTCCATGACTTTATTTTTTCAGCGAAAAAAGTTGATATGCAACCAATTTAATTAGTTTCTGCAAAGAACACAGAATATAATAACAGAAACACTGGCAGTTTTTGATGGCCACAAAATATTGTACATTCATAAGTATCATATATCAGTTTTATTTCAAAGGAGTGAACAGTTAACTTTTGTCAGTGTCATTACCATCTACAAGGAAAGATTTGTGACTTATATATTCACTGTAGAAGCTTCAAATTACTTTATTTCTCTTTATAATAATGCATGGGTATTGAGATTTTAACTTTATTAACTTAAAATTTCTGAGTTGGAAAATAGCTAATATCTAGGCATTTCAAAATGCTTAGCCTCAATCCTTTCCCAAAATACTATTCCAGCAGCTGTTCTGTCCTTACTAGCAGAACTAAAGGTGAAGCTGAATCTTGTGTTTTACCGTGCATAAAGCGGGAAGAGGAGCAAAAACTCAGTGTTATGCCATGCCAAAATGAACTGCTTCATAGAGAACAAGAATCCAGAGATACAAATTCATCCAGAATCCCAGTATACAAAGGACTAAGTGGAGCTGGAATATCTGAGGTCTTTGGTGTTTCCAAGGAGCGGAATCCCCTCAAAGAGGCTACAATTCCCTTGAAGTCAGACAAATCCCCTGACAGAGGCAGTACTTTGACAGTTTAGTATGAATCTATGTATTTATGATCTAGGACTTTGGTGTATAAATTCTTTATTTTATATTTGCTAAAGAGAAAGCTGCTCTTGTGCGTATGTGTGTATTACTGGCTTTTGTGATTAGCAAGTTTTTACTGTACATTGTTCACTTTACACCTATTTTATATCGCGTTAATACCATGTAGTTGTCTCCTTAGTGGAGTTTTCAAAAGCACATTTTCTGAGGTAAAACACCTAAGGAAGAGTCAAGTCTGCTTCCTGTTTCTGAAGACTTGATGGGCTTATGAGAATAAGATTTCTATGTGGTCTTCTTACTTGGCGTGACACTGGGTAGATTTTATTGGAGAAAGGTGATTTCCTAATCACAGCAGTGGAAGGAGTCATAAAGGAGCCTGCCTTCTAAAGGGGCAGAGGACATTATATATTTCTCTAATGAAAGGCTTTTTACAGTGTATCTAAGCTGGGAATCAAAGCCTGCATTCATCATGGAAATCTTAAAAATCTGACCTTGTCCTTTCCATATTGCTGTGAAGAAGGTAGGTAGAGAGACAGATGCAACCATTTTTCAGCTAAGCACTGTTCTGAACCCCAAAAGTTCCTTAAAAACAGTGAATATGCAGTGTCTCATGGGCTAAGAAGGGTGAATTAGACTTCTGCTTAAAGCAGCTGGATAGAATAGGAGACTGGTCAACATCTTTTGGGCCCAGAATTTTTTAATTGAGAATATTTTCAAAGACAAATCCCTGATGAGGCTAAATGCTGTCACTATACCCCATGAAGATCCATATTCTGTGTTAAGCTTGGCTAGCATTCATTGTCTATTTGGCAGCAATCTGGAAAGATATTTTCAGCTCCCAAATGCACTTTTCCTATATTCATTTTATTACAATTCTAAAATGTCTGCATTAGAGGTCCAATTGATTACTTTTTTTTCTTAAAAATTTCATTACTTCTTTTTATTCTAAATAAGATTGGTAACAGTATTGAGAGTTGAGGTGGCCAGGATCTTCCCATTACAAGGGTGCTCCTCTTTGTTTATAAATCAGTTAAGCTTCACTTCTTTGAACTTTGAACTTTGCTGTGCAGAATGTACCTGGAGCTGAACTTCATTATGAAGTTTCAGCAAAACTGGGCTAGGCATTCCTAAAAATGAATTAACAACACAAAAGTTTGATTGTAATAAATATACCTTTCAGCTGTTTTGTTGACAAGCTTTGCATTCTCCCTGCTGTTGAACAAAGTCTTGAAATTTGGCCTAGAGGTCATTGTGGTGTCAGGGTATTCCTGTTGCTGTTCTTCTGAAAAAAAGACTTGGGTGTGGCCAACTTGTAAGCCCTTGCAAAGATTCAGTTTGCATATTAGCTTACAGTCACATCAGATTTTGGCAGAAAAATCCATTTGAGGGTGTTGAGTGCTCTGAGCATTTCCAGTTCAGGAATAGTGCTGGACTTTCTGCAGATTTTGCTACCAGCTCTTGAGGTCCTCTTTGGATTTAAATAGAGGAATATTTTCCCTCTTCTTATCAAATTTCTTCATCAAATAGGCAAGGGAGGGGAAAAGGTGTTGGTTTTTAATATAGTGGGAACAAGGAGTTTCTTCTGAGAAGAAGAATGGCAAAAACCTAGGATAAAGAAGAACACATTACTGGTACACATTATACTGTTAAAAATGTAATGTAATGATATATGATTTATTAATGGAAATGACACAGCTTTAGAAAATGTGTCATTTTAGGATATTTTCAAGTAAGGAACTAGAATTAATTTTTGGCTTGCTGAAATGGCAGTAGTGAATGGAGGGAATGAACAAACCTCAGCTATTTCTCCTTTCCTCTTTGGCATTATTTATTTTTTCTTGGAAATACAAATGCTTGTGAAACCATGAAGCCACAGAGCTATGAAGTGTTTTTCAGATCTGATACTGGTGTGGTCAGCAGCCATTAGTCATTAGACAGAAGTTGCTGGTTCTTTTCTGTGCCAAGGGACTTTCAATGGCAAAGATATGAAGAAAAATAAGCTACCTAGTAGCACATAATGAGACCCTAATTTCTTCAAAGTGTTTGGAACACATCATGGAAGTTGAATTAGTTTAGGTTTCTTTAGAGTCTTGCTGTAAATGGCAGTATTATTTATGTATAATTTATGTAAAGAGGTTGGTATGACAGTATGCAGGAACTCTAAACATTAGCCTGAGAGAGTTCTCTGTTTGTGTCTGAGCAACACAGTGTAAATTATTTTTGTTTTCCACCCTATCAACTTACAAACTTAGCCAGAGTGTGTTATACCTGCATGGGGCTTGCTCTTTCTCATGTAAAAAATAATTATCTACCAATGCCAAATTATATTCTCAATTGCACTTTTGCCTTGAGTCAATCTGTACAGTCTGTGCAACTTTAATAAACAAATGTAGCTCTAATAGAAAGCTAGAATTTATTTCTCATGCTCTCTTAACTATATAGCCCTTCAAAAAAGTCTTTAGTTTCCAAAATGAGTAGGTTGGCCCTAGATAAGCATGTTGCTGGTGTTTAATAATGAACTTACCACTTGTTTTTACAGATTTTCATATTAATCTTTTCAAACTTTTTAAAAAATTACTTATTAGTTCTGCCCTTTTGAAGGTGAATCCCCACTGCAGTGTCCATCACTCTCCAATTAAGCTAGTGAAACATTTATTTACAGACTAAGAAAAAATGTGTTCATATTACTAAGTATATGTATTTTCAAAAATTTGACCACATTTTTTCAGTTATTCATATTTCTTCAGATTATCACTCAGAATTTTATATTTGGATTACACAAGAAAACCCTTCTGGTCAATTCTTGTATCTATAGAAGAAAGTGCTTTTGTTAACACTTTGCATGAAGAATGACAGATTTGGGCCTTTGACCTTTTTGCAGTTAATTACGTAGCATACATAAATCTACAATAGTTTATCCCCACAGATACAGAACATCCTCATAAGATCTCAGTGAGCTACATAAAAAAACTTTAATTATTGGTTGAACTACAATCTCAAATATTGTGAATCAGATACCATTTTTCTTAGGGGAGCTCTAGACTCCTGCTATGTATGTTTTGTGCACTGAATTTGAGGACGAAGCTGCAGTGGTGTAAATTCCTACCTCGTAATCCATACCAAACTCAAACTTTTACATGGAAGATCATCACAATTATAATCACAGGTGTTTTTTTTTTTTTTTTTTTTTTTTTTTTTTTTTGTTTTGTTTGTTTTGTTTTTTTTTTTTGTATTTCTGAAAATGCGAGAAGCTTCTGCCCTAAAAAAAGATTGAAGCCTCTGGTAAGACTTCCCACTTGCTCTGCTGTGATGCATAAAATTATCTGGAAAAAAAATTGTAATTGCTCACCAAAATCAATAAATTGAAGGCGTTATCAAAAAGCTTCCTCTTTCTTTCTGTCTTTCCCCCTGGCATTAAAACATTACTGTATGCATTGAATCTTTGAGAGAAAACCAAAATTCCAGAAAAAAAAATTAAGAACAACTTTCTTGCTCAACCGGCACTTTGTGTCCTGACTCCAATATGAGTCAGTGGTGGTACCAGCTAAAAGTGAGACCTGATACACCATGCTTAGGTTTGCACCCCATGCTTAGGAAGTGTTGTAAAAAGCCCATATCAGTAGTGGAGCCTGATTGTTCAAATATCTTTGTAGGTTTCCTGCAATGACCATATAAAGAAAATACTTCATAAAAATGAGTAAGATTTTTCTTCTATGCTTTCTTCTTTGAACACTGAAAAAAAAATCATTTCCAAATAAGTTTCACAGATGTTTAAATAGTATAGCCAGATTCCTATGTAGAGTAGTCCTGAAGGAACTTGTCAAAAAACTTCACTTGAATCCCTACTGTGTAACAGTTTGAGATTCTTTTCATAGAGACATCTTTAATAGATATTTTGTCTGAGATTTCCACATTGACATTGTAGTATCTTGAAAATGTCAGGCAGCAGTTTTAGGAAGTTTTTCTTTTATACTTTCCTAGACAGTGACCAGTTAAAGGATATGAGGGTGAAATTACAGCTTCAGGTGTGCTTTTTACTGGGCTTGAGGAAATTCACTGCTGCCTGTGGCACATAATGTGTGAGGGGCTTGCCTTTCCTAACTCTCAGTTGTAGACAACTGTCTTGGTTTTTCTTGCATGACAGCATGAGCCTGTTTGCACAGGTTGTGCAGCAGAGTACATAGAGATTGTGTGCTTGCACCAAACAGGCATTTACCCTTTGAGTGTTTGAGGTCATTTTACACTGTGCTATTCTGAGCCCTGATCTTCCCCAGCCCTGTCCTGGCCTCTGTTCTCCACTCTCTCCTTACCATCTTTAATTCTGGCAACAAAAGTTCATTCCATAGCTCAGGTCAGACAGAAATGATGCATTGCATCACAGCTGCTTTTATGAAAGTGTTTATTTCATATCTGAAATGTTTTTATATACATTTGCTCTGCTATGACTTGCAGGAGGAGAAAGAAAGCAGTTTTACTGGAGGCAAAACAGCCACCTGTGAAAACTAATTGCGTAGGTTGTGTTGTGCTGATATCTCTGGGAATGATCCATCAGGAAGAAAGTAAATATCCTTAATCTTTTAGGAGATCACCTATATGCCAAAATGATCTTCTTTATCAAAGTGGTGATTGAAATATCCCTTCAGATTTACAGTGGTATGTGTAAGGGGGGGAAGGAAGGGAAGGAAGCATAACTCCTGTAGAGGCAGGTGCCTCATCTCAGCAAAGTGTATAGACAAATGAAAAATTATGAACTTGAGAGGCTCTGACTAAATTGTCTCATTAAAGACTGTAATTTAATATGCTTGGAATCCATTTACTTTCAAAGAAGAATTTCAAGAGACCAGGCTGCTCTTCAGGTTTTTTTTCCTCCCCATTCAGTAAGATGAGGCTTGCAGTGTCAAATTATGCCCCTCTCCTAAGTGAGAGTGAGAGTGCCCAAAAGTTCTGCTCTCCATCAGCTTTCCAAAATACACACAGTAGACTTAAAAAGAAAAATGGATTAAAAATGCAGAGCTCTATGGCAGTTTAGCTGTCTGCCACCTCTGGGTGTATTGTCCATGCAATCGTGTAAAAACTAGCTGTGGAAAATTTGAAAAAAAATTGGGGCATTTCTTTAAGGCATGGGTAGGAAAAACTGCTTTGTTTCTGCAACGTGCTGTGCTCCTCAGTGGCTGCTGAGAACTTCTGGGTCTCCCACCTCCACTGACTGCAGTGGCTTAAGGACTGTGCCCAAGTGCTCCAGGCTTGATTGTGCATTCCTATGTTACAGGACAAGGTGGCGACTGGGCTTGTATCAGCCTTCTCACAAGGTGAGGACTTGGACCCAGGATGCTGCTTGACTTACTGAAACACTAAAGGCCAGGGTGTTCACCAGGCAGAATTATTTCAGTCCAGTCTGGCTGTCTCTTCATTGTATGATAAAATGACTTTCCCTTATTTTTAAACTTTCAGTTTCACTGTACCTTAGAGACAGACCAGCTGAAGAAATGATCTGCTCTGTAAAAGCACAAAACTTGCTGCTAACTCCATTCCTGTGATTTGTGACCATTGAGTAGAGTTTTCAGACAGCTTTTCCATCTTATTTTTGGATTTTTGGGTTGTGAGCAAACAACCATTATCATGGTGAAAATGATAATTAACTGCTTTTTGGCCTGCTTATATGAATGGGATATTTGACTGATGCATCTTGATACAGCTTAATACTTGTCATATATACTCAGTGACAGTAAAAAACATTACAGCAAATTGTAAGTGTTTAACCATTTTGTAGCTCTGTGTTTTAAGCAAAATATGAAATCATGTTTCCCCCACCATTTCCTTAATCTTAAATTCAATCTAATGAAGTTAAGGTTGGAATATGGGAGAAAAAAAGCCCACCAGCTGATAAAGAAAAGAAAAAAAGAATCAAAGGGCTGGGCTCATCATGTAGTATGCTTCTAACACTTAAAAGCAGAGAATAACAGAGTATTTAGTAACAGTATGCAGTCTTTGTATGAAATGCAAATCCTGAATACAATTCTGTTAGAAATGAGTAGCTAGAGAACCAAAACTAGAGTGACCTTGAAATCTGAAATTGACTACTAATATTATACCTCTAATTAAATAAATTTTATCTTTGGGATTGACAACAGTGGATATAAGTAGTAAGAGGGAGATGTCAAAATGACAGATTGTATAATGTATTGAGATATTTCATAGCAAAGGAGACCAAATGAAGTCATAGAACTAGTTGTTAGTGGCACAGTTCATTAAAAATGCACATTTTTCAGAGATGATTTTACCATATATATTTATCAGGCTCATAGGAGGTGAGGCCCATGTGGCACAACACTTAGCTTAAATGGATTTTGAGAGAATGCTGTAATACTAATTTCAGCTTCTTGCTTTGCATCCTGGATATTCACATTTCAAAAAGATTTACATGAAGTGCTTGGATTTAATTTGTGAGTCATGAGTCATCTTTTTGCTTAGTTTGTACATAGTGTAGCTATTGTACTATGCTTTTCCCAAGAATAAGTGACACTACTCTGAAAAACATGCACTGTAATTTTACTCTGTAATTTTACACTGTAAATTTTACTCTGTAAAACATGCACAGTATCTCTGATACTGTATGGTAGGCGTATCTTTATTCTAGGATTTAGAATAATATACACTACAAGCTTAATTGCCACAAGGTAGAAGGGTACCAAGTCTGAATGACAAAAAAGATGCTCCTCCTCCAAATCGAACAAACCATGTTCTAGTTACTCATAATTTTTGTTATTCTGTCTTGAAAATTAAATGAGTGGCAGTTTTAACCTCTCTTGGTGGAGATTGGATCACTGCTTTTCTAACTTCTGTAATTTGACATTATTTTTCATTTTATGGTCATAGCTGCTTCTTCAAGTTAATAGAAATGGCTGTCATAGGTACAACTTCATAACCTTTCTGGTTAGACTAGGGAGGAGACAGAAGGGCCACTTGTCAAAAGTCTCAGATGCTGGAGGGGAGGGGATGTTGCTAATGCCAAAGAAATCTGAGAAACACACACCTGTTATTTCAGAGTGCCATGCTTCTGCTGATAATTGGCTGAGGTTTAAAGTTATGTGTGATTTAACTCTAATTCATAATTCTGCAACAGATAGGCACTAGGGTGAACAAGGACAAGTCAAACGCTAAGATGTTACTGACTGTTGGATTGACTTTGGAAATTGGCAGTGAATTGGAATTGGAATTGACTCCTCCAAACTAAAAGGAGTCCCTGAATTTTTGCAGGCAGATACTGGCATACATCTCCAGAGACAGATATTTGAGCCAAAGGGGTTTGGGACTGCATTTCAACCCCATCTGCTTTTGTCACCAGGCCATCCTGACATGCTTACTTTGTCAGCTAGAGATTTTTTTTGTTCCCAAGTCTGTCTGTGTTGTGAGAATTCCTGGCTTCCTCAAGTATTCTGGGCAGCTGTGTTGGGCCTGAGGCTCTAGCTCAGTGTTTAAAGCCAATTTTTCTACAACACTCCTATTGGTTTGTATCTTGCATCACTGCTTCTTTTGGTTTAGACACAAAGACACTAGCTAAAAGTGGTCAAAATCAGTAGAATTTGCCTTTGTGAAAATTATTGTTAACTCCATCACTTTTTTTTTTTTTTTCTGTTGTAAGGATGCCAGAGATACTCTTCAGCATCTCCTCTTTTCCTTATAGTTTCCACTCTTAGTGGTTATTCTCCACGAAGTCTAGAGGACTTTCTTAAAAACAGAATCATTGCATGGTTTGGTTTGGAAGGGGATCCTGAAGATTATTTCATTCCAAACCCCCTGCCATGACCAGGGATACCTTCAATTAGACCAGGTGGCTCAGAGCCCTATCCAACATGGCCTTGAACACTGCCAGGGATGGGGCATCCACAGCCTCCTCTGGCAATCAATGTCTCACCATCCTCACCACAAAGAATTTGTTTCTAATACCTAAATTAAACATAACATAATCTTGAACCCATTACCCCTTGTCCTGTCACTACATTCTCTTGTAAACAGTCTTGCCCCATCTTTCCCGTAAGTTCACTTCAGGTACTAGGCGGCCACCATTAGGTCACCCCAAAACCTTCTCTTCTCCAGACTGAAAAATCAAAATTCTCTCAGCCTTTCCCCATAAAAGAAGTGCAACCTCCTTCTGATCAACTTGGTGGCCTCCTCTGGACTCTCTCCAACAGGTCCATGTCCTTCCTGCGCTGGGAGGACCAGCACAGACCCCCAGAGCTGGATGCAGGGTTCCAGGTGGGATCTCAGCAGAGCAGAGCAGAGGGGCAGAATCCCCTCCCTGGCCCTGCTGCCCACACTGCTCTGGATGCAGCCCAGGACACGTTTGGCTTTCTGGGCTGTGAGTGCCCATGGCTGGGTCATGTCCAGCCTCTCCTCCACCAGCACCCCCAAGTCCTTCTCCCCAGGGCTGCTCTCCATTTGATCATGCCCCAGCCTGTGCTGACCCAGGTGCAGCACCACTTAATACCTTTGAGATATTTCTCTGGGCTTCATACACTGATACAGGCAACAGAACCTGCAAAAGAAACCCCCAAACCCGTAAAACCCTGCAGGGAAAGGGGTGCCTGTTTTTTCTTCACTTAGTCAGACTCAGAGTTCACAACCCTAACTGCACCCGTGCAGCTTGCGAGCTTGACAAACCTGCAAACTTTTGAAGTAGAAAAGAAATTTTGGGGTTTTTTTCTATCATCACTGCATTTCACTTTGCAAATCATTTGCACATTTACAGTATTATGTATGTTGTTGAGTATATCAGATGAGAAGCTGACAAGTCTGTGTATTGATCTGGATGAAATTTGCAGGGAGAGAAATCTTTATGAAAAATATACTGCTTAGAAATCAGTTTAAATTTTTTTCAGTTTTGAATTCCCTTAGACATTAAATGATAAACACATTTTCTTCTTAGACATTTTAGGAGTTTTGTTTCTATTCCATACATCTAACTGTAAATACCTAGCTGGTTTGTGTTCAGCTCTATCAGACCCTAATCACTTTTTCATCTCTTTTTAAAAAAATGTTTAGAAATGTAGTTTCCAGAGTGGGATTTGGTCAGTGAAACTACTGTAGCATTTTTAAAAAAATATAGTTACTTCAGGAAGCCTGAATGGACACCACTCTGTGCCCCTCTGGATCTCAGAAGCATTCTGCAGAGGTGAGGATCCAACCTGTGCCTGTAACCCCTGGAAGTTAATGCAGGTGCAAGCCTTGCTGAGCTTATGACATTTGTTTGCATACCATTTGCAGCAACCTGAATGACTGGTTATTCTGGTCTGGAGAAAACAGCACTGACATCATGTGATTCTGGCAAAGTGAGCCACACTGGATCCTGGCCTTTGAATACCCAAGGGGCTGGCAGCAGTCTCGGGAGTTGGCCGGCAGCCCCATTGAGCTCGCTAGTAATCAGTTGACTGCTGGGCTGGACAAGCTGCCCTACTTTCTCTGACAAGCTCTGTCTAAGAGAATGACGGGCAGCCTGCCACTAGTGCTCTTTAGTGGAGTTACTGAAGATTAACTGTTTAGCAGCTCAGCCCTGACAGTGTTTCCCTTTGAAGAATGGGTGCCAGAGAGGACTTTGTTGACTAGAGATGACACTTATTTTTCTCACTTGTTATATATTTTAGTCTTTAGGAGCAGGAGTTTCCTTTTCTTGTTTGTTTGGTTTTTTTTTTTTTTTTTTTTTTTTTTCCCTAATTCCTTTGTTACCTGAATAACAAGATATTATGTTACTGGTTTTACTGGTGTGATNTAGGGGCAGGATTTTCTTTTTTTTTTTTTTTTGGTTTTTTTTTTTTTTTTTGCTTCCCTAATGCCTTTCTTGCCAATTTTCAGAGAAATGCCATTAGATTCGTTTTTCTTTGAAGTTTCCAAGGTTTGTTTCATTTTTAGTGAAATGTTACATTCTACTAGTTACTCAACATTGCTAAGTTCCTATACTGCAGAAATTCCTGGAGGAGACAGACAAAAGAAAAGTCAACCTTTTGAAAGACCCAAAACATTTAGTATTTATTGTGACATACAAACTCAGATGCATTACTTTCAATAAAAATTTTGATGTATTCTCCATGGGGAAAAAAAAAAAAGAAAAAAAAAAAAGAAAAGAAAAAAAAGTGGGATATTCAGCATAGAGGGAGAGTTATATTTGTGAATAGTTTTGAAAATGTGATTGTCATAAATAGAAGATTAACTGTTGACTATCAGAAGTGTAATGAATAAGTCATAAATTTAAAAAAGAAAGGTTACATTAACAAGAGGCCTGTTTATCAGGTGAGTTGGTGGAAATATAGTTACAGCATTGTCCCACAAAAAAGAAAGAAGTGCTAAAATTAGGTCTGTAGAATAGATATTTTTTCAGTGGTTATTTTGTGTAGTATTTTGCTTGATAACGATATTTTTTCTTAGACACAATTATCTTAACATCAATAATATAATAAAAAAAGCCACTGACATTTTTAGATAAATTTCTAAATTTTCAAAAAAGGAGTTTCCTGTGTTACTATTATGATTCAGAGGAGTTAATCTAAGTTCTTCTGAAGTGGGTGGAAATTTTTATGACATTTTCATCTCTGGCAATTTTGAGAAACATAAAAGCTTATTATTTTGTGTCTCTGTATTTCGTCTGTTACATGTGTAGACACAGTGTCAAATCTGTATATGTTCTGTACACTGGCATACTTTTGCATTTCTTATGATACAAGTTAGGTAGTTCTTCAGATTGGCTATATTTGAAAATTATTTTTCTACCTCTTAAGAAAATGGCAGGCAGAGAAATTAAAACATAAAATGTCATTCTGAGGATACCTGTGGAAGGTTTCCATTTAAATATTTTGGAAAACTCCATTTATGTTTCACTTTCCTATCCTCTGCTGTGAAAATAATATATAAATACTTGGACTCCACTGATTTATAAGACATTGCCCTCAACAGTCCAGCCAATGAGTGGCAATTTGGAAACTAGTTTAGACCACTTAAAATGAATGTCTTTTGGTGCTTCCTTCAGAAGTCTTTCTCCTCTTATTTTCTAAAACTTTAAATAACCTTATTCTTAAGCCTCTTTGGTTTAGGTCATAATTAGTTCAATTGTCTGCCTGACAAACAATGACTGATAAGTGGACTGACCAGTCATTGTAAATAACTTCTAGCACAAACACATATTCACTTTGAAGGGTTCAGGCATAGCAAAAAATTTTAGTGACAGCATTTTTAAATAAAGGGAAGAATGCAAAACTGTTTAAATCCTGTAAATATAGTACCTAGTCTTTTTAGTGTCATTCACTATGAATGAAAAATCACACTGTTCATACAGAGGTAAGATATACATTTGCACTAAGGCTTTTAATTTACTTCAATCTTAATATTACAGTTGTCAAGATACTTTTGATGGATATAAATAGCCAGATTTGAAAAGAAGACTTCTTACTTACTCAGATAAACATACCTGTATGGTGCATCTTTATGGGGAACGATAGCATTCTAGAAAATCATGAAGACTTATCATCCTCTAATTGATATGGTCCTATAGTGAATTTCTGCATAATTCAAAAAGAAAAATTAATTCTGTATTGTAGCATATGTGCTGGTTTATGTAACATATTTTAGTTATAAATTTCCAATTCTCGAGACACAATTGTACTCAATTAAAGAAAATGCCTACAAGCTAATTTCTTTGCAATTCTAAAATTTCTTTGCAAGTGTAATTCTGAGGAATTATCACTTGAATTCTCTCAGAACAATTTTTTTGTGATTATGATGGAGGTGCCTGTATTTCACAGCAGAAACATGCTGTTTATGTCTGCATTACTCAAAATCTAGTCTTAGACAAATTAGAGTAGATCATTGCAGGAAGGCTTCTTCAGCCTTTTGGATTATTGTATCCCTTTCTCTCTTTTTTTAAAGATTATTAAGCCAGAAAAATACAGTGTTTCAGTGAACCACTACTAAATGAGTGTTCATGGGGGAGGGGAAAGAAAAGGCGTAGGAAAAGGAAGAGAATATAACGTAGAAATTATATTTATTTATTATATTTATTTTTGCTTGTGAAAAAAAAAATTATCAAAAATATAAGTTCATACCCATGATAATGCTAAAACTTGCTACCATGGATTGTAGCTGTGCACTCTACATTTTGCAGTGAAGGAAGAGTCTGTTGAACTAGTCTGAAAAGAAATCACCTGCATTAGCTAATTTTATTAAAAATTCCCTGATTTCAGATATTTGCAGATATTAGAGGTATTCCTCAGTGATTTGCAAAGGCTCCATACATGACAGTTTATAGATTTTTCAATTGCCTCATTTAAGCACTTCAGCAGGAAAGAGTATTTCAGTTATAATTTAAACGTTTTCTTGAAATGCTTAAATTTCCTTTTTTCTCCATTTTTTTATTGAACAATGAATTGTATAAAATAAATTCCCTTGGAGAAAAATTATGTTGTAAGGTCTTTGACTGATACAGAATAATTGCTTTGTTGATTGTATATCCATGCATGATAAGATATGCATAAGAAGAAATCTGGTACCAAAGTATAAATAATACTTATCTTTAAGCCAGCATCTGTCATCTGCTTCAGCAGGCAGTGTTTTCTTTCATTCCTGCATAAAAAGAGCTGAGAGATTTATGGAGCAGCTTTGTTTGTGCTCTGTGATGCTTAATCAATTTTTATTAAATTCTAAATTAAAACTTGGCTTTCTTCATAGTCTTTTTTTTTGGTGTTTTTTTTTTTGTTGTTGTTTTTTTTTCCTACAAGCAGAAATATCTGATGTATAGAACAGGAGAAAGGTTCATGACAGCCACAGAATTTATGTGAAGGTGGGAGGACTTCAGTCCTGAACTTCTGAACACTTTGCTTTCAGAGGGGCCACTCTCAGTCACTTTTTAGAAGCTACACTGGTATTTCTGTGATGTTCATGAATATGACAGAACAACCTTTAGGTGATTAATATCTGGATTCCCTGGTTGGTATAATTATTATTGATCTTTGCAAGAAATCTGTAAAGGAATTTTTTAATAAATTTGCAGATGGTATGAATGGTTTTGTTAATCAAACTATGCTTAAAGTTGGCTTTCATCTTTTTGTCAGTTTAAAATATTAGTTAATTCACATTATGCACTGAGATATGTAAATAAGTACTGTTATCTCCATTTTACAGATGAAGAAATTAAGGTAGAAGTGCAAAGTCAGTTAGTCAGGGTCATATCTCTTGAAAGAGGTAGAATATAGGCTACAGGAGTGCTCCAATCCTTGGCTGAAATCATCTCTAGTTACTTTAATAAAGAATAGACACTTACATAAACAGATTTTATTTTCAAAGTTTAGATAAATGAAATATATAACTCCTCTGAGACAAAAAAATGTGTCTCAAAATGTGGCAGTTTTCTAGTTAGTTCCAATGCTTTGTCATTCTTGCTGGTGCTAAATTGGGATTGTTTAGCTTTGCTGTAAAGTTCTTGCTGTGCCGTTCACGTAAAATTGACAACCTTTTTATGATCTATTATTTTCTCCTTAGGAAGGTACTTACACATGTCAACTAAAACACCTTTTTCCTTCTTTTTGAAGAAGTCTAGGATTTAGTCTGTAAATTCCAAGTAAGGTTTATGTCTCAATCCTTCTAAAATAAGAAGACAAAATGGTGCTTCTTCCACTTTCCTCTTTTTTATAGAGCTACATCATGTTTTGTCCTGGATTGTGTCTGGGAGCTTGTATTGCAATTTCATGATTGAAGCCTTTCAGTAACAGGTTTTGGGAATACAGCCCTCCATTTTTTGCTTTTTCTGTCTGAAAACTCATAGGAAAGAACTGAAAAGGAAACATCTACTCAGTATACTCAAAGGGCTTTTAATACATAATAAAAATTTTTGTCTGCTTGTTGTCTTCAAGAAAGTTTGAAAAATATAAACATAAAAAGAAATATTTTTGTTTACCTTAACACCTCTGCTTTCAGATAGATTAGCTTGTGTCTTCTACACAGTCTCTGATATGCACCAGTCTGTCTTTGAGATTGTTTCTTGCCCTCACTCTCCTGAGTAGTGACACACTAATGACAAAGTGTGCTGAAAAGCAAATCTCTCAATCCTCAAAACTGCTTTAAAAGACCCCTTTCAGTTTATGCATGATTGTTTTGAGAAACACAGCAGAAATACAGAATTCACAGTAATGTGAAGTCAATGTGGCTGAATGTATTAATTTCCTTTGCTGGGCTTTTTTAGAGAATCTGAGAAAATAATTTTGGTAATAACTTTTAGAAAAGCAGAATAGAGTCTTCAGAGTTTTTGTAGCTCAGCTCCTAATCAAAGAGATGTCAGTTCTTTTTTTGGTGTCCTTTTGCCTTTTTATCCACTCAAAACGCTGCTTGTTATCTATTCTGAACACATTGGTTCTGTGTCCAGTGAAGCAGCAGCAGCAACATGAAAAAAAAGCGTGGAGCTGAGAAACTGGAAGAACTTAGAAAGGGAGACAAATAAAGAGAAGTGTCACTGAAAATTTAAAATGAAAACAGGATGTGGACAAGATGCAGAAGAGGGCTTTCATGATACAGTGCAACTGTCTTTGTAGCTGCCCAGCTTTATGCTGTATTGCTCTTTGCCAATGTTCCTTTTTTCTTTTTTTTTTTTTTTTTCTTCTTTTATGAACATAACACAGATCTAGTAAGTTTGTGTCTATTTCATGTGGAGTAAATTTAAACTAAATGAACTGAGTTTTTGGAGCCACTGCCAAATGAGGTGGTGATGATGGCTAGAGAGGTTTGGAGTTTGGGAATGCTTCTGACTGCAACACAACACATACTGCATCATGCTTTGACCAAGATGCTTTAGACATGCTGCCAAGTGTTTCTAACAAGATAGTGCTGTTACTGTCTTTTAATTTTCCTGTTGCATAGAGTACATTTCCTTTTTTGTTTTACAAACTGTGTTCTCCATGGTTTTTGTACCTCTGTAAACAGTTCTGACTATCTGATATGTTGGCAAAGTATAAGGGAATTGCATGCAGATTACTCATTGTTATATGACGCTATGCACTCCATACAGTTTTGGTAATAATATGGTCAGCTTGAGTCCCTAAAATATGCTAAAGACAGGAATAGAATTTTATTGTTAGATGTTAGCAAAAAAACCCCAAAACAACAACAAACCAAAAAACAAAAAACAAAAACAAAAAACCAAAACAACAACAAAACAAAACAAAGGGGCATTAGTCATATCTTTTAAATGAGCAAAATGATAATTATCAGTATAAGAGTCAGAGGATATGTAATGATGTACCTTAGCAATAGTTAGATCAAGATTTTCTAAGAAAAACAAGAGTATAGTCTTCTGCTTTGTGTAGGGAGAACTGGAGTACTTTTTTTCATAAAATTCAAAACCTCTAAAATTTAGTGAATGTTATGGAAATCTCAAAAAGTATACTATTTCAATCTACAAACTACCCATATGTTTCTAGTTTGAAATTTTATCTCTTCAACAGAAGAAAAATTACATTATTTTTACATTTCAAAATGGTCCTATAAAACACCATTGAGTCTATGCTATAACTTCTCAAGTTATAAAATATACAGCAATATCTTTCAGTAGTGTTAAAAAGGGTATAATGCATTTTTGCTGAATTATTATTTTCATCTTTTAGTCTTTTCCTTGTCTTGCTTTTTAATGCTGTTCTCTAACAGATTGTGTAACTGTCTCCACTTGAACAATAAAGTTCCCCCTACCTGAATGAGATCACTGTCCTGTATCCTATCCATGTAATCATTATGTGGTAGTAATGATTGTGCAGGATCTTGCAGTCACCATAGGTATCTTTGAGAAGATAAGATTATATTAATTGTGAATGTTTGTAACTGCAGAGGTTTGTTATACTCAGCTTGAGGTATTTCTGAGATACTGAGCTTTGGAAATACAGAGTATTTTTAATTTCACTGTTAAGTATTTGTCACTGTTCACCTTAAAGGCAGCTGCATATCTGTGGTGGATAACATGATTTCTAGTGGTATAAAACAATAGCAAAGTTTTCAATACCTTTTTTTGGGTAGGAATTTTTAAAATGCTGTGGTGTTTGCCCAGTAGCATACCATATCAGCATACAGTACCACAGCTCTTGTAATGTTAATCTGGTCATCCACATCATAAGCAGTTTTGTCGGCTAGTAAGAATAGCATGGTCAATGCTGTGTGATGTGGTTTTGGCAACACTTCCATTGTTCCTTCATGCTTATGCTTTCAGTAAAAGGTATCTGTTAACCCTGAAAAAAATATGCTAACCAGTAAGTGAAAATTTACTTCTTGTGGCTTGGCTACCTTAGTTGCTATTGTGAATAACTTTCCTATGTTTGTGTTTGCAAGAGTGGTTTTCCACTTAGAAGGGTTACTGAGTCACCTTCTCAGCCTGTAGAACTTCTGTCTTTCTCCCAGCAATATGGCTTTGACAAGTCAGTTAAGTGCTGGGCCATCGTAGCAGTAGAAAAACTGTTCACCACAAGTGATTTCCTGCTGGTGAGTAAATGTTATTGCAGAGCTGGAGATTAGGAATTGAAAAGAAAAGTTAAGGACCAGGAGCTCTCTCTTGAGCAAAGCGTTTATGTGAACACCCTTGCTGTTTCTGTTTATCTGCTTCTTTTCTGGGTGGGCTTTTTTTTTTTTTTTTTTTCCTTCTTCTGGTAAAAGAGTGAAGAATAGGTACTGAGTTCCAAAGCACTGACTCATGAGACCACAATGAAGCATTAGGATACAGCCACTTCCTACCTTTGTTTGAAATCAACCGAATGGTTCTGGCGGATGCAGCCCTCGGCTGCAGGGCTTGGTGGAAGGAAATGCTTTTCATCTTTATGGAGTATGGAAAGTTGCTCAGTGATTACTTTGTGCATCGCATGTGGCAAGCATGTAAAAGGCTTTGCTGTGTGTTGCTATATACCTCATAGCCACCTGTGGCTCTGAGATTATTCTGACTTCAGGACAAATATTTGCCAATATTTAGAAAAGTGTGGCAAGGGAGATGAGATAAAGAATTCTAAGAGCAGTGTCGACTAGCACTCTTTCTGAGGCTGTTTTACAGGTGTGAGTAAAACAACCAACTCTTCTTTGAATCTGAGAAACATGGTAACAACAAGATGAAACTAAGCACAGAAAAAAAAAAAAATTCTTGCCTGAAGTGAAGCTAGGGATTCAATGGTTGCTCTGAAAATAGGCTGTATGACTTCATTCTCCTATTTTTCTGCTCTGAGCACTTAACTCCACTTAAAGGGGTGTGTCATAATCTCTAAAAAGACAGAACCTTTGCAGGTAGTAAGAGTAAATGCCTTAAAACCCCCTAACTTTCAGGGTAGGTAACTCAATGAAGGACTAAAAAGAACAATGGAAGTACTAAAAGAAAAACAATGACAACTGGAAGGTTAGGTGGTTCTTGTGCATTTATCTTTAGCCTTGAAATTCATTGAGAATCTTTCCAATATTGTTTCTGGGGTCTTTTATAAATGACTGTTGTGACCTTTCATTTAACAACAGTAGGCATAATTTTTCAATATTTTTTTCTTTGGTTTTGTTTTTAAGCTGTGTTTAATTTGTTAGTTTAGTGATTTCAATTAAAGCTCAGTTTACTGGCGACCTATCATTCTTTTCTTAACTGGTGTCTTATTGGCATGTGCAGTTGGTGTTAGTAAAAATATTTAAAGAAAAGACCAAAAAGTATAATCCTGGAAATTCTCCAAAGAAGGGTTAGGAAGCAGCGTATGGACAAATGCTTCTGCTTGGAACAAAATAGAAAAGGGTCCCTGGTTCATGCATTTTTCTGTATGTGTTTCTAGTTTTTGTTAAGCCAAAATTAAACACAGTAGAGTTCAGTGTTTGCTAATCACCATGTGTTTACTTTCTCTTCCAAAACTGAAGTTGCCAACCAATACATTTTCTACCCAGTGCTATGAATCTGTCCAAATAAACATGGGAAGTAGTAAAACAATGACACTATATGAAAATACGTCCTCATTCACTACACAGAGTCCAAAAATTGTTGTGAGGTTTAGCAGGAACAGAGAAATGTGCATTATATGGGCTCTCCAGCACCTGAAAAAATGATAACATAACATGATTTAAGTTCTCAAGAAAAACATCCTGTAATTTACAGAGATGAACATTGATTATTTTATATCATGCTCGCTCTGTAATCCCTCTGAGCTTGAGCATTTTGTGTTTCTTGTGGTTTTATGTTAATGAAGAAGGTAAGTGTCTTTCAGAGAGCAAATGATCAATTCTGACTACTGTCTCAATCATTAAAGGTTACCAATATGCCCTTCAAAGTGAATTTTAAAAGGACTTCTGTCACAGATCACAGAGGCAACAGCAGAAACATTGCAAAATCAGAATCAAAGAATCATCATGGAATATCCTGAGTTGGCAGGGACCCACAGCAATCTTTGAGTTCTGTCTGTACACAGGATCACCCCAGAGTCACACCATGTGCCTGAGAGTGCTGTCCAAACACTTCTTGAACTCTCTCAGGCTGTGACCACTTCCCTGGGGAGCCTTTTCCAGGGCCCAATCACTCTTTGGATAAGAAGCTTTTTCTAATATCCACCCTAAACCTATCTTCACACAGCTTCATGCTTTTCCCTTCAGTTCTGTCACCATTCACAAAAGAGAAGAGCTCAGTGCCTGCCCCTCTTCTTCCCCTCAGAAGGAAGCTGTCTACTGCAAAGAGGTCTCCCCTCAGTTTTCCTGTTCTCCAGGCTGAAAACCCAAGTGACCTCGCATGACTTCCCCTCCAGATCCTTCACTGTCTTTCTGGCCATTCTTTGGATGCTCTCTAGTCACTTAATTTCTTTAATTGTGGCACCCAAACCAGCCCCCATCACTCGAGGTGGGGCTGCCCCAGCTCAGAGCAGAGCAGGACAATCCCCTCCCTTGCCTGGCTGGTGATGTTGTGCCTGATGTCCCCCAGGACAGGGTTGGCCCTCCTGGCTGCCAGGGCACTGCTGACTCATGTTCGACTTGCCATTGACCAGGACAGAAATCACAGTATCTCAGAATCAATTATGTTGGAAAAGACCTTTGAGATCATTGAGTCCAACCTATGACTGAACACCACTGCATCAGCTAAGCAATGGCACTAAGAGCCACATCCAACCCTTTCTTAAACACTGTAGGGAACAGTGACTCCACCACCTCCCTGGGAAACCCATTCCAATGTCCAGTCACTCCTTCTGTGAAGATTTCTTTTCTAACGTCCAGGCTAAACCTCCCCTGGTACAGCTTTAGACTTTGTCTCCTGTCCAATTGCTGGTTGCCTGCAAGAAGAGATTTACCCCCACCTGGCTACAGCCTCCTTTCAGGCAGTCAGAGAGTGATAAGGTCACCCCTGAGCCTCCTCCTCTCCAGACTAAAATATCCCAGTTCCATCAAGAGGTGCTTCTCATAGCACTTGTGCTCCAGACTCTTCTCCACCATTGTCCACCACCTCTTCAGACATGCTCCAACATCTCAACGTCCTTTCTAAACTGAGGGTCCCAGGCACTGGACACAGCACTCGAGGTGTGGCCTCACCAGTGCCAAATACAGGGAGACAATCCCTGCCCTGGCCCTGCTGGCCACACTGCTGCTGATACAGGCCAGGATTCCACTGGCCTTCTTGGCCACCTGGCTCATGTTCAGCTGCTGACAATCCCTACCTCCAGGGCCCTTCCCACAGTGCTGCTTTCCAGCCTCTCTTTCTCCAGTCTATATACACAACCATAGTTGCCCCATCCCAGGTGCAGAATCTAACACCTTCTTTAAGCTTCACAGAGTATGTGATTGCACAGCCCTCTAATTTGTCAAGGTCTCTCTGCAGGACTCTTCTACCCTCAACAATTTGTCCAATTTAGTGCCATTGACAAACTAACTTTGTATACCTTTGAGTCCTTAGGTAATGTTTTTTGCTTGTATGACCAGCTAATGTTGGGTGAAACCATCTTCTATGTGTGGCAGAAAAGAAGCTGTACTATACATCTTCCCACCAGCCAGATTCAATTGGTTCACAACATATTAGGTCTGTGGCAAAATTTATGATGATGTCAGGAGTTGGTTCACAAATGAGTCAAAAGCAGCTTTTAGCCATCAGTTTTGTCTGACACTGAGCTAGAGAATGGGAGATGACCTTTTTCAATACCTCATGCTTTTACACATATTGGGAGAAAAATAAAGAACTATGCAAAATGCATAGAAGAAGACCATGATGCGACGTTTAAC
Source organism: Urocynchramus pylzowi (assembly GCA_013397555.1). Taxonomy (NCBI): domain Eukaryota; kingdom Metazoa; phylum Chordata; class Aves; order Passeriformes; family Fringillidae; genus Urocynchramus; species Urocynchramus pylzowi. Next base: position 65,274 of record VZRH01005214.1, read on the forward strand.
AAACCTAACTCCTCAAAAACATACTGAAACTTTTTAGATCTCATCCAAAGGAAGAGACTTTCAGGAGTTCATCCCAGTGCGTGTAAAATTAATGGGGACCTATACTTTGAAGACCCTCTGTTCTTGAGATGCAGTCCTGAAATGGCATTCTGCCCTGGGGATACTGCCTCTTTCCACCAGCAAACCACCTACTTGCTCTCTGTAGATCTGATTTTTGAATCCCATCCAATCTGTGATACATTTGCATGCTTAAATCTTATGACTTTCCACACAAGGTGACAACCTAGAACTCTCTGATGTTGCATTACATATTTCCCATACTTCATCTTTTGGATGGATGCATTTTCTTTTGAAGTACAGCTTCAATTAGTAGTTCTGTTGGTATTTCCTTTGTTCTAATTTTTTTTTTGGTGGTGTTTATGAACTTGAATGCTAAGGAAAAATGTTTCTGTTGCAGTTGGGAGCACATCTTTTACTGTGAGGTGCAACTGTCGTGTTAGTCTGCAGCCATTCAACCTGAGATAAAAACAGCAAGAGATATGAACTTCTTACAGTACTCTGTGACTGGGACACTATGGCTTTAAAGTTGAGCCATTATCCCTGGGATGCCTAGGAGTCAGACAGTTCACTGTTAATCACAAAGGGCAGCAGAAATGCTTGCCCAAGCTAAGCTTAGGGCCTCTATTTCTTCATCTAGCTGATACATTCCTCAGAAAGTGGATTCAGGGGGACTGAGATTGAATAATAATAAAACTTGCTGAATATTGTTTTGATTGCTTGGATAATTTAGAAAATAAGGTAAATGTATTACTGTCATCTGGAAAGCACTAAGCTTTGTCACACAGTCAAGGATTTTTCATTGCTTGTAAAAGAATTTAAGTTATTAGAAAAGGTTAGGATTTTTTTGTTGTTTGTTTTTCCCACATCAAGGAACACTTAAATTAGTGGAAAAATTAGGAATGTGATATTTGCACCTCTGCTGAAGAAGCTGTATGGGTAGAAAATGTCTGCGAGGGCGCAAGGGCAGCAAAAGCATGAATATAGTGCACCTGTGATTCCTCTGGAATATTTAATAAGGATTTAAAAATATTTTTATTCATACTTTAAATCACAGTTTTCTATTACATGAAGTAAAATGGGGGCCAAGAAAAATGTGAACAAAATCTTGATGACACTTGATAAAATCAATGTTTAAAGCTCCTCTTTAGCTACCTTACTTCCCCTATCATTGAAAGATATCTAGAAATGACGGTTGGGATCAAAATTTAATCACACTGGGCACTGTGCAAAACCAACACAGACATAATATCTGCCCTAAGGAGTTTATGGACTATTTCAGGGCTTGATGCCAGGAGAGGGTGTAGCAAGTAGTGAGAACCAGGAAGAGGTAGTAGTTCTAGGAACTTGTGACTATGCTGTCTTGATAGATAAACACTCTGCTCAGTGTCAGCATCATTCAGTGAGGTTAAGAAGAAAACAAAAACATTGGTGCATTTGGTAATCATGGCTAGTCATCCCTCTTGTGACAGGCCTGGCAAATCAATGAGACAGAGCTACTGTCAGCTCTATTCCTCAGATTTTTTTTTATAGTCACTTTTGGACAGGAGGTTTTGGGCCTCAGCTTACCTCCTTGTTTATGGTCTGGTTTTTGATGTATCTACTCCTACAGAGGAGCAGTGCTGACATACATCTTTAGAACTTTAATTTCCAAAAGAAGAATATTTTCATAAAACATAAGGATTGGGGGTTTTCTTCTTCTCTTGCATTTCTGATAAGATGAGAAATACTTTTCCCATGTGAACATATCAGTCAGTGGGAGTCAACTAATAAGCAAGCATACAGTGTATCTGAAACAGATAAACTAATTTTCAGGGTACAGGATGCTGCATTCTTTAGCTGTTTTCACTAACTCCCCTTTTCTTTGGCTCATTTGGGGAAGGAGGCAGACTGCTGACAGATCATGAGCCAGCTCAGGAAGGCATTCTCTCTCAGGGCATCCTGAAGTATGTTCTCAGAGCTTATAGAAACTGAACACCTGCTTTATTGCCCTGGGCAGGCAGGAGTGGCTTGTTATAAGAGGACCCCTTAAAGAGAGGTCACAAATTCTGAGTGGAAGTGCATAAGATGCTACAACAGAACGGTGCTATGACCACAGGAGTGTTACCATATCAGGCAGGATTCAGTGGTCCAAGTCCATGTACTTAGCTCTTGGTGCAGCACTCCATGTTTGATAGCAGCTGGCAGAATGTGCAAGGGACACATTAATTGACAGTTAGAGAATAACCTGCCCATAGGGAAAGTTGCTTTCTCAGCTTAGGCAATTTGTGGTTTTCTTTTGCCTTTTAGCAGGAGTTTGCATACTTTGTCTTTAGTGAGCAAGCAGTTCAGCTAGCTGAATAGGAGCTTTCAGGTTGCTGTGGGAAACTTTGTAACCCTGGTGTGCTCTTTCTTTCAGAGCTGCTCTGTGCTGCTCATAGGTACAGTATAAGTAGAAAAGGGCAAGCTGAGAAAGCTCAAAGCAGAAAGACAAGATAGATGCATTTTAGAGACATAAACAGTAAAATCTGTATGATTTACCTTTTTTTTTTTTTTTGGACTGCCTTTTATCCATTAAGGCCAAAATGTGCTGCTTATTATTGATGTAGGGATTTTAGTCTAGTCTATGATGTAAACATTCTAGTACTTAGGATTGTGATACCAATCAGTAAATGAGACCAACGCCTTCCATACCTAACCCTCTTCTCATCAGATGTCTCACTGAAATATGCATCTCAAACACACCTACTTCCACAAACTTGGTATAGTTTGTCATAGGGGATGTTATGTCACTCCTTGGGGAAAACATAAACAGGGCTAAATATCTCATGAATATGAAGATTTTCCTGAAATTTAGAGTAAATATTCATTTTTTTTCTTTTTTTTTTCTTTTTTTTAGACTCCCTGCTTGTTTACACTTTATTTCATGATGTGCCTTGTACTTTTGCTATTTGAATGCTTCAAATCTCTGTTGACAATCATCAGCTGGCCTTTGAATTCCCCAGCTGCAGTCTAGTTACTGGACCTAAATTTTCAGATTAATTTTAATTTTAATTTAAATTTATAGCTACCTCACTATTATTGCAAGATGATGTAGAAAATACATTTTCCCCTTGTCCACATAATTAAAGAGGTAATATTTGTTGAGTGGTTCTGGGGGACAGCGGCAAATGCAGAGTTAAACAAATTACCAGTTTATGTTGAACTGAACATTCAGTGTTGATGGATCCTTAATCTCTAAACAGATGGTTTACCACAGTCCCATTGTAGTTCAGAAGTACCTCTTGCATGAGAAAATGCAGTCATGCAGAAACCGTACAAACACTATTGACTTGCCCACTACTTGCTGCTGCTCCTTTTCTCTCTCTTCCTCCTCCTCTTTTTTTTTTTTTTTTTTAA
>VZRH01005214.1:68714-80593 GCA_013397555.1 Urocynchramus pylzowi
TTTTTTTTTTCTTTTTTTTTTTTTTTTTTTTAACAGAATGCAATGTTAGTTTAACTTTCATGCCCATAATGCCTTTTGGCCTTTTTACCTAGGATTTCTGTTTTGCTTCTAAATTAAATTAATATGATGGATATGATGAACCCAAAGGCCTTCAGTATGAACTAATTATGAACTCATTTTCAAATTTGACTGGTTTTTACTATCAGAGGACACTTCTTTTGCATCCTGTACCTTCACAAATCATGGCATTTCAAATTCCAGAAGTCCTGTAATACTATAATTTGTGAACAAGAGAGGAGAAAATAGAGATATTTTAGTTCCTGCTTTTGTTAACCCATTTTTTTTCTATGCAGAAAAAGAAAAGGGTCTCATTACTCAAAGCTGAAGATCTGCCAGCTTGTAAAGTATTCCTTTTCATATGAGGAAGATTGAGTTTGCATTTTATGCAAGTTCCCTAGTATGCAGCTTTGTCTCTTGTCATACATCACATAATTACTGCATTTCACCACCAGCAATCATTCTTAAGTTAAAACCAGCTATAAACCTCTCATTAGTAAAAAAATAAGACAATGAAAGTAGGATGTGCACCTTCAAAAAGAGAACTTAGTGTTAAGGGAGTTAATCTCTTCATTGCACAATAGATAAAGGAAAAATAATTTTCACTTAGGACTTTTCTTTCACATGCAATCAAAATAGTTTGTGATAACATATCTGCTGCCAAAGGCTTCATGAACACAGAGTGTTTTGCAGATGGGGTTGATCTTCCTTCTACACTGCATTCAAATAAGGTAGTTTTTTTAATCACAGCAGTTGACCAGATTTTGATGCTTGTATTATGGAGAGTGGAGAGCTCCCCCATACAGAGAGTGTATTACAGGGGGCTGCACACCACCTATTTACAGCCTCAGCCAGGATAAAGTAAGTTTTCTGGACAAGGAAAAGCCCCTGGTCAGACCACATTTTCTCTAAGAAGTATTGTCCTGAACTGTAACTAGAGCATGGAGGTTGATATTGGCACTGAGAATGGTTATTGGCAAGTGTGACATTATTTTGTGCCAGGTAGAGACTTGGTGTGCCTTCTAGGTTATTGCCTTCTATATAAAACCATATTCTCTTCCAATCCAGCTCCATCAAGCCAAAAGATGAAGAACTGGAACAAGAAAAAACTAGATGTTTTTTCTTGTTGTCAAAGCTTTCCAGAGTTAGGAAGAAAGCCTTAAAAAATTCAGTGTTCAATGTTCCAGTGGGAATTTAATTAAAAATGAAAATACAGCTAAGACATCCTCCATGTCATGTCAACATTTCAAATGGCATTTTCCTGTAGAAGGCCAACTGCGGGACCTCTGGCACCTGTACCAGCATTTAGTTTGGTACCAGCATTTAGTGTGATGCTAAAACCATTGATGAATTTCTACTTTTAAAAGGGACCACAGAGAAGAAGGCACAAAAGGGATGGAGGAAGGAAGGGAGGCTAGGAGGGAGGAAGGAAGAGGTTGCAGATCCAATACACTGAAGAATGATATGAGGACTGAACTGTGTTCAAAAGTAATGCACCATCACATATCATAAACTGTATAACATCCATATTCTGCTTATGGGATCACCACAGAAGATAAATCTCCAGAAGTATTTTATATTGCCTTTGGAATTCACTCAAGATTTGTGTTTTGTGTATACAAAGTGAAGGAAGGTCATCTGTTTTGGTGTCCTGGCATGGTAGTGTCATCAGGAAAAGAAAATGATGAATAGAAATATGTTCAGGTGATATTTTCAAAATTGACTATTGATTTCAAAAGTAAAGCTATGGGAATGCAGCCAGGTCAGTAGATAATGCTTTTCAGAGCCCTGCTCATGTACCAGAAGATGGGTAGGCTAAATACACCTGAAAATTCAGGAATTAGGTTTTCTAAGTATGACAACCCAACGTTGCGCAGGTGCTTTGCAGGGTATTCCTACATGACTTAGAATGGAAGCAAATATCCAAACAATTTTCAGGTAAGTTTTCAAAACTTTTTAGCACCAGAGATACCTTGTTACATATAAAACCTCTGCATTTCAAAATCAAAATTAGAGGACAAATAACATCCTCTTGTTTAAGTAGCATACTGAAAGTTTGCCATGCCAAATCCCTCCCCTGCCTCCCCTGAAAACAGCTGAAAAATCTATTGAACATGATTTTTTTTCCACACAGTATCAAATAGGATTGAACTACAGCAAAAAAAAATTTTAAGAAACCTGAAATTGTATAATATTAATTATAGCAATGATGAAAGATTCTAAATAAATTAGTTCTTCCAGAAGCCATCCATGAGAAACTACAGTGGGAGCCAAACCACAGGCACTTTTTTGCCTCTTTGAAACATTTAGACAGAATGCTTTCCAAAACAGGGATGTGCTTGAGGGGGAAAGAAGAAAAGTAATTTTGTTAACCAAAATAAGTAGAATTCAAAATTACTTTTGGAGCTTTCCCTTTCCTATTGAGAGAAAACAATAGGAGAGGAAATGTTCCTAAACTAAAATTCAGTTCATATGTAAAATACACTTGCCATTGCAGGGTCCTTTTTGCAGTTGCAGAGTAGGAATATTCTCTGAAGCTCCCTAATTTTACTCTTCCAAGTAGTGTGACTTGCTAATTCTACTAGAACTCTTAGTGAATTAGAGTGCACATGAAGTTGGCTCTTTCAGGTGTGTGTGGTTTATATCCTAGAGTAACAAAGTACTTTACAGAGAGAAATATCAAATAAAACCAACTACATTGCACTAATGATGTTTCTCCAGGCTCTTTGAGCTTAATTACTGTAACCAGTAGCAAGTGCAAATATCATTTCAGTGTAATAGGTTACCTCAGGTCCAATTAGCCTACAACTTGCACAGAAATCACATAGTCAAATTGCTTGGTCTCCAGTTAAGAGGCTCACTGATTTTCCAGGAGGTTTAAATCCCCAACTGTTACATAAGGCAGCATCAACTTGCCTGCTAAATGTGGGGACTTATATTTGGGATTCATCAAAATCTGGGAAGCAGTTATTTCTTACACCATATTTATGAATAATGACAAGACGCTGCCAGCTGGTATGTGTAAAGTTGTCTAGACCAATCTAAGAGCAGTTTGTTTTTGCATCTTTTCTTATGGCAGCTTTGAGGGCCAAGGAGGCAGACAGGATAATTTTCCAGTGACTGCTAAATGACCTCAAACTCTACTAGAAGTAATGCCTGCAAACACTACAGCTTTGGCGGCTGTGACAGAAATACTAAAAAAAAAAAATAAAAATTGGAAGGCCATCAGCACTTATGCTTTAGGACTAATGTTGTCTTTGAGAAAAAGGAAGTTTTCCACCTAGGTCTAATATTTCATAAGTTTGCAGTGGGGAAATTTTGAATTATCATTGCAATTACATAGTGCTGATCACTCTTTGAAATATGATCATGAGTTAAGACTGGGAGGTGTGACCTAGTGGGGTAGGCAGTTGTATCTGCCGTGCATTCTGCAGTGTTCCCTAGTGAAAGACTGCATGAAGGAATTTATTAAGTTTGTTTTTATTTTAAAATCATGTTTATTGACATCTTTTCACATGCATTTCTTTCCTATCTTGTGCACATCTTGAATTCTAGATAGCTGTACAGTTGTATGATATAACTTGGGGTTTTTTCCCCCTGTACTTTTTTTCACTAGAAGGGAGAAGTCCTGCAAACAACCAGCATTCAAACTGCTTTTAGTTAGTGTGAGCACCCTAATCGAAAATTCTGGATTCTGAAAGGGACAACGTGTGGCAATTTAGAAAAGGCAGGAAAAATGTGAGGTGAGGGAGATACGGGATGAAGAAGACTTTTATGAAAGAGAAAATCTTTTGTAAGAAAAAGAACGAAGACAAAGGCAGAGGAACTGTAAAGGAAAGTTAGTTTTATTGTAAGACACCTAATTTTTTCCATGGGGTATAAATGTTTTGACATAGATATCAACTCCATCTCTAGATGGGAAGACACCAGCTGATACCATGAATACCACAAACTGAATTCTCAAATTCTTCTTAATAAAAATTACCTATAGCTTTATTGGGAATATCCTTGTCTTTATGCATAATAAATATTCAATTCATGCTGAAAAAATAATTTATAGCTTAGCATTTTAGAATGAAATGTTTTATAATGATTATAAATATCACTCATGGATCTGTAAATAACATACAGCCAGTACCCCTGAATGATCCCTATTATTTTTAAAAAGATTACCACATGTGGGTAAAAACACTAAAAGTAGCATGTACACAGTTCATGTTAATATTTTGTCACTTTAAGGAGTTAGCTCTCTTTCTTTTAATTTTTTTTTATTTTACTGTGTATTTATATCTAACAAATGCGTATTTAAAGAAAATAGAGTTTAGCCATGTGTAGTAAAAATATATAATTCTACTTACCTGCTAAAAAAGAGAGGAAAAGATCTAATTCTATAGATCTCTTAAAAGAGTTTGAAAACATCTGTTTAAGTTTCCATCTCTTGCCCCACTGTGCCACCATATTGTAGAAAAGTGAGTGAGTTTATTTATTATTTTGTTTTACACCTGGATACAATGAGTTGCTGTGGGGAAGAATGTGACTCTTGGAGGCATCTAGACAAACTGTGACTCATTAGACATTCCTGAAGTGTGGTGAAATGGAAAAGTCAATGGAGTGCTGTAATATCTGAGTATAAGTTACGCAAAGACAGTTAAGAGTATAGTGTTGAGGGATTAGCATTATGGAGTGTGTTTTCCATTTAATTAACGAGAGCATGCCACTCCAGCTATAGTGGTATCTGTAGAGAAATGAATCCCCTATCAATACGTTATGTTTAGAGCTCTCAAGCCAAAAGCACAGCTTACTCAGCAAGGAGAAATTGCATTATTGTTTTGCAGTGAACACTTGCCCACATCTCTGGAAGAGGTACTCATCCTTGTTTAGGGGAAGGATGCTAAGATTCTGAGTTTCTTGTTGAACCATAAGTAGGTGTTAGGATAATTCTATCACTGAATAGATGGAGGGAGCAGATTCTCAGCTGTGTGCTGTCTGCTCTGTATCCCTGCCATGCCTTCACAGTCTTGCTTGACCTCTGTTTTTCATTGGGAACCTCAGTCTCATGACATTTTTCCCCTTGTGGAGACTCCAGCTTTCTTGTCTGACCATTAGAGTGGATGGGTCTCATTGCATCTTCTTCCTGTCCTAATCAACAAAATGTCATTTACATTTTTTAAATTCTCTTCTCCCAGAAACAATAAAGAGAACATCAAGTGGGGCCAAAATGAGAGAGATATGGCAGGAAAATAGCTTCCAACAGTTTCTGTCCTCTTTTTTCTTTACCACTAACTGGAGCTGATAAGAGGCATAAAAGAAGAGAAAAGTTTGAGTAATTCAGCTGGTCAGAGAAGGATTGGTTTTCACAGGTGTTCACATACATATATCAGTTTGTTGTTGTTTTTACTTGAGATGGTGCAAAGTTGTGTTTACAGGGCTGGTAGTCTAGGAAAAGTAGTCTAACAGTCTAATGGCAGTCATGTAACTGCTCTGCACGTTGCTCTATCTTGTGATTTTAGAGAGCATCCTCAGATAAGCTATTCTTCTGGAAAGCCTCTTCCATTGTTGGTAAATGGTACACGAGGCTGTCAGCCAGCATTGAAGACTCTGGTTCCCCGCCTGGCTGACATCAGATATGTTTTGGGCATGCAGTGTTACCATGTACATGCCAGGAATAGCTAACAAAACTGGCAGAGACTAAGTAGATTAAATTTTAGGAAAGTTTTAATTACTGTGGCTTGTGCCCAGGATGCACCTCAAGAAGTCTCATCTGTAAAAGACACTATATTTAACTGGTGAGAATTGTTGTCAAGTCTGAGAATTTGAGAATTTCTTTCTATGGAGCTCATCTGAGAGTGGTAAAACAAGAGCTGACATTATGTTTCTTTATAACACAAACAGCATTATAGAAACAAAATACGCATTTATCCTTTGTTAGGGAAACAAATCTATACTATTTAATACAGGATTTTTTCCTGCTACTATTTTACATAGACTTGTTGTTGCTGTCTCTGTTAAGACAAGAGCACTTGATCTACTAACCGTTTTTTTGATAACTATTCCAGCATACCAGACTTCTGACTGCAATCACTAAATATATAGTAACAATTTTTAAAAAACCCATGCAAAAAAAAAAAAATTTGAGAAAGATCTCCTCTATTTTCAGCACAGATCAAGAGCCTTGACTCTTTTTTGCTTAACACTAAAAAAGAAATAGAGGCAAATAAAAATCAAATAGCAAAAAGACCAGTGGGACTGATCTACGTCTTGGGAGCGGTGCAAATGGTCATTTGGAACTATGTCATGCTGGGAGACATGACTGTTCATGTGTGTCCTTTATATCATTGAGAAGGAGAGAGTAGTCAGGATGAACAAACTCTGTGCTCCATTTCAGAAAACAAATTGTTTATTTAGAGTATGAAAAAATACCCAGCGTGATTATTTTTTGAGCTCTCTATCCTCTCTTACAGCTTTCTATGCCTGCACATTGTGGGACTGGGTATTATAATGGAATATGGTATTTTTTGGGAAGATGAACATGTCCTCTGGTATCACATAACCTTTTCCAGAAGCTAACTGGGGGAAATTTTCAAAAACACCTTTCACAGACAATCTTCTGCTCCCCCTCAAGGTGGATGCTGGTAGGAAAAAATAAAGTAGTTTGACTGTTTTCTCCTAAGAGCCCAAACAATTGAAGCACTTCAACCTAGATACGTGTATCATGCCCAGCTTAAATTCTGATTCAATTTCTCTGATATATGGTATATATTTTTCAATGTCAAAGTTGACAGATATGTTATTACAATTTGCAGATTCTTTTCTGTATGAAGGTTGATTTTTTGGAAGGCTCAGGTGTATTATCTTACTTCCTGCTTGAATTATTCCACTGGGCTCCAATATGACTATTCACAAGTTAGATGAGTATTCAACAATACAGATTAACTAGTTAGGTTTATAAACTGTGGCATCTGTGAGTCGTGTGTGGCTTAAAAAGCATATCTTAGATATGGCTGACATTCAGTTGTGTGTGAAATGCAATTTGTGGGCAAAACTCTTAATTTGTCTCCATAAATTTGCTTTAATTCAAAGGATGTCTGTAGAACTATTCCTTGTTTACTTTGGAATCACTGAGAGATGCCATTCACTTCATAGACAAAGTACATTAACAAATATTAAGTTCTAAAAATTTTTGGAGCCACAGACTTTATTAGCGATTTTAACATCTCTGTGTCTTCTATTATTTTCCATCCCCAGGCAGTGGAAGGTCTTTAGATAACAATGTTGCTGGATGTACTTTGAGTCTAAAAGGTGTGAATATCTTTCATACAGTTAAAATGGATTAGGTATATTTCCAGGTAACCAAATGAGCTTTTGAAAACTATCTCATATATTGAAATAGAAGCATTAGGCTGTCTTTGATGCAGATATATGTCATTGCTGCTTATGGAGGAAATGCTTGGTACCCAGTGGCAGCTAAATCAAAAAGAATTTGACATAGTCGTGTCAAAGTTATTTTGTAAGCTCTTGTAAGCTTTTGTAGTGAGGTCTGTTGGGTTTCCCCCTTGGCCTCAAGAACCCATCTATTTCAGTACTTGGCATCCTCTGAAGATAGTGCTAATTTTCGCATATTTTGTGGTTTCGTAGTGTGGCAAAGTCCCACTAGGTGCTAGACAAACAACTTCTGTTTTTGTGATTTAAGCCACATTTGCTCTGGGCTGTCAGAGGTAGAGGATTAATACATCATTCCAACTCATTAGTTGGTTGTCCCTCCCAAATCCTTCAGGGAGGTTTGCACACTGGAAATTTCATGTAACCTTCAAGTTTTTAATTTGAAATAATCATCAAAATACCCAAACCTATTATTACGGCATCAATGAACAGTCTGTGGCATTTTAGTTGTTTTGCTAAGGAGTGCACAGTCTTTTGTTCCACAAGTTGTTTTCCGTTTACTGTTCCTTGCTAAAACCTCTTCAATATGCCGTTTTTTCAGAATATGTTTTTAATCAAAAAGTACATGTTGATGTTTTACGATAAGGCAAGAGGAAAGACTGGCCACACCTTAAAGAAAATGCTCTAATCCTACAGCTTACTTGTTCCCTTGCTTGGAAAATTTGTTGGCTCTCAAAATATTCAACACCATTCAAATTTGCCTTTTGCTCTAAAAAGGATGCAAAACACTAAATCCCTTCTCCAAAACCGAATGCTTGTAATGTTATGAAAAGGGAGAACAGATGGTAGCATAAAGCTTAAGGGGAAAGTATAGCACTTTAATTCAAATTGTTTGACAGAGCTAAAGACAGCCACTTAGTTACCAATTGCTTAAGTTATTTATGCTCCTTTGTGTAAAAGAAGAAAACAAGGAAATTAAAATGTTTTCTACATTCAGAGAGAAAAGGGTAAGATAAGGCAAAATGGTAGTTTATTTGCTTATGCTGTTTGCTAAAAGTAATGCCCAAAATCTTACTAAGCAGCCTTACAGAATCATTAGAATAATTGAAAACTAATTGTATAATAAGTTATCGTATAATTTTGGTTTCACAGTGGGCAAGTTTACCCTGTTACAATATGATAGCCTACTAGTAAAATGCACAGAGCTTCATAACTTGGAACCTTTTAGTATTTTCCTTCCACTTTTAACTAAATTAGTTTTGCAGTTCCTCAGGATTTAGATTGTGATTCAGTGCATTAACTTATCCCCATGCTGCTTTGATTGAACAGCAAAGCATCCATTACCAATGCCATATCCAAAGTGACGTTTCCATACAGACTGCCTGCTGTTTCATTCATAACCACAAGGCAGCCCAAAATGACTTTACTTCTTTTTACAACTTGCAAGGAGTTAATGGACTGTGCTGGCCCCCTGCCAAAACCTTTAAGAAACTTTATTAATGTGTTATGAGGCTGGGACACCACAGTGCGGGATTTTATTGGTTGCTCATTTTAATGAATAAAAATATGTATGCACAATTAAAACCAGGTTTTCAAGCAATTGCCTTCTAGTAAATGTTAAGTCTTTGACAATGATATTCCTAATGTTTGCTAATGACAGTTTTGTATATTTCTTCTCATAATGCAAAACTTTACCCTGCAAGGATATTAAATTTGTGTTGTGAATGCTCCTTTCCATGCTAGCACCACCTTTTGCCCTGAGAGTACCCCTTTTTCATGCAGAAAAAGAAGTATGGAAAGCTTCTGGTTGGACTTTACCATAAAAGACTGTGAAGGCTACATGGCTGTGGAGACATAGTCAATCTGTGCACACTATATTAAGAGTTAACATAATGTAAATAGCTTCAAAATTAATGCCAGAAGTCAGTTACTGGTAGGCTGGTTGTCTGATGTGATTTAAGTGTTATTCTGCAAACATTTCCTCTCAACAGGCAATGGTTCCTCTGACATATCTTTAAAATTTAGAGTTCACTCAAACAGTGATGTAGGTAAGACTAGGTAATACTCTCAATAGATTCTAATGCCTGGGAACAAGGCAGAGATGGTCCATTGCATAAAGATATGTGAACATTTTTCTAAAAGAAGGCTGATTCATTACTTTTCCTTCCATCATTAAAAAATAAAAGCGATAACTGAGAGTCCTTATTCATTAAAAAGTATCCCCATTTCCAGTCCCTGGATGTTATGTTCTAAACCTACGAATACCATCAGACTAAAAAATAATCATAGATTTAATGATGATAACAATAGGAAATACAGAAAGAAATGTGGAAGTGAAATTTAGTATGGGATGGAATGAAGAGTTGGTAGCAAAGCAGAAACTTAAAATACAAATGCTTCAGTCTCTTTACATAGTTTGTTATAGTAGCACATGTTGACAACTGTTGAGTTCTCATAAAAGTTTCCATTCTGTCATCAAGCCACTCATTTGGACTTGAAAATTTCAAAGCTTGATCTCTTAGAAAGCAGTCTAATGCTTGTAATTTGCATGTAATTTAAGCAAAGAAGATGACAATGGTTTGCATGTATAAGGAGACTCATAAAGGACAGTCCTTGGTATCAAAACAGAATGATCTTGTGACTTTTGTCACAAGATGTTTACACTATTTTCCTCTGAAAAATATGTGGATATAGAAAAACTATATGCTGGGGACCCTTACTGAAGAGTGCTGCAGTGATTATTTTAGGTTTGTGGGTGATGTGCACAGTATTTTCGTAGGAATAGTGCTTCAGAATCCCAGGTGTAGTTGAGCCTACTCCTCCCTTTAACCTCTAATATAGTAACTGTCTATTGTGCAGAGGCCTGACACAACTGAACTTGATCATGAGCATATGTAACTAGTGAACAGTGCTCTCAAGGAGATGCTGCAGTTGGTAGATCATCTTCAGTTGGAGATTTGGATTTGGGAATATATTTTCCATAGAAAAGGGAGGCATCCTTATGCTAATAGAGAGTCTGTTTGCAAAATAAAGATTTTTGGTTTAATTTTGCACGTACATATGTGCACAGGTGCTGCATGAGTATCAGCACAGCATGAATATTTAAGACATTAGGTTTGTTTACTTGATGCAGAACTTTAAGAAAATACTACAAAAACTAAAATACATATGTCTCAGAGAGCAAAAACTAAAACATATTGCCAACACTGATTGTGACACCTTGACTTTCAAGCATCTATCTATGCAACTTTCTTTTTGCATATAGCTTTGTATACTTCAGGCAAGATAGATTAGGAATCTCTGGATGTGTAGAATAAACAAATAATAAGTTGATGCAAAACCCCAGAATTATCTTGCGATAACTTTTGGCCCCTCATGTTTTGGAGCAAAGTATACAATTCAGTATTCTTTTCCAGGAGGTTTTTATGAGATTTAGCCATAAATTCTAGCCATCAACAAAGGAAAGTGGAGGTATTATTCATAACACTTATGTAAAACTGAAACATCTTTAGCAGTGCTCCTAAAAGAGGAAATACTCTGAGTTTTCCACTCTTGAAAATTTTCAACAAAAGGAAGATCACATAGGAGTAAGTTTAAATAATAAGATACATCTTGATCCTCCTTTTCTTTGAATACTTCAGCAAACCATTTACCAGTGAAAATGTGACACAATTGGTCAAGCCTTTCTGAATACACTGATAAGATACTAAAATACTCAGATACTGCTAAGATACCAGGTTATTTCCTACAGCTTTAAAAGTAGAACATGAGTATAATGGAATATTTTTTAATACTGTAAATGGAATTTCACAGTCATTTTAAAGCTGGAATAGGTAAAATTTGTTCACTTTGTATTCAGTAAACCAGTTTGCCAGTAGCATGCAGAACCCAGGAACTGGGGTTGCAATCTCATTTTCTTACTGCTTATAGCATGAAGGTGCTGTGTTACCTGCAAGTATATAGTCATCTTTATCCCAAATCACTGGCCTGGAATCAGGATGGTCAGATGAAGTGAGACCCTGGAATTTGAGCTGGACAAAGCTGTTGCTGTATATCTGTGTTTTGTCTCTCATAAATGAACAGAACTGTATTCTTGAACACTTTCAATATTTCTTTCAGTCCAGGGGAAGTTTTGGGATTCTCAGTAAGGAGAGTACTCAGTGCATCCATAGAGGAAAAAGGCCCGTGTTTTTTCAGTGTTTTAACTAAAAATGCAATGTTAGCTCACTGAGGATGAGAAATGGAAACAGGTAGATATTTATTTTTAAAATGCATATATATTTTTGAAAGGAAGAAGAGTGGCGCGATATTCACAGAATGAAGCTTCATCTGTAGAGGCTGTAAGCAGCAGATAAGACAGAGAAAGTGGTGTGATTTTTTGAAGATGTCCCTTTCCATGAGTGACTGGTAAACATAGCCATAAACTTGCTAGTTTTGTCCTT
>VZRH01005214.1:80612-130270 GCA_013397555.1 Urocynchramus pylzowi
TTTTTTTTTGGTAGAGAGTAGTTTAGAGATACACTTATTAAATATTAATGGAGGAGATGCTCTTTGGAGCCCTAACCCCAACTCACTGGAACCTTACAAGGACATCAGTATTACACAGCTCTGTGACTTCGACCCTGATTACTAATTAAACAGAGGTGAAAGTCACTTAATTCAGAAGCATGTTGAGTGGACATAACTATCAAAGTGAATGTCCTCTCTATTTAGTGATACAAAAATTTCTCAATAGGGTAGAAAGGATTAGAAATTAAATATAGTTATATAAATAATTGACTGGGGTTGATCTGAAGTTTTCTGATGCAATGTGGCCATGGGCAATAAACAATTCATGAATCCATTGACTAGCATTTTCACAAAAAGCTCCTATTCAGAAGTTATTACATAATGATAGTTGATAGGGAGGCTTAGGACTGTAAATAGATAGGGGCAGCACCCACAAGACAAGCTTTGTATTTACTTAGTGTTTGTGACATTGTGATTCTTCTACTAATGGAATATTTTTTTCTTGTGTGGACACATCCTACTTTATTTTTTAATTCCAAGTGATGTTAAAACACCTGTAGAGTTTTATCTTGTAAAGAAAATTCAGTGAAAACATCATGATGCATTCAAGTGTCAGCTGTCACTATCCAAGGCACCAGAATCTTGTAAAACTGCCCAGCAAGTGATAGGAAATCAGTGAAATGCTTTTGCTTTGGTTGTGCACAGTTGTGGTTAGAGCACAGTATAAGGCCTAAGGAATCTCAATTTAAATTTGTGTTGACATTGGACACAATGAAAGAACACTCTTCTGTCTATTATACAGGCCTGGGACAGAATAGTTAAGGTTTTCTACTTCTGCCTGCATATCTTGATGAGGCAGTCCACCTCAAATAAAATAGAGACAGTCACAGCAAAGGCTTAGGATGTTTGGAAGGGTTTTGCACATTTTGCTGGTAGTTTGGAAAAGACAGGGATTTTCTTTAAAAGTTGTCAAATGCAGTCAGTGTGAAAGAGGCATAAAGCGTCTGGGGCTTTGCTGGTGCCTTGTGCCTGAGCACAGAGTAGCTGTGCTTTGCAAATGTCCCAACGTGTGTGCTCCTGGCACAGGGGAAGCATATGACGATTTGTGCATAATTTAGAACAATAAAGTAAGCTTCCCTTCAGGAAACCCCTCCTCCCCTGTTTTTTCCCCAGTGATGGTATGTGTGGAGCAGTCAGCATGTCTTAGCCCATTGCTGTGCACAGTGTACTGGTGAGCCTGGTGTGACTGACCTGCAGTCCCACTCTTGTCGGGAAAACCAGCTCCTTGACTCACTTAAAACAATTTGATGGTTTTAGAACCAGTTTTGACTTTTGCCCTTCACGCAGGACAACACTAGATCGACGACATTTCGGGATAACTGTTTGGCAGCCATTTTAGATACTGCCTGTGCTGAGAGCTCTCTGGCTGCCAAAAATTGCAGACACTCTGTGCCAAAACACTCTTGGCAGTAGAGATAAACTTTGCAGAGATACACAGTCCAGAAATATCTTATAATTACAAAGCACAGGGGGCAGAATGTTTTTACAATACAGCTGTGCTAATGTAAACATTTAATTTGGCAGCCCTCTCCACCCACTTTTCAATTAACTGGGTTTATGCAGATACTTTAGGTCTGCAATAAACTTTATTGCTGCTTCTCTTAGAGTACAGTTTATGAAACACAGATTTGAAGTATTTCGGGGGCTTTCTATCCATTTAGCGAGGCACATTGAAAATGTTAGGCTGTTGTAAAGGGAAGTGTCAATGCCTGTTTTAAAAAGCCTTAGCTCTGGCTTCACTAAAAGCCTTTGCTTTAAAAGTATATATTAATTGGGGCCTGTCTCCTTTGTTTTTCCCAAAGCAAGTAACAGGATATTAATAGAAAGAAATGAAATCACTTAAAGAGCTACAAAAGGACATTTGTGCTGGTGGTGATCATTAGAAAAGACAAATGTTTCTGGTGTTGCAAAATGGAGCTACAGAGAATAGCTCTGAACAGCAGTCTTTACAACTATAATTGCAATAATTGTGTGATAGCTGCAGTAATTGTTCTCATAGAGTAAAAGAAAAATAATTTCCAATCACAAGCATTATTCAGCCTTAGATGGCAAAAGCAGCCAAAGAGCCTTTCCTGAAAACTCCAGAATGCTGGAGGTTACAGTATTTTATAATGACATGAGTTAATTTGCTTTGTGAAATTGGTTAATGTTTTATAATATAAAAAGGCATATTAGATAAAATCTTTTCACTGACTATGAAATAAATTAAAGTAACTCTCTCTAATAACTTATGCATTTTGTGGGAATGAAAAATGTGACTTTGGAAGGCCAAGAGGTGGAGTCCTTCCTTGTAGTCCCTCCCCAGTTCTGAGAGGGATGAGCCTGTGTCAGAGGGGCTGTCCCTGGTCTGGAGGGCTCTGTATTCAGGAGCTAGGCAACACAGACGAAGCACAGTCACAGAATCAGATTAGCATGTTCTCTAGGGGTGCCAGACTCCAGGATTCAAAGCATCCCTTCACTTTGGACAAACCAGGAGGAGTAGGATTGATTGTTTGTTGGTTGGTTTTTTTTGAAAGTATGTTGAGACTTTAGTCATGAAACTTGGATGGGCAGCCAAAAATAAGCCTTCTTGTCTACTTTAATTTTTACATTTGTATTTCCAGGCCAAGCCACTTATTGCTGATAATTATACTGTAGCAGCAGCAGAATGAAGGCTTTTGATAGTCCCACAGAAGTCTGGATGATGGTCTCTGCCCCACACAGCATTCAGCTTTGGTTTCCCTGTGTGTGGGGCCAGGACGTGGTGGTGTGAGGCAGTGGGATGACTGGTTAAGGACAGCAAATTGCCTTTACAGCTGATGTGCAGAAACTTGTTGGGGACTGGTTGAAGTATTTTTGCTTTAAATTTCAAATGAGGGAAGGGAAGGTATGCCAGTAGATGCAAAAGTAACAAGACAGAGGGCATAGTTTAACAGAAAGTTTTAAAATGGGTGTGTTATGGCCCAAAAACAACTCAGTGAAATTAACTATATAATTTTGTAATGGATTCCAGAAAGTTTGGTTGTTAATATGAATGCCAGATATGGGATTATGAATCAGAATATGGCAATATGAATCAGAAAAACAAGAGCTTCTTTCAATTGATTTGCCTTTTCCCAGTCTTCATTGAAGTGAGTTAATCTTAAATGCATTTTTTAAAAAAAGTGAATTTGCTTGTTTATAGTAGACATCATATAAATGTGATTAAGTTATTAAGTACTAAAGCATAACAGCCTAGATGTATTAAAAAACTAATTGAAGAAGGTCAGCAAAAGCAGATGCTAAACACTAACGACTTAAGCTAGGACTGAGTTGCAGGGTTAGTTCTATCTCTGCAACCTGTTGAGCTATAAAGATTAGCTGTGAGGAAGGGAATATAGTTTATGTATGGGATCCCATAGAATTGACTACTGCAGGAATCCAGAATAACTTTTTGTCCTGCATGATCACAAGAAATTTTCTTACACTCCTATTATAGAAAGTGATCATTGTTTTAAATTTATAGTTGTCCTACTTTCTATCAATCAATCAATCAATCAGTCAATGTTGATGATAAATTGGAATTATCTGTTTTTCTCAAGTGCTCTCTGCTTTATTAGGAACACAGTTGTTCAGCATTGCTGCAGTGATTAGAGTATAATTACAGTACAGAACAGAGTGCTTTTGGGAGTGGTATGAAACTTTTTAATAAATTTTGGTCTTTTTGTTAACAATAAAAATTCAGTTTGGTGGTAAAGGACTGTGATGAGTGAGATCTTTATTTTCTCCTTTATTTGGCCATGGGAGTCTGTGAGAATGCTGGTCATGGCCAAAGGCAGAATCAATATTTTAAAAAAATTATGCTTTGTAATTCATTGGTGTTAAAATAACATGTAATCAAGATAGTAAAAGCCTGGCCACGGGAATGAAAGATCTGAAAGGCAGTGAGAAATGCATTCCACACCTACAAAGAGTCGTCTTTGTTTATCAGTCATCTTTGACACCAGTACTTTAATGGATTATTGGTAAATACAGATCCATATAAAACTCAATCCCCCTTGTTGCCTCCCTTCCCAAGGCTTTATCGAACTGTGGGTGACATTTGGGGACAAAGTAGCCCTTGTATTTTTTTCTCTATGAATAGGCCCCCTAAACAGCTGGGGTTGGCAAGAGGTGATTTTGTACCACTCTGGGAGAGCAGAGTCCCTCTACAACTGTTGAGGGTCTCCTATGTGGAAGACAATCTCCATGTCTAGCAGGGAGCCAGACCTTCCTGGGGAGCTGAGCAACATGTGCCACACTCTGCCATGTCTCCTTTGAAATTTGTGGTCCACTGTAAGTGCAAGAAACTTTGACTAACCAATGGAGGAAACATCTATAGCATTACTCCCTCTGCACATGTTGGCAACGTTCCCACCTCTTCCTTTCAGGCAGTGAGCACTACTGCTGCACTGCCCCAGGCTGCAACAGCCTGCAGCAATTTGCAGAGCTCAAGGCTGGAAGCAACCTAGCCAATTCTCTGCCCAGGGTGGGAACTGCACCCACAGAAAAGTAAAAAAAAAAAAACTTCCTTTTGTTCAGGTGTTTGGGAGTATGCAAAACCAAAGCCATTTTCTCATCCTAGGTTTGAAGCTGAATGTTTGCATAATGTTTGGGCAAATGCTGGACATGAAATAATACTGTTCAGCTGATACGGCAAGAATTAAAAAAACTATTTGCAAAGTGGTAAATGCAGTTTGCCACAACTGGCAGTCTACTGCCAATGCATCCTGAGGGTACTTTAAAGCTTGGATCGTCAGGAGCGGGGGCTGGGGGCAAAACAGGGATGTGTGTGGAGGGGATTCCATGCTCTAGCAGTGTCTAAGTGGATTCTTTAGAAAGATGCTGAAAGCTCATGCTCATACAGTGGCAGCAAGATTTCACCCTGCCAGCCCATAGATGATAGTAACAATGCTGTGTCAGTTCCTTAGAAAACACATAAACAAGGACAAAAGAAATATTCCCCTGCAGAGCAGAAGAGAGTTTAAGTAGATTAGGCTCTGGTATAGCACTTCAGTTTATCAAGCATTTAGTGTTTAGGATGTACAATACAGCCGTATGTGACTTGCCAACTATCTGGGCTTCCCCCACTGTTTCTGGTTTGGCAACAACATGGTTTTTCACCCTGTTGCAATGCTGACTGCCAAGGAGACATGGCCAGCTTTCTGCTTCCTGTCTTCCTCTTTGTTCTGGCTTGGCCTGCGTTCTGCCTGCCAAGTCACAGATGCCAAAAGCTTATACAAAAAGGTCAAACAACTAAGGCTTGAAATCACCTATGCCAACATTTGTATTTCCCTTCTATTCTTCTGTTTTTGGCTAAATGGAAAGTACACACCACATGGCTGAGACAGGCATACAGAGAAGTTTCTGCAGAAGAGTGTATAGATTAAAGTTCTAAAAAGTGCTCATGGTGGCAGGGAGCACTGAACCTTTCTTAAAATTCCTCTTATCAAATTCTAAGTTCTTAAGATATATAATAACCTTTTGGTTTTGTGAATTTATGTCTCTCCCCTTCCTCACCCAACTTGATTTTGCTTACTCTTGCTATTTTACTATATTTAGGAGTCAAGTTCCTTTAGAATTTAGTACGACAGATCTCTGCAATTGGATCTGCATCTGCCTTACTATCTGTGACCCTGTTGTAAACACTAAGAAAATTTGGCTTTCTGTAATATTTATATTTGGAAAATTCTAGTAATAAGTATGCAACTTAAAGAAACTTTATCAACATAAATCTGAAAACTCCCAAACTGTATGGTTTTACATATTTTCTCTAGAATAAAATTAATTTTCCTGATTGTGGTTCAGCCTCTCCTCACCTTGTGAGATAGAAGCAGAAAAACATGTCTACCACTTCTTTTCCTGTAATGTTTCTTGTCATGATAATGATATTCATCTATTGTTTTAACCTTCAAGTTTTAACCTAAAAAGTAAGACTGATGATAGTAGCCTTAAATGCAGAATGACTGTTGACTACGAGTTTTAAAGTTCCATACTTCTGTTCAAATGATTCATCAAAGCCCAGGCTGCAAAGCACAATTTACTATTTCAGTCAGTCTTCAAAGGAAACTTTACTAATCATCCTCTCAGCCTCTCCCATATCCTACACAGTCTTAAAGAGAAGGTGTTTCTTTAAAGTAATGACAAGAAGCAAAAAAAAAAAACCAACCAAAACACAAGGATACCTTCAGCAATAGGCATGATAATAATAATTTCATAATAAACAGCATTGGATTGCCTCTTATTCAGATAAGCAAGAAACCTGTACAACTCTTAGTGGTTTTACATTGTTTAACTAAAAATATTTTTCTGGACACTGCAAAAATTGCAGGGTTGAAGACTGTTCCAAGGGGTATAGCAGTACCACAAGGAACGTAGAGAGACAAAGCAAAGAGGAGATAGGGAAAAGAATACAGGTGGTTGCAAGTTATCTTAGAGTAAATCTTTAACAACTTAACAATACAGTAAACCTTTAACAATACAGTATGCCTAGAATTAATTACAGACCTAGATCCTGGGTAAATGGAGCTGCCAAAGTCTTTAATTGGGGTAACTGTGCCCTTTCTAGGGTCAAATACTAGTTGTGGACAGCTGCACGTGTGCAAAAATATGTCAGTTTTCTGTCACTCTTCCCTAATAATTTCATTAAAAGATACCATTCAGAGAATTTACCATGTTCTGCCCTAAAATAAGCGCACTTCTTTTTTCATGCCTTATAACTTAATAACTGTCATTTTTTGACATGTGAATGTTTTTATGTGTGTTTAGTCTAGTATTTTTTTTTTGTAACACTGCAACACACTGATTACATTTTTTTCCATCTGCTGCTTATTAAAATAGACTTATGCTAATACATTTGGGAAGGCAGCTATCCTTTTGGTGTTGACATATGCCTTTGCAGAGAGATCCTCATGTAATTGCCTGTATTCTACATGAACTTAATGGTAGGCTGTCGTGTGTTGTTTGAAATGGTGTAGGTGAGAACTGTGCAAAGACACCTGCAGTTGCTGTGACTAAGCCAAGTGGTATATGAAAAACACCGTAGGTTTGCAAACTTAACAATCTTCCTAGAGTGATGTTTTCAGGGCTGTCTCCTATATGCAGTCACAAACAGTCTAACAAACTGTGGTAACCTCTAGACTAAACTTGGTATAAAACTTTCGTTTTATTCTTACAGTCATGGCTATCTGTCTTCATGTACTGTTTCCATCTTCTGAACACTTACATCATGCTGTTATCATTAGCTATGCGTATGGAAGTGATTTCATTGTTCATTTGATTAAAATAGAAGAAAGCGTCTGCACAATATTCCTAGTGTTTCCTGGGGGGACACAGGTCTTTAGACTTGAAGCAGACAAACTTGATATGGAATGTGCTTTAATGTTGTTACACAGCTTTAATTTTAGTGATTGTGTATGTAGGAAGAGTTATGCCAGAAAAATTTTAGAATTATTGGCTAAACAATGTGCTGGTATATGCTTAGTTTCTGGAGATTGCTTTGCTGCTGGTGGAGTGCTTCTGTTACTAATCCTGATGTTGGTTTGCTCTACTGCAGGCAGGTCACACACCATAGTTCTCCTTCCACATGTGGAAATGAATATAGGCCATTTAACAGAAAAACATCATATGAGAAGTGTTTATTGCTATGGGGGAGCTTCACACTTTTGTGGGGGTGGGGGCAGGGGGGGAAGCAATCTGGGAGGAATTCTGACCAGCAGACTTAATTGTGCTGTGTCCTGGGATCAGCACCCCTTTTCTTTTTCTTTTGGCTTGTTTTGTTTTTCTTGGTTTGTTTTTACAAGTGTAATGTGTGACTTACAAGTGGGCCCTCTTCAATGCTTGCCTGTCAGTCACACACACTGGGTGGAGAAACCTAGCCCTAGGCCAAGGTGAATTTCACATGAGAATTGTGTTTTCTCATGTTCTTGCCATAACTGATATCATACTGGTGTCCTGAAAATGCTCCATTGTTGTTCATGCTTAATTTTTAAGTTGGTATTAAAGGAATACAATTGTTATTTAGAGGTACAACACCTCCCGGAAAACTACTTGAAAGGATAAAAGCATTTTGGGGCTTTGGAGATTTGCTTAATACAACTGTTCATAAGTGTGAAATTTAATGCCAGACTAGCCAATTGTTCTCATCTGCATATCAAGACAAATTCTAGCAACTACATGGAGACCTGAGCTGCTCAAAATTGGGCAGATGTGGATGAAGTCTAGACTTGGCATTGTGCACTTTTCTGAATTCCCTTTAAGTTGCTCAAGCAGCACAGGCAGATTGAATTTACACTGCTCTGGAGTGTTAGTAACAACCACACCAAAAGAAGCCTTGGCTGAAAAGGGAGCTGTAATAATGTTCTCATTTCAGAATCACACAAAGTGTGTTGTGTATTTTTGTGGAGCATGGAAAGACAGGCAGAAGGGAGGAAGGTAAAGCAAAATGAGTTTGCAGGTTTCCATTAGAGTATTGTCACATCCTTGAAATCAGTCATAAAAAGGCATTTTGGCATTGTCTGCCATAATTTCAGTGCATACAACTGAACTATTGTGCAGTACATTGTGTCTCATCTAACTCCTTCAGGTCACGTGTTTTTAACCCATTTGTTCAGGAAAACAGAGCTGCCAAGGGGCTTGAATACACATAAGGTATTAAACTAAATCTTGAACCTGCTATGTGGGTGCACAATAGGGAAAATGATTAGTATTGTTCACAGAAGAAGGGCAGTGCAAGTATGAAGTCGTTATTTTTTGCTCTAAAGTTTTTTGAGAAATCTCAAATATTTCTGTAAGGAATGCTGTCGTGAAAGTGCTGTTGTTCACATTTATTTCTGGTCTTTCAGTAGTGCACAAGAGAGTCAACATATTTAACTCATTAGACTTCCCCCTTCTCAAAGCCCAAAACATTGGGTCTAAGTGAGATAAGCTGGAATCTATATGAATTTATAATTTCTGCACACACACACATATATGTATAGATACGTGAATATAAGGGGTTGTTAAAATAGAAAGTTCTGTTTAGATTGAATTTATATACTTAGCTAAGAAAAAGTTTTTTGTGTTATTTTTTTTTTTTGTTTGTTTGTTTTTTTTGGGTTTTTTTTTTAAAGTATTAAAGGTCCTTTGATAAGAATTTAAATCTGCAATTATAGGAGATGTTGAATATCTAAGGTTACTCATTCTGGCTTCATGTCCTAGAGCTGTTGTGTGGTACAACTCCTTTTGCTTTATACACAGACAGAAACTTGAGTTTCTGATATATTTTCAGTAAACATGTACAAGGTTTTTTAACTCCAAAGACTTTTTTTATAGCTTCAGACCAAACCAGGCTTGATAACTTTCTCAAGGTCCTGCTGTGATAGAGTAATGGTAAGAAAGTAAGCCTTAGTAACAGTGGATGGTTAAATAGTATTCAAGGCACTGGCAAATTACCAGGTGCAGCAAGAATTTTGAGTCAGGGTTTTTGTTCTCCCTCATTCTCCCCCCTGACCCCCCCTTAATTAGCACTCAATTTTTACTCATGCAAAAAAACCCCAACAACTAGTAAGCAATAAAAATGAAAGCTTTGGAATTTGAGCCATCTGGTTTTTTTTATATAAAAACTAGTATCCTTTTTTCAAGTATATAATACCCTTAGGTACTGCAAGAACATGTGCCAACTTTTGTAAATAAAACAAAATTGAAAGAGCAAAAGCAGCCTCTGCTGTATACTGAATGGGCAAGCATATTTTAATATCTTGCAAAACTGCATCTGGAATTGTACCTATCAGGTACAATAGTCCCTGTCAGGGAACTTCACCTACATAGATGATTAGAAAGTTAGGGAAACTAGAAATTAGGGAGCTTAAAAGAAGAGATGTAATATCCAGTGAAAACTATAGAATTTCAAAACAGATGCTGCATGTGATATTAGCCACAAAACTACAGAATTGTATTGGGCAGGCACAAATGAATATGAGCAAATATTTAATACTCTTAGTAGTTTTTTAATAGCTTTTGACCAATATGCAACAGCAAGGAAGGAGTGAGGAACCTGTGGGAAAAAATGTTCTTTAAAATTGCTTTGTTTTAAACTTGAAAGTCATGGTTTACATGGTTTAAACCAAGATAACTTTTTTCTTTGTCAGTTACGTGCTTTAAATATAATTCCTTGCATTTATTTGCAGAGCATCACTGCACAAACTTAAAACTAAGTTGGTCATACATTTGTATGCTTTAGTCAGTTCTACATTTTAAATTCTGTTGGGGTACATCATTTGACTAGCTACTTCTAATTTTTATTTACTGTAAAATGTCTAACTAATTCGTTGGTCATAATTTTTTTATCACTATTGCTTCAATGCTTTCTTATCATTTGTTACGAACTTGTGTGCAAACATGGTGAGCACAAATGAAATTAAAATCAAGCTTTGAACCACTGGCATGAAGTGTTGGGGTGATTTTTCTCAGCCAGTTCTTGTGTATTACTTACTTACTGCCCATTAATAGATTTAATCTTTTTTTGTCATTGTTAGTTTTAATTGTGTGTGTGTGTGTGCGTGTGAATATGGTTAGGCGCAGTGGTGCATATTTAGTCTATGAAGTTTTAGATTACAGCAGATGAAATTAAACCCACTTTATAAAGAACACGTGTATATACTTCCATTTGAGACTTCTTTTCACAAAGATCTCTGATAAAAAAATGTGTTACTTGAGGGTCCACAGAACTATGGCGTTCCTTATGCCCCATGTCTCTTAGAAGTAAGTTAAGTAGCATACGACTGTAAATGTCTGAACTGCTGAGGAATCTGTCTTTTATTACTATATGATTTAGTGGAGAGTGCAATGCACTTGGAAGAAAAAAAAAATGCAGATCTGTCCTACAGTATTTGCTGAACTATGGTTTTGTTTGTTCTTTTAAACTGTAATTTACCATAAAGTGCCTCATCCAAAACTTGCTGGAGCAACTTTTCATTGATTTTAACAACCTTTGTCTGTGACTCATGTTAAGAAAACTGATTTTTTCTTACTCCTGTCATCCTTTTTCCTGGCCTAAAAATGTTGTCTTATGTAGTGGAAATGTGAATTTTATCTCCCTGAACTCTTTTTGCTTTACTACTGTACAGTTCAACAGAAAATTAAATCCTGATTGCCTGGGACTCAGTGGTAGAATCTACATTAGCTTCCCAGAAACCAGAATCCATGCAGCAGGTTCTGGTTGGATGTCAGGAAGAATTTCTTCACAGAAAGGGTGTCTAGAAACTGTAATGGGCTGCCCAGGGAGGTAATGGAGTCACCATCCCTGGAGGTGTTTAAGAAAAGATTGGATCTGCCTCTTAGTGCCATGTCTGGCATGCGCTGTCTCTAGCTAACAAGGTGGAATTCGATCGTAGGTTGGACTCAATAACCTCAGAGGTCTATTCCAACCTGATTGATTCTCTGATTCTGTAAAGATCTCAGCAATATGCATTGCATATACATCAAGGTCAACTCTGTCTTACAGAACAGAATAAAGTGGACAGTTTGTTATTTAGCTGAAGATGTATGCAAGGAAATGCCTATTATTTGCTTGTAAATATGAACTTTTAAATTAATGTAGTCTAACATGTAATTTCTTCCTTCTCTAAACATCACAATAAATCTTCCAGTGTTCTACATTTCACTTTTGATTTTCTGAAGAATCAGTAAAAAAACCCCTTTATGAAACATACCTTAACGTAAAAGGTCTTGGTTTCCAAAACCGACTTCTGAATATTTCTGACTATAGTAGTACCCACAGTATCCTCCAGATGGAGAAAATTAAGCATTCATATCTCATCTTTTCCTACTGAATCCAACAACTTTTGGAAAGAAATGTCATTCTTTCACATTCATCCACATGTGGCTTGATACCTATGTAAATCTCTTCTTAATGTACATGTCAAGAAAGAGCTCAACTAATATTATGAGGTATGGGAAATATTTGTTTCAGGCCATGAAAAAATGTAACCCTTCTCTTAACTTAAAAATATGTGTGTGTGCATGTGTGTGCATACATAGATATGTGTATATTCCGTGCACAACTTATAACACAGCTGAGGAAATTTGTTCAGTTTTCAATATGAGCAACATATGGTCTTTATAAATTGTATAAGAAATATTTTGAATAAATAAGTGTTGCGACTTATGTCACATAAACAAATAAAGGAATTTAAATTAAAAAGACAATCTATGCATAGGATATAAAGCTGAAAATCTTACTAGCCATATTGCTATTTTCGTTCTTGTAAGTGTTTCTAGGTCCTTAAATTTCTTTCAACTATAAAAAACTGAATTTACTCCCACAGCTCCACTTCTTAACTAGAGCAGTTTAAAAACTAAACAAGGATTGAGTCAGTTAATTAATTTAAATGAGATTACAAATCAGAAACACATTACGTAATGTTGGTTTAATTATTTACCTAATTAAAATACTCTGAAGGAAAGTTAACTGTCTTGACAATGGTCAGTTGGGTGACTTGGCAGAGGCAAATCTGCTGATAAAAGAGGAGGTGAAGCAGGGAGCCTGCCATGACCCGTTGGGCTGTGATGCCCCAGCCCATCACACACCATCTCACTGCCAGCCCCCGTGGAACCGGCATTGCCCTGACAAGCCCAGGCATGGGGATGCTCCTCCAGTGGCAGAGACATGGGGTTTCACCCAGCCACAGGCAAGCTTCTCTGGGCTGGGGGGGCACGGGGGGCATGTGGTGAAATGGGTCAGCTGATGGCTTAATAGCTCTTGCTGTGTCCCCAGTCCAAAGCAAACAATTTTAAACTGAAATGAAAACTGAGCCCAGCTTCTGCTGGCTATCCTGACCAGCTCCCAGCAGAAGTGCCTCCATGGCTTGAGCCCTGAAGGCTTTGTTAAGTGACTTGTCTGCTTGGGCTAAAGCCTAGGTACCAACACCAACAGACAGCTTAGCTTTCTGGGGCGAGCAGTCAGCTCTGTTCTTTGCTGCCTTTTTCGGGTGGGTGAAGGTTGGACAGCAGCACTCTTTTGACATAAAAAACCTAAGTCACTCTTACAGCTCCTGGTGTAAGAGTGGGTGCTGATGATGCCTGGCAACAAAGGATCACAACATCCAGCCTTCAGGGTAGCTCCTGCTGTTTCACTGGTCTTCTGAGATGCTTCCTGGGTGACTTCTCTGTGCTGCTCATCTATCACCGGTTGTATGAATATGAAGCACAATAAGAACGTAAAGGACTAGCTCTTTGTGTAGTCACCCAGCGCAATGGCAGAGCTGTCTTGTAGATGCAGAGGAAGTTCTTGCAGAATGAGGGTAGCAGAACAATGTTTTTAAAAGAAGCCATTGATTCAGTGTTGTGAACGTTTCCAGTCTGGGTGTCATGAGCACATGACACACATATTACTAACAAGTATATTCTGTTGGGAAAAGTGCAGGGGCAAACATGTCTTTCTCATAGTGAAGCCCTATTTGCTTCCTCCTTCTGTGAACTGTGCTTCATACCTTATCTCTTCAGGGACATATAATCATGGAATCCTTTAGATTGAAAAAGGCCTTTAAAATCTTGAAGTCCATCTGTAAACCTTAAATTGCCAAATCCACCATTAAACAATGTTCCTAACTGTCACATCTATAGGTCTGTGAAATTCCTCCATGGAAGGTGACTTCCTGACTTCCCTGGGTAGCTGATTCCAATGACGGGCCACCTTTTGGCAAAGAATTTTTTCCTAGTGTCAAAATGAAATGTCCCTTGGTGCAACTTGAGGCTGTTTCCTCTTGTTTTATCACTTGGTACTTGGGAGAAGAGACTGACCCCACCTGGTTACAGCCTCCTGTAGAGGGCAATAATGTTCAGCCTCCTGTTCTCCAGGCTAACCAATGTCAGCTCCCTCAGAACTCCTCACAGGACTTGTGTTCTACCAAACAAATTGGTGGCAGTGAACATTTTATCAGAGGACCTCAGAGAGCCAAAATTTTCTGGACAAGTATTTGAATTAAGTGTAATGATCTATGAAGATGTGAAAAATAAATCCCCCCTCAAGTTAACACACTTATGAAAACAAGAGAAGTGACACAAGCATTTCCATGTTTATAGCAGCCTTTTAGTGGATACTATCTACTTTTCAGTGGATAATGCATTAAACCTCTTTTAGTTGTCCTATCACAAGAGTTGTTGTGAATAATGCTATTAAAATGGTACAGACCGTCTCTATTNCCTCCTTCTGTGAACTGTGCTTCATACCTTATCTCTTCAGGGACATATAATCATGGAATCCTTTAGATTGAAAAAGGCCTTTAAAATCTTGAAGTCCATCTGTAAACCTTAAATTGCCAAATCCACCATTAAACAATGTTCCTAACTGTCACATCTATAGGTCTGTGAAATTCCTCCATGGAAGGTGACTTCCTGACTTCCCTGGGTAGCTGATTCCAATGACGGGCCACCTTTTGGCAAAGAATTTTTTCCTAGTGTCAAAATGAAATGTCCCTTGGTGCAACTTGAGGCTGTTTCCTCTTGTTTTATCACTTGGTACTTGGGAGAAGAGACTGACCCCACCTGGTTACAGCCTCCTGTAGAGGGCAATAATGTTCAGCCTCCTGTTCTCCAGGCTAACCAATGTCAGCTCCCTCAGAACTCCTCACAGGACTTGTGTTCTACCAAACAAATTGGTGGCAGTGAACATTTTATCAGAGGACCTCAGAGAGCCAAAATTTTCTGGACAAGTATTTGAATTAAGTGTAATGATCTATGAAGATGTGAAAAATAAATCCCCCCTCAAGTTAACACACTTATGAAAACAAGAGAAGTGACACAAGCATTTCCATGTTTATAGCAGCCTTTTAGTGGATACTATCTACTTTTCAGTGGATAATGCATTAAACCTCTTTTAGTTGTCCTATCACAAGAGTTGTTGTGAATAATGCTATTAAAATGGTACAGACCGTCTCTATTGTCAGATAGAGCAAGACTACACAAAGAAAGACGCTTCTTTTTCAAAATGAAATTGTTACAATTGTTTGGCAAGTTTGTCAAAACAATCAGTTGCTTTGTCGAGGTAAAACAGTGTGGGCAGTAAAAGGTAGTTATGTAGTAAAATTAGAGTAATGATAAGTCAAAGTACTGATTTAAAGTACAGGGATGAAATTATTTATCTCTTTGTTTTATGGATTTTTGTGGATCATGTTATTTGTTTTAGAGAAGAGGAAGATGTCTTACTTTTCTTTGCTATGGATGTTCTGAGAGTCTTTGAGAGATCAAGAACTGATTAGACAGGGGCTGAGATGGGAGACATCCCGAGGTCTCTACCACACTTTGGTAACCCGTGATCTTGTGCTTTTCAGGGGGTACAACCCTTTGCATCAAGTGTTGTCAGATAGCAAAGTAATCCTGACAGTCTGGAAGGTAGCTGTGATTCTTGTTCATAGTGATAGTGACTCTGTCAGCTGTCAAGTCAAGTGCTGTATATGAATGTGACAGTTTGAACAACATCATACATGATTTGATGATGGTCACATCTTTATGGTCCCTTATCCCTCATACCAAAATCAGAGACTATCAAAGAGCAAGGATGTATTTACCTGTTGGTGAATGATTAAATTAGTGTCTGTCAGCTGAGATCAGCTGAGGCTGATTAAAGGCTGTCCTCATAGCCTATGGCAAATAGAATTCTGTTCACTGAAGAAAGTTCATTTCATTAGTGTGATGCTTGTGGACAATCTACTTATTTCCCTTAGACATGGCTTTAGAAAATGTTTTTAGATTTTAGCAGATTCTGCTGCTACTTGTTCTCAATGTCTTTGATATAATGCTCTAACAGAGAGCTTTAAACCCAAAATTTCTAGTACAGGATGGGGCATAAGGAAGGTATAGCAGCTTAGTTTTTAAAGAGAGTATGATCTCAGCTGAAAAATGAAAGGTTAGGTTACTGAGGTAAGCAGTACTGCAAATCCTTCAGGAAGCTAGTGAACAACAATGTGACTTGCTTGACTTTGCTGGCATGGGTGTCTTTCCTATTTGTCAAAGACAATGTGGTTCGAAGGGAGAGAGCATCTCATCCTTTGATATATGGATTTTATGGATACAGCTTTTTATGAAGCTGCCTCTGTCTTATGAAGTCAAGACTTTTTCTAGTGTACCATGGGGAAAATGGAAGCTTATTTTCTCACTTGAAGCAGGCCTCAGCAGTCAGTTAGTCTTAACTCTGGCTGCACTGAAGTTACCTGCACTCACAGATGCTCCTTGTGATTAGCCCCTGGAAATGAAAACATAGGAAAAAAATTAGGTGTTAAATAAATATCAGCTTCTTGTCTCATCCTTTCATACAGTGTCCTAGAAGCAAGAGTAATTTGATATAGAGTTTGAATGTCTTGGAGATAGTCATGCTAAATCATGGTTAGGTTATACATAAAGTGCATCAGGGTTACATGACCTGTTAAAAGTAAAGTCTGGCTTGAACCTGTTTCATATAAATTGTTAATCCATGGGGCAATAACTTACCAAAAAAAAGTTTTATCAGTAAGCACCAAGAAGAGCAGAGTAGAAGATGTGCTACTGTAGCTGTGAGGTGCATATGAAAGCCATTTTGGGGAAATGGTATGTGTAGGAGACCTTTTGCTCCCTATCAAGCACTACAACAACAGCAACAATAAAACTAAGGAGACTTACGGTTGGGAGCTACCTAAATGAAAATTACAAAAATTTCAGTTTCATTGCATAAACATGATGGGATTTGATTTGCTCCTTGTTGTGTATCTTTCCATCCAGCTTCTAGCTTATGAAATTGCTTGTGTTTTCTTTTGGTGGTTTGATTTCTTTTGCTTTTGGCTGGTGTTTATTTTTTTTTTTTTTAATTTAAAAATTTTTTTATGTGTAAGAGTTATTTGCTGGGACAATTGAATCAATTGAATGCAAATCCAGCTAGACAGACAATGAATTTGTTTTATGTCTTTCTCCATCTCCCCTTCCTGGAAGAAAGGGCTCATGCTGTTAATTAGTGTTCTTGTACAGATGAGGACAAAGAAAGATTTAAAGTGTCTTAACAAGTCTTTTACTTCCATAGCTCCTGTGGCTTCCCAAAAATGCCTCTTAGTCCCTCTTTTAGAAGAGCATTGCTCCAATGTATCTGTTCATTCAGTGTTCTGTTTATATGAAGTTATTCATATAATTTAATCCTGTAATGACCATGATTCTTTTGTACTTTGCAAAGCTATTTGCATCCAATCAAAACAGAAGAGTGCTTTGTAATTACTGACATTGGTAAGAGAATTGAATCATCACAGGCCATCTCAAGTCTGTGTCTTTCATCTTGAGGATCAGATGCTTTTCTGTGTTTTAAGTGCAGAGTTCCATAGCTTGATGCTCTCATACAGAATAAAAGTCTTTGATTTTTCAACTGCATTTAGTGAAGGCTTAGATAAGTTTATTCTCATATTCTTCTTCAGTAATCCTTTGCTTTCTCAAAATCTTGTTGAGGTCGCTGAAAACACAGATTGAGAATCAATACATAAAAGCCATGATTACTGAGTAGTTAACAAAACCCAAAGCTAAGTCTGACTGGAAAATTATAATAAATAGCCAACTGCTTATCCCTATAATTAGAAAATTCTTCGCTAGATTTCTTATTATAATGATAACTGTTAAAACTGCCATTAATCTTTAAATCCTGAATCCAGAAACTGGAAGTAAAGGCAAATTGCTGTGCAAGATCTGAAAAATTACTTCACTTTGTGCTTCTTTTAAGTGAATTTTAACAGGAGAAACTTAAAAGTTATTTTCTGGTAGGTGTCACTGATTCAGTTTCAAATCCCTGTTATCCTGAAGCTATGTTGTTCAAGCTTTATTGGTTTACTTACTACCAAATTGACAGTTCATTTAGCCACAGATCTGCAGTAGTTTTACACTTGGACCATTGCTGTGTAAAATTAATCTTGTCTTATAATTTGAATTTAAATACTGGCATGTATGGTTTGCAGACTCAAAGAATGTCTTTTAGAAGAACATTTAATTGACACAGGAAAAAGGATGATTCTCTACAATTGGTTAATATGTGGAGAAACATTAAATTTTTAGCATTTCTTGTACCTGATTAAGTTTTCAAATTAACTTGATTTAATTCTTTTAAGGTAAGTATCATATCATGTGAAGAACCAGACATACTGAATGGCTGCATACTGTGCTGCACTATGGGACTCCTAAGAGTACCCAGGTGCCAAACCATGGGAAGGGCAGAATCCAACTCATACTCTTGCCCTTCATGTTTCCTGCCCAAGGTTGAAGAAGATAGATGAAATTTCATGGGAAATTCTCTATTCAATGTGCATTTTATTGTGTACAAGAGTGATTTAATTCAGTATTGGAAAAGTTGGTTGTTTTTTTTTTTAACACCATTGGAACTGAATTTCACATGTGCCTTGGAATTCCAGTACTCAGGTTGCTAACCAGATGTTAGCTAACCAGATTCAGATCAACTTAGTAGAACCTGAGCTGTGAAAAGGATTTCCATCTCAGTTAAAGTCTTCTGTAGAATCAAGCTTGTGTTAACTTAAATTGTCTGAGAGACATGTGAGTCAAGCCATGTTTATGAAGCTGCATAACAGGTGGCAGCAGAATTCAATGAACTTCTTGTAGCAGGTGGAGAGAACCTCTCATTCTAAGATGAGGACTACATCAGCTACATGAAGAAGTAATGGTAATTGAAGAAAAAATATTTGTTGATATAAAATTTTCTTATTTTCTATATTTTTTTATTCTTTAATTTGGGCACTGTAAGCAGCAATGCATTCAACAACTCTGCATCCATCTGGAGTTCATTTGGTAGTAGCAGTTTCTATGGTGCTATGATGCAATCTTTTGGTGGTTTTATGCTATTAATAACAACACTAAATTTAAGTAAATTGATATTTTTTATTCAGACTCTAAACCAGCTCCAAAATAGCCTGTATGTGGAAAAAATGGTGGTGCTTCATTTATTTTCTTCCTCTACATTTTTTGGTTTTCATATCTTTGTTAATTTCTTGCAGTGGAGCAGGGTTTTGTTGTATTATTGATGTGGGAATACAGTGAAAAGTAGATGTTTTTAAAAGAAACTGGTTTTATGAATGAGGATATAATTTGTTACTTAGTGTATTAGCATGAAATTACATTCTCCTCTTGATTCAGTAGGTGCATGAATGGTGCATGTAGGTGCACGTAGGTGCAAAAGAACACAGCCTGAAGTCTATGGTGTTTGAGTTTTGTTAGTTTTTACGTTACATAACCTTAATTTCACAACAGCAGTTCTCACAGGCTAGGAACACAAAAACCATATTGTATTTAAACAGACTGTCATATCCTCATTGCAGTCATGAGTCTGTGGAAGCAATGTAGGTCTTTGTGCTTTAAGGAAAAGCTAAAGCAACAGGCCTCATCACTGTAAGCACCACTAGTTGCCTGATCCAGTGTGTCTTTCTGGTCATTGCCTGAGAAGAAGTTACCTCTGCTTTGCTCATTATGCAATATTATATTTGGGGGATGGAGGGAAAGGGAATGAAAAGGTACCCTTGTAAATGTGTTTACAACTTTAGTATTTAACTGAATGACTCTCTTGTCCTTATTCAGTGATCTACAAGTTCCTCTTATTAGGATCATTGCATCTTTCACAATGTTTCTGCATCTGCATAAAATAGGTTACAGATAGACTGTTTGTTCAATAATGCTTCACATAGAACGTCAGGGAAATGACCTTTAAAGAATAAAGCAAAGCATTAGTTTAATAGTTAATAGAGGGTATTAAAAGATTGTGAGATACTTGCAAAACAAATTATTAAAACATTTCTTTCATTTCTTTATAGATTCTGGACAACCAGGAAGTCCAAGCCACAATGATCCTGCCAAGAATCCACCAGGTAAATATAAGTTCCAGAACATGTGCATCTAACATTGTTTGAGAACAATGATACTACTGATAATAGCTAAAGAGAGTTTAATTGGTCAGCAACCTATCTTGCACTGGTAAGTATAATCAGGATAAATTGTGATACTTTAGTTCCTCTAAACTGGCAGTGCCCTAATTTCTGTTTCATCAACATTATTTTTATCTAAGGAGTTTTTTCTTTCAGCTCATGGTTTTTAGAATTTTCTGGGTGGGGATGGGTAAGGAAGTGGGACACTTTTAGTGCCTGTATGTCAAGGAAACAAGATCCCAAATTACTTCATTTTTATTAAAGTCTTCCAATGCTACCAGTTTTATTTCATCTCAGGCAAAAGAAAATTGACCTGTGTTTAAACTCTGTGTCTGAGGTACCAGCTTTTTTACTTTTCATATGTGCTTTAAAACATAAAAATGTGTTAATTTAAAATTATTTTTTTTTTGCATCAGCTCAGAGCAGTCTTTGAACATGTTAGTGCTATTCCTTTGAGTGAGATGTTAGTGTAAATGTTTCTTTCAAGGATTTTTTAAAATAAAAACACAAGAGAAGATCAAACCCAAGCTTTGCCATTCCAGTCTGTTTAGTCAAAATGTTCCTTGAATTTTCATGAGACTATCCTTCTAATCAATTGGGCTGTGCTAGTAAATCTTGTAAACCTTTACCATGTTATGAATTTTATCAGACTAAGACAAACAATTGTGACAGACACACTATCACTTGGTAATGACCAAAGAGTGACTCTGCCCACCATCATCACATTGTATCTTCTCATTTTAGCTCTCAGATGTGTGTATCTGAAACAAGCTGCAACTAACTCAGTTTGATCTTCTAAATCAGAAATTATCCATATTCTGACCAGGATGTAATTTTGTGTTGCTGGGCTGTTAACCTATACATGGGTATTTTCTGGATCTGTTACAACATAAGGATAAACAGTCTGCTTTGTGGTTGTACAGTTTTGTAGTATGCATATCATCAAAGTATTCTCTGTTTGTGGAATATGTCATGTGTATTGCGTGTGAATATCCAAAAGTGGGAGAACCATCAAAGATTGTTATACAAAAAGTCATATTCCTGTAATATAAACCCCAGATACATATACTTGAAGATAGCAGACGTGTTTTAGAGGTAAGTGGGCAGATCAAGTCAAATAACGTCATTCTAAGCTCTAATGCAAGTGATTTTTTTTTTTTTTTCTTTAAGGGATCATGCAGGCTTGTTATCAGTTTTGATTGGAGACTTTGATGCTGTTTTTTTCCAAACTGTGTGGAATTTTGAGAGTCAAATTTTATTTTTCTATTAAATACATGCCTACATTTTGTAGAATAGTGGTTTAAAAACCCAAAGGAGCAAATTTACTCATAAATAAATATGAAAAGTTTCTCTATGAATAATTACTGTTTCAAAATCAGTAGACAACACAGAAAATTTATTTGCTTTTAGAACATCCCTGTAAGTGCAAGAAAAGCCAAATGCATTACCTTACCCCTTGTAATTTTGAAGGATTTTTTTGTAGCTTCTGGGTTTGGGAAGCTGAAGGCAGGGTCATCTCTCCTCAATATGTTTTAAAATTCTGGTTTTGAAGTGCCATTTAGCATTTGGAGAAGGAAGGTAGCAGTATGTATTTTACTAGTGAGGATCACACCCTATAGTGAGCCATGTCTCTTCAGCCTTCAGGCTTAACTCCAGTAAGGAGTAATCTTGTTGCCAGTGACAGAGCCTTGGGGAGGCAGCAGACAGCCTGCATAGGCTTTCTTGGGGTCAGACTTGTGGGTCAAGATGTAACGTTTGACAAACTCAACTTTTTCAGAAGGTGGAGGGACATAGAAAGCAGATAAATCTGAAACACCATGAAAATTTCTGCTTAAAATATAAGCATAACACTTTCTCATGATTTGGAGTCACTGCAGCTAGTATTATCCCTTTGTCTGCTGCCAAGTGGGGACAGGAAATAGAAGCCGTGCTTTGGTTTCCTTGAAACCCTTCATTTAAGCAGAGACAGAAGGATAATTGAATGTCGTCTGTTGGTGGATGGCCTTCTAGCTTTGTTCAGCTTCCCTGTGTAATACTGTTTTGGAATTAAACTGGGGAGGTGAAAGTGCTGTGGTTTGTGGGACAGCAGAATACAGGACTTCTGGGGCTGTGCGGGAGGATGAGAAGGAGCTGCATGCCATTCAGCCTCTCTGGGAAAAGCACTACTGCCCTGTTCTTTCTTACTAAACTTCACACAATTCTTATTGTTAGAGCCAGACAGTCACTTCTGTCAGAAGCCTGGGGGATATCCACTCTGAGATTTGTTTTCAGTCCCAGGCCAGGAGTATGTGGACTGGTAGTGCCAGGAGGGTTGTCCTTCTGTCATGTTTTGTTCTAGTGCCTGTATGTCAAGGAGCCAGGATGCTGGCAAGGGATGTGTGCTGTTAGCTTTTGGATGCCACCACACTCAAAAAGACACTGCCACGAAGAGGGTGCTGGAAACTGAGTGGTAGTTGGCAAAGCTGTTGGTGTTGAGTGGTTTTTTTTCTAGGTTTGGCGAGACTGTTGCATTCTTTAGGGTGTCTGGTAATTTGCTGTCCTAACAACAAGTTGGAGAGCGGATAGTGTCACTTGCCAAACAAAAGAACATGAAGAGCATTTGTTGGAATTCTTTATAATATGTTCCTAAAAATACATTGAATATTTTGATAGCCCAATGCAGTGATAAGACATGTGGTATTGCTTGTGGTGAAAGTGGTATGTAGCTTTTGTAGCTACATCCAAGGGTATCCTCCTCTAAGTTTTATTTTTCAATAACTATGAATTATGTATTTTATAAAAAATATTTTTAAACATATATTTGTATCAGCATATTTTTATAAAAGTTGAATCTTGTTTTTCAGAGAGCTGGGTTGTAAATTTTGCTTCTCTGCAGGTACTATTAAATAAGTTCCAGACAGATAGATGAGCAGACTTGAACTGAGAGAGGAGAAAAATCTGAACACTACTATTGTCTGCATCAGCTTCAAGTTCCTAGTATCTAAAAGTTTGTGCTGTGCTAGCACAGTCCTAAATATTAAAAGTTTATGTTATTTAAAAGAGAGAATAGACATGACAAAGGCCCCAGTGAGGGTGTCTGAACAGGTAGAGGCACACCTGATTAGAAGTTTGAAAATACCCTTATTTTTGCACACAAAAAACGAACACCAGCAAGCCACCAAACCCCAAATGCAACCAAACTACTTTAGGCCTGTCTTGCTTCTTACTTTGTGCTCAGCATGTTCTGAGCTACAGCTGAAGCAGTCTGTTAAAGGTTTTTGCCACACCCAGTGTGGCAGTTTCAGTGTAATGCTGCATTATTATTTGCTCCCTGCAAGTTCCATAGGTTTTTTATACAGTTTAAGAAAATCTAAAAAATAGGTCTTCACAAGTGTATCTGGAACTATGTGCAGTGGTGTGGCAGGATATGTACTGAAGTCAGAAGCTGTTGTCTTTCAGTAAATTAATACCTTAAACATAAGAAAATTATGAGGGTGAGCAAAAAGAGAAAAATATCTAGAACTGTAATTAAGCTAATGATATTAACCCCCACCATAACAATATGGTCTTCAAAGATAAAGTTCTTATTAGCCAGTTCTTCTAGGTGAGGATTTTCTGGATTTTGCTTTGTTTTATTATTCTTTCCCTTTCTGCCTCCTGGCCACAATGACTTGATATTAATAGACTTCTTGCTATTTGCCGTTGGTTTGATGTTGCTGCTTGGCAGATTTGATTTATAGATCAGCTTTAACATGACTGTGTCCAGTTGTTGCTGTGTTGCTCAAATCTTGAAGACAGCCTTTTTAAGCAACTAAAATAGGGGTAAGAAATAGCAATATTGGTAGAGTTAAACACTGTCTGGATAGGACAGTGAGGAGACTCAATTAGCTGTAAGCTAATTTTAAATCCATTTTTAATGGGTGCCTTTTAGATTTTGGAGCCATTTTTGTCCAGCAATGGGGAATACAAAAGATAGCTTTTCAGAAAGTGCAAAGGAAACCTAGTTATCCTGACACAGACAGGTATGAACCTTTTTGGTGAGGGAAGATGTGTGTTCAGATTTTTCCTTTTACCTAAGAAGATGAGTTCAGAGGTTACTAGAGCTATGTTTCCTAGCAAGTGGCAAACACTAGGTTTTTTATTTGTTTGGATTTTTTTCTCAAGAGAATTTATTCCATTTTATCTGGTTTAAAAAATATTTTCATATAAATTTTTAAGACTCTGTAAGATCAGTCAGAATGCAGAGAACTAAGATTTGAGCTTTTGTGCTAATAAATATTGAATTTTTTATATGGGGTGACACTTACAGATGAAGAGATGGACAAACTGTCTCTGCCTCTTTGCCTTTCATTACACCCCATTGGTTTCCTTCTTTCCTTCACAATCATCCAGGATATGTTGTCAGGGAATTTGCCTAGAGATAAAATCCTTAATCTGAATGAGGAATAGGTAGTAGAAATCCCAGCCTCAGCCTCACTGTCCTGGAATTGTTTTTTCTCTTCTATTTTCCCCAGAAATTTTATTTTAGGAACCACTTCCAAAGAAGACCTGAGTGAAATCACCAACTCTGAAGTTTGTTTTGTTTTGTTTTTAGTTAATAAAGGAGGTGCCAAAAATCTTGCAACGAGTCTCGCCTCTCTCTCAATATGCAAATCTCTTTTGCAGCTGTAGAGCCCCAAAGGCTTTCCTTGCACTTTCATATGGCCTAGCAGCCATTGGGAGAACATTTTTTGGATCAAGCCCTTAGAACTCTGTAATAAATTTGCCTATATATTTCTGTTTCAGATAGAAGTATTTCAGTTTTAAGTTTTAGAATGTGTAGTTTCAGAAATAGCCTCTGAAGAGGAACGTGATTTCAATCTTTGCACACTTTTGAAAATTCAATAAACAAATGTCTTTGAGT
Source organism: Urocynchramus pylzowi (assembly GCA_013397555.1). NCBI lineage: Eukaryota > Metazoa > Chordata > Aves > Passeriformes > Fringillidae > Urocynchramus > Urocynchramus pylzowi. The sequence continues at coordinate 105,480 of VZRH01005214.1, forward strand.
TTTTAATGTCTCAGACCACAGATGCTTTAATTTTGCTGTACTGCAAGCAACCCTCTTGTGGGTGGAGAATTAGCCCCATAATTAACTGGAATAAAAGAGATATTCCCTGGCCTCATCATTGTAAGCAGCTTTTTTTGTGGAAGCAATGATGTCATAGTAGCAGTACAGGGAATTCAAACAGAATTGTATTTAAATAAACAAATATTCACCTCTTTTTCAGCATGGGAGTAGATATCCTGAAATGCTTGCTGTTTCTCATATGCTTATAGCTGTGCCAGCTCAGATAGTGATCTTCAAATAAAACAGGGTTGGGTTTGGTCAGATCTTGATTTTCTGTGAAGTTCTCCCTTTCCTAAATGCTCTATGAACTACTAAAGTCAGAGGTTGAGAGATGATACTTTTCTTTTTCAGCTTCCCAGCAGGGAGCTTGAGGGGGTTGGGGTGGGGCGTGCTGGGGTCAGTGCCCGGCTGGACTGTCCCAGCACTCATAGACCTGCACAAGTTGTACAGCCCTGCTTCCCAAAGGAAAGAGTTTCAGGATGGTTTCTGGCCTTTCAGGATGGTTTGGAATTTGGTGTGGGTAATTACTTCTGTCTGCTGGTTTAGAATTACTTTTACATTTTTGTTTGCATTGGCTGTCCTTCTTTATGAAACTGCTGTGTGAATAAATTATGCTGTGATCAATTCTCATGCTGTTTCAGATGCTGTTGTGTTCAATGCTGGATGTGAGAGTTTTACTTCACAGAGAAAGAATTTACTAAAAATTCTTATGTTATCAGTTAGAATTCCAGAAACCTGCTTTGACATCAGAAAATTCCCTTTTGGTACCTACTAGTCCTATAGCTGTTAGAAAGCAGTTGCCCCAGCTTTTTCTTAAATCTTGGCTGTTGTTTTGGTATGTCCTGAGACCCTCTGGAACAGAAAGCAATATGCATATGTGTTACTTACTCTTTCTGTTTCTTGCTAGGTTTCAGGGCAACTCACATAGTGAATTCTAGTAATGGATTTCAGAATTCATTAAACCTGGTTTTTACTTCAAATTAATGCAACATCAACTATTGTTGCATTAACAACATTGACAATGACTATTATTCTGGCTATAATTTTGAGGATGTCAGAAATCTCATTTGTTTCTGAAAATGGCACATTTGGCTTTTTAGTTCCTAAGATGCTAAAAGTTCAATGGAGACAGGGGGTCTTTTTGCAAGTTTGTTTCCTGTCCCAGTTACAACATTATTGCAACTTTCAGGAAAAAAAGAACCCAAAATAAGCTGTGGGTATGCTACATGACTGCAGAATGTTGTGTGATAACAAAAATAGCCTAATTCTCTGGGCAGACCTTAATTGAACTGTTTCAATGATATATCATCACTGAAATCTTCTTTATCACTACTTGGCAAATATTATCCATCCATATCAGTCTTTAAGGTATTCTGTTTTGGTAGCAACCTGTTTCTGGTACTATTTTTCAGATACTGGTTTCAAAATGCATGCAGTAAGAAGACAAACTGTATGTCTGCTGACTGTATTTTGACTGATGAACAGTGTGAGACGAATTTTTCACTACCACTTCTGACTGTAAATAGTATCCATACAAAGCCGTAGCTAGCAGCATCCAGAACATTACCCTTCATAACTTAAAGTTTATGTACAGCTGTCTGCTATAAACCAGGCTAAAGTTTTCAGCCTTTCTTCTCACAGTAGGCCCTGATGTTGTATGTGTTTTTCTTATTGCAAAGTAAGTCTATTTGCTTTTCTGTAATTCCTCCTTTTAAAGATCCAGAAATATAAGTATATTAATACAATTTTTTTCCAGCACTGTTTGTGTCCTCACCTTTCTTTCATAAGTTGCTCAAAACCAAGACAATATCAATGAGAGAACTATATTTAAAATGGCACCAGGAAACAGTTTTATGGTTGGGCACTAGCCAATATGCAGCAGAACATAAACAGGCATTCTAGTCATAAAAGTACAATTAAATCAGAAGACATTAAAAGATCAGTAAAAAATTTTCAAAGCTAAACGTCACTTAAAAGCTAGTGAGCTTTTAAGTAATGTGAGTACAAGCTTGTTAGAGTAATTGTTTCAGCAAACTGAAATTTTTCAGTCAGTTGAAACTACTTTGTTTCCTCCCCCTTTCCAATCCTTTAACTTTTTGCATGGCTAGAACAGTTAAAAGCTGTGTGGCTTGTAGCTCATCTCTTCAAGGCATAGTGCAGTAGTACAAGGCATAGTGCAGAAATAGAGTGGGAGAGGTGCAAGGACTAGGGCAGTAACTTCTGCAGCAGTAGGAGGCATTGCTGAAGATTTCTCCCTTTACTGACTGTGCACAGGAGCTTGATCAGAACTGCTGCTTGGCTTAACCTGTTTTTTCATTGTTGATGCCACTGGCCTGGCCATTGTGGAAATGGTCGGAAAATGTATTTTTCATGAGTGAGTTTTCTTTAAAAAAAGTAAGGAGAGAGAGATTTTATAGTCTCCATGTACAAAAACTAGGAGAAAATGTAAAAAATCCATTCTTATATATGGGTTTTGGAAGTTACTCTTTATACAAGATCTCACTACAGCACTTTTGTCAGACATTCTCCTTTTGTAGAAATCAGATTTTTAAGAATAATGACAGTTGGTAATACGCATTTCAGTGAGTGCCATCTCTCAGGAAGGATGAGTTTTATTAAATAACAATACTCAATGCTTTTGTTGGGTTTGAATGATAAAGACAGCAAAGTGTTACAATGACCATCAAAAGATACAATAAATTGTTTGTGAGGAACACAATAGACATATCAAGTGCATTAATAGGCTTTTTATTCTTTTGATTTGAGCCTTGGGTCTTGTTCTCACTAAGTCTGTACTAAATAGATCAGAAACACACACCAAGAGTGCTAATTTAAAGCTCTTTAACATATTAATGTATATCGTGCATTAGGAAGGGGCAATCAAAAAAACCAGTAAGGCCTATACTGTGTGAAGTATATTAATATACACTAGATATTTTTGTCTTACATGAAGTGTAATAATGTGAATGTAAATGTTAACTCTTACGCAGTGGTGTGATCAGCTTCATTAGGTAAAATGCAGTATCTCACAACATAAATAGAAAATGTCTTATACTGTTTACCTTCTGCATACAGTTTTGCTGTTTAACCTCTGTCTTACATAGAATGTGTGTTTCCACAACAAATTACAGCAACTTAATGGCACAGAATATTTTCCTCTTTTACAGCTGGGAGCCAAGTAACAGTTGTGTAACACACCCACCACAGATTATCTCATAACTATGTGAAACTGTTGAAGTTCGCTGGTATTGGACCTTAACATGCACCTGGAGTCAGCATTGGAGTCCACCTTCCCTGTTAGAACATAAAGCTCAGGATGAAGTTGCTCAGTGCTATGACACTGATTGTTTATTTTTGCATTAATTCTTCGATAATAATGTGTCACAATACATAGAGAAAAAAATAAAGTTGTTTTTCATGTTGATTGAGATTGAAAATAGCTGCAGTTTCCCTTTCTTTCCTTATGCCAGCCAAAGCATTTGCATATATCTGTGGGTGTCATTATTTTTGGCCATTCCAAGGCAGGATGGAACCTGGGTGAAAGACATGTCCCATCAGTCAACAATACATCCTTTTGAGAGGGGATGAGAGATGGTGATACCACTTGATGGCAAAATACTTTTCCTGTTCCCATTTCATTATCACAAGGACAGAAACACTGTATTGCTCTTTATATTAGGTATGTATTCTCAATATTGCCAGTGAGAAAAACTAAGAATCCATGAGAATAGACCAAAGATTAAACATATATGGCTGGGAGTGTATGCATGAACACATGTACACATCTGTGTTCTTACATATAAAATCAAACATAGGCTTTTTCTTCTTTTGATTTGAGCCTTGGGTCTTGTTCTCACTATAATGATAGCTTGATTAATTTACACTTGGCTAAAGCTCTTCACAAGTTAGTCTGGCTTGAATGAGAGACGTTGTGCTTCAAAGTAGTTGTGCTTGGATAAACAGCAGAGAAGTTCAGTCATGTCTCATTACCAGCTTCAGAGCTGGCTGCATGGTTTTACACTGGCTTTATGCCACACTTCACTTATGAGCCAACTAAAATCAAGAAACCATTTTCTCTTTGGAAATCTCCCTTCCATGTAGTACTTTAGACTGTTCCTGTTGGAGAAGATAAGCAGAGAAGGGAAAGATTGCCATTGCTTGAGGAATTACTAGCATTCATCCAGTTTGCCTGATCTTAGATTAAAAACCAATAAATGAGTAGGAAAGGAAAAGCAAAAATTTACTCTTTTCATTTTTTTATAATTTGGGTATACCAAGTTCTGTCAAATAAAGAAGTAAATATTTCAGAAGCTATGTCATGTTTTCCTCCACACAAAAAACATTGAGAAACGGTGCAAAAGAATACAGAAAATGAAAGATAAAATCTTTCATTTCTTAGACACTGCAGATGGGCTGGCAATATCCAGGTAAAGGATGGTAAGAAAGGAAAAAGTAATGGATATGGAGAAAATCTGTTGAAAATGAGAGACAGGGAAATATGAATGGAAGTGAATTAAAAAGGGAGGGAGATCTGAAGAGCTACTAGTGGGAATAAAGACGTACAGGAATAGTATATGAAGTGACATTGACTGGGAGATGAGGAGATGACTGCATTGGCAGAACACTGTTCAGGATGATCCCACAGGCCTACAGTGCTCTGTACACCCGTGGTGCCTGGTCATGGGGTGGTTCTCAGCTGGGAAAGACTGACATTCTCCTATGGGTCTGACAGCGTAACAGAGATGTTGGGAAATGTGCTTGGTTGGATGGGTTCCTATTCTTTCAGCATATGTTCTCTGGAGCACTGTTTATACCTGCACTGGCAAGTAATACCAGAGGTGCTGGATGAGGCAGCTCTGTGAGACTAATAAGCAGGGAAAACCACTCTTTGTGCCTCTGCCCTCTTCTTGACCCTGGAAAGTGAGTAGAGGTTTCTCCAGATATACCAAGGATAGACCTCTGTGGTAAAGTGTGCTGTTTTTACAATTACTTTTCTGATCATAGTGGCCATGTTTTTGATAAATCACTTGAAGATAAAACCAGAAATTTCCAAAAGAAATCCAAAGAGAATTGTACCAAACCACTGTTTTCTAAATCAGTAGATATTTCAGTACTTTTTGTTTATTTGTTTTGTTAGTTAAGACATCTAGTATACTTTTACTCCTTCAAACATTGGGAAGAGAAAGTTGACAGTGTATTTCCAAAGGAAAAAAATCTGTGTTCATTCAGGAAAGAGACTAAAGTAACCACAGTAAGAAATTCTTAGAATTTCTCAGAATACTGTCTCACATGAAAAGAAATTAAAAAGTGACACTGTTGAAGCAGCAATGTGCACCAAGTATAGATCTAAATAGTTTTGTTTGTAAATGATTGTTATTACTGCCTATAAAAGGCCATGATGCTCTGTAATCTCAAATTCACTAATACAGCTTTTGCAGTGATTATTGATGTGAGGCTTCCACAGAAACATGGGTTTCTCAGCTCTCTTTGCATAAGGTTACTAGTTACACTGCTGAGATAAGTCTTATCAGCTGCTGTTTCACAGCAATATTCCAACTTATGCCTGAATTTCACAGCAGAGAAAGTATATCAAATACATTAATCTTAGAATAAGTAAATACAGGCCAAAACAATAATCTTTGTTTTCTTAAACATAGGTTTCTAGATATACAATTCAGCTTGTATAAAACACACCCCTCTGAATAGCTAAGCTGCTTTTTCCACGTTCCTGTTTTTCCTGGAAATAATAGCAAACCCCTCATCTGCCTCAGAGATAATGATTTGGTAATGAAGGCTGTACTGTAAAATCGAAATCAGCTAGGTGAGAGTTAAGTAAAAATCTCTTTAGCAGAAACATATGCAAAGACAGGACTGCACTATGGGGAAATTGCTTATTCAGCTGATACTGGTTCTAGTTTAATACTGACTGAAATTTCCATATACTAGTAAAAGAAACTAGATTTCAGACACTGTTTTGACTGATAGCTAGGGACTAAGAATATTGCTTGTTAGTTTTCAGATTATTTTTAAAAATTGCTCTCTCACAGATCCTTAGGACTTTTTTGCACCTTTGCCTCAGTTTCAGCTCACATCAGGTCCTGTGATCAGTTTTGGGTGCACTTTGAACTGTGTATTATTGTTCTGGGACTCTGTTAATACCATTGTTAGCTGGTGCATAAATCTAACTATAGTTATTTATTAATCTTCTCATTATACTGACTATGGTTCTGTGGTCTTTTCCAGTGTACCTTGAGGACAGTTTTGTGAAATCCGGAGTGTTCAATGTGTCAGAACTTGTGAGGGTGTCAAGAAGTAAGTTAACATTTGTGTTTAATTGTTTCCAAAGCCTGCTATAATCAAGTGAAGGTTTGTTCCTTGAACTTTTTTCTCCACAAGACGTAAGATGCATAGGAAATGCCTATAACCATACACAATTTTGATGTATTTTACCACAGCATTGGAGTCCATCTTGCATATGTTTGTAATAAAAGAAGTAGGTCTTCTTCTATCTCTTTGATATTTAAATATGGAACCGATTTGTTATATCTCCCTCTGCACACCTAGTGGTCTAACGTTTCAATAAAATCATCATGTGTAGCAAAACCTTCTATTGTTAGACTTGACAGTTTTTTAAGGATACCCTACACATCCTTGGGTATAGTTAAAAGATTGGATTATTCTTTTAGGTTTTTTTTTAAATTTGTAGCTCTTAAAATAAAAATCACAGTATGGATATAAAGGATGATCAACAATGTATGAAATATTTGTGTTTATTTTAGTCTTGGCATTGACTGTAACTGAATTTCTAATTACATGGTCTTGTTTTACCATCAGAGATATTACACACATGAACATGTAAAAATCTTCATAAAAATTAAATATAAAAGTACAGGTGAAGCTTCGACTGCAGAATGAAAAACCAAAAAATAAGATCTCTTTTGTTGACATCTAACAATTGTTATAATAGTATAGCATAGAACATGTCCACATTTTCATTTTGCATTGCTTCCTGACCCTTTCTTTTCTCCCATTACTATCAAAACTATTAAAGTATTTCTCTCAAGACTTCATTAGGAAGTAAAGAAGAATAGTTGAAAGTTATAGTTAGAAATGTCCACAGTGATGATACAACATTTTAAAGACTGAATGATCCAGAAAAATCACTTTTCTGGCAAGGTGAGGACAAAGTCAAAGAGGCTTCCAAAATTTCTAAAATGTCTGTCCATATTTTGCACAGGTGTTAACTCATGCAGGTCAGGGTGCTTGAGGAATTTAATTAACTTTCTCAGGCTTTGGATGCATGGGTTATTTCATTTTCTGGGGTCAGAAATGAATATTCAACAACTAAAATTATGTTAAATCCTTCAGCAAAACAGTGAGCATTGCAATTCTGCAGTGCTAAGGCATATCCTTTTTTGTTCCTGCTGAAGATATGATTTTGCTGTTTTAGAAAGCTAAGGATGTGTGAATTACAGCTTTCTTTTTGTTGTCAGGTGGCTAAGTGCATTTTAAAGTATAAGGCCATTCAGGTTAAAAAAGAAACAATATTGTAATTATGCTATGAAACTGTGCATTATGGAGCTGTTATACATTATATACTTCTAATAATAAGCATTAAAGGATGTGGTTTCCGTGGGATTTCTTACCATGCATTTGTTTAACCTCAAGCCGCAACAGAGTTGTACTTAAATTGTCAGGAAAAATACAAACCTTCAAATACATTACACAACGTGCAATTATTCTTTTAAGTGCCAAAGGTAGTTAAAATGCACAATGCACAGACAATGAACAAAGGTAAATACACCACAATATGTAATACATAATTTATTCTCGAATTACCAGAGTCTGCATGGTACACAGACCCTATAAGAAGGTGAAGGTAACACTGACTGTATGTATTTGCTGTAGGTGTACAAATGCAAGGCAGAACCTGTGGCACCAGGTGAAAGAAAAAGAAGGTAGAAAACCAGGCTGTCAACACAGAAGGCTATTTTTAATACAAAAGATTTAACATTAAAAACAAAACAAGGAACAAAAAAACAAAAAAAGGAATTAGTGTATCTGAGTTATTAGTATCTGAGTTTCTTATTTCCATTTTTTCAGTTCTTTAATAAATAATACTAGCTGTCCTCTTAAACCTGGCCTCATTCATTATAGTGCTTGAGGCTTGTATCATCTTTTTCCTATTGGTGATTCCATGTTGTCTCTTGTGAAATAAATGTATTCTATCTGCATAACTGCTAAGTAAGTACTACAGAAGACAATTCACTTTTTGGATACATAATCATTGATGCAACTTGTCTGTACTTGGTTTCCACAAGAGGCAGAAAATTAGGTACATGTAGTAAGATCTTGATATTTTTCCAAGTGTTAAAATAGAAAAGATAGCTAAAAAGATAGAAGATTATCTCTGACTTCTTATGATGATGTTTTTTTCAGCACCCATAACCCAAGGTAGTGGAGTGAACTTCCCAATTGGAGAGCTTCCGAGCCAGCCATATTACCATGATATGAATTCGGGTGTAAATCTGCAGAGGTCCTTGTCATCTCCACCAAGCAGGTAAAAACTTGAAATAAGTGCTAATGTGAACCATGTCTAAGAGTGTAGGACAAGCAATTCACAAATCCTGTCAACAGTCAACTGCTTTGTTAATTTCCTCTGATTTTGAGAGGCTAGCTACTTGTGTATGTTGCCATAATATCTGTCCAGACTTGTAAGTTATAAATTTTGTCATTTGAGACATTGTCATTATTGCCTGTCGTCTTGCATGATATTGAAGATGACACTAACTTTTTTCAGGGTTTGAAGCGCCCACTAAATCATCTTGCCAGGAGGACAGCTGCACATCACAAAAGTTTTTTGCAGGAAGGTCTAACACTTGGGAACATGCTGGCCGGGCTCAGAGTGGTTGAGGGCAGAAGGGCTGTCTTTCAGGGCTCCCTCTTGGACCTACGTCTTGCGAGATATGTTTGGACAGATACTGTTTCCTCTAGAAAAGTTGTTAGGACAGGTATATGAAGACAAGGTGTTTTCATCCATAACAGCCCAGCTCACGCAACTGTGTTTCATGCCTTGCTTTTTCAGGCAGCATTTCCCAGCAGAGTGGAAAGAAGGAGGAGCATGTGAGATAGTTACAGGTTAATTTTTCTCAAGAGTCTCCTTTTGCTTCCTACAGGCAATTTAATCTGAGGGACTGACTTCCTCCTTGTTCAACATGCTCCCTTCTTCCATCTCTGAGAAAAAGTCACATTTTCCTGCCTTGGGAGCAGCTGGTGGGCCCATGAACATAGGGCTGTGCTCTGTTGTGCTCTCCTCCTGACTCCCAGATAATGTGTTGTCTGTCAGACCCCTAGGGCCCCTTGGTTTTCTGAAACGGTCTGCTATACCATGAAATCACAAGCACTATAGGAGCTGTCATTGTCCCACTTTTATGCACCCCAGTCAGTCAGGAAGTGTCTGCACAGTGGGATGAGATTTAATAGGACTATCAGGGGGCTGAGGTATTCTTCCACCAGCTCTTGATTCTTCTGAGTTATTTTGCTCATGTTCCCGTAATTCATTCCATCGTATTTTCAGCTTGGCAGTACACCAAATACATTTTAGAAATTGATGGATTAATTAGAATAGATGGATTAATTATCACAGCATAGCAATAGCAGTTATAGTAGTAGTATTAGTAGTAGTAGCAGCAGTAGTAGCAGTAGTAGTAGCAATAATAACAATAACAATAATAATAACAATAATAATACTACCACACCATTAAAATCTTAATCTGTTTTTTTTTGGCAGTCAGTATATATAACAGATTCAAAATATATTACTATGAAGAAACTTCACTTTCCTACACTGTATTGAAGTTCTGCCTCATTTTATGTTGTGTGACTTGAAATATGGGCCTTTTGTTGTTTTTAATTAAACTAGTCAAAAATGAAAAGTGTTAGTTTCAGACTAGCTCTCTTTGAAAAGCTTGGGACTTTGGCCTGATGAAATACACTAAAATATATTTTTTCCTCATGAAGACATTCACAAAAGTTCCTATTCTACCTTGGCCTTATTGGTAGCACTTTCCAGTGATTTGCTTTGCTTCAGGGTTCCTGCATAGAGTTTAGTACCTTCGTGGCACAATCTTTCTTTGGTAGGCTACAGGAACGGGTTTATTGGCATTCCATGAAATGCTGTGGACTGTTATATTACCCAGTCATGCCATCTTTGAAATACTAAGTCATGTGAATAACACAAGCGCATACCTGCATCACATATTGTTAACATTGCCTGTGCAAGTTAATGTAGGTTGTGATATCCAGGTTTCTTTTTTTTTTTTTTTTTTTTTTTGTTTTGGTAGACTGAATTACTCTCTATTAAAATATTAGTAGAGAACCAGTCAGTTTATATACCACTTCTAGATGAATACTGTATTCACTGACAAATCTCACAATTCTTCAACAGCAAAAGACCTAAAACTATCTCCATAGATGAAAATATGGAGCCAAGCCCCACAGGAGACTTCTATCCTTCTCCAAATTCACCAGCTGCAGGAAGCAGGACATGGCACGAAAGAGATCAAGGTGAGTAGCATGGGATTATTTTACCTTGAATTATGCTCGAATATACAATAAATCACTGTCATCTCATTGATGCAATAAAATGATGGCTTTCTAGAGGAATCTTTTTTTTCTGTGTGATGTATGTATTTGCTGGTTTTGTAAATGTATTTTAAACTGATAGCCAACAGGATATTGTATAAACAACCACCATAAACAACACTATTATTATTTATACTACATAATAATTATAATAGTAATAATAATAGTAATAATAATAATAAAACAAAACAACAAAACAACAACAAAACAACAACAACAACAACAACAACAACAAAACAATAATAATATCTGGTGACAGCCTTATTGTTTGAAAAGACATGTGACAAATGAGGTACTTGATACTGTCTATGCTGTGATCGTACCAGTAGAATTTGGAGTCCAATGCTTTCAAAAATGAAAACATCTCCTTAGTATGATCACTACAACATAAGATTACACAGTTTCTGTATTACAATGGCATGGACATTTAGTCTCTTCCATGTGTCTCAGAATAGATCCAATAGGCTCTTTCTGAAGAGCTCACAAGTAGCTCTGTGGGACTCTATCTGTAGGCTGAGAGGATTGGTAAGTGGTGGCATGTTCTGGGTTATCCAAAGCAGCAAACATGCTTACGTGGAGAAGAAAGTTGTGACTGTCAAAAGAGTGAAATTAATTGTCATAACTCTCTCTGATGTTATCTTGAAATATCTGTTAGGTGCCAGTGCAGTCTTCCCCCCTGCTCCCTTTGTTATGTGAGACGTCGTATATTTGAACAGTGTTGGTTAATGGATCCTGTGGCTGAGGTACTGCAGCTGTCTGGAGAGACTGTGACATGTAAAGCATAGTATGTAAAAGAGTAATAGAGAAAAAGACATGCAGTTCCTTCCTTTGTGAATCTTTCAATATTTGTCCTCAGTTTTCACATCCACTGCTGATCACTGCTCTCCGTTCTTCAGCAACTGAGTGACCATTTGGTCTTACCTCATTTTTAAATTGTTTGAAAGCTTCTTAAAAAAAACAAAATGAAACAAAACAAACAAAAAAGAAAACCACCAACTTAACAAAAAAAACACAACTCTTTTTTTTTTCCCCTGCTAAGTTTCCTCTTTCATCTCCATGTGCAAGGAAGCATATGACTGGTATTTCTTCCAGTTGCCAAACTTTCACATTTCCGTTACAGTGGGTCTCATTTTAATCTGCTTTCACCTACCTTCTTATCTGTCTTCTTACCATTAGGCTGTTCTTCTCACTCAGTGTTAACTAGCTTTTTTCTTCATAATTTCTTTTGTAATTAATTTCTTAGGGAGCCTCTAATACTTATTTTTGACTGTTTGAAGTAAAAATTTTGTACTTTTGTATTTTTTAAAAAGAGGCTTGACTGTGGTTTTGCATAACCTAACTTAGGAACAGTAAATAGGAGATCTGTCATCCAGAATCTTCCTCCTTATGCAAAATATTTTTCTCTGTGAATGGTACCTGTATTGCCATGAAACTTTATTAAAATTTTTCATGAAAGACCGGATCATACCTCAAATGAATTTTTTTACTTTCTAGATAATTTTTTTTTAATAGTTGTAAGGAAAACAGCTCATTCTTCCTCTCTCATGTATCCCTATTTGTGAAATGAAGTAGTTTTGTGCTGCTGCATAAGCTGTAGGGGCTTCTGGGAAGTGCTCTGCCAAATAGACTCCTGAGTGCAAGTCCTGCTGACAGAGCCTTTCACAGGGGATCTCTATTGTTCTCAAATATCTCAACTGTACTTTAGGTTGCAATCATTCTGCTTTCAAAGAATTATTTTCCATGAACACTGGATTTGTTTCTGTTTGTATGAGCTTCATGTTACAGTTATCAGTAGTGAACAATGTTATGATTTAAATTGCTTGAGTGTATTTACAATGAACCTTTACTTAATTTCTGTGTCATTAGGTAGCTAGACTTCTGGAGTGAAACAGCTTTTAATATGTTCCATAAAACAGGGAACTCCAATATGAGGGAGAAAGAATAAAGAAGATAAACTTAAATCAGTGTGTTTTACTTTTGCTTCCTGGAGTTTACATCCCTCCCTGAATGTCCTGTCCTCCAGCACTAATGGTCTTAGTGAAATTTTACCAGATCTCTGTCAGAGAGATTGCCTGTAAGTCACTATTAGGGACTTTTTTCCATCCTTAAGATGTTCTTCCATTCCTGCAGAGGCACAGATACAGCACTGTCCAGTGCAAAAACAATTGTGCTGGGGAAAGTAGAAGCCTTTTGCCCCTAAAAAGTTGTATTTGCCTCTGATCACTTTCTGAGATTATCGTGCTGCTGCAGAAACTCTATAAGAAGTAACTGCAATGCCTACCCTTGGTGACTGGGCTCAGTGGGAAGAGGTGTGGGTCAGCTCCTGCATATTTGTTCTGCTGCTAGTTTGTTAGATGCTTGATATCATCTTCATGGCACTGATTTAATCTCTCTGGTGACCAGTGGTACGACCCAAAGGAGTGACAGATAAGGTTCAATATCAGAAAAAGGTTCTTCACACATAGGCTGGTTGGAAAAGGCTCCTCAGGGAAGTGGACACAGCTCCAGTCTGACAGAGTTCAAGAAGCATTTGGACAGTGCTCACACACACATGGTTCTTGGGGCTGCTCTGTGCAGAGCCAGGAGTAGGGTTATGGTCATCCTTTGTGGGTCCTTTCCAGCTCTGGATATTCTATGATGATTCAATTACTTATATGTAGCTGTGTGAAAGCTCCTTTCAGACAGATGTTTTATCATGATATCGTATATATGAAAACCTATTTTCTGCAAACACAAAGATAATATAAGTAAATTTTGGAGGTGGTTTCTATGCCAGAGATCACACTTGTGTTACTTCCCTTTTATCTATGTAAATCTGTGTGCTATATGAGATTAGGGATAAATGAAAAAGAAATAAGATTTTGGGATCACATTTGCATTTATTCAATGTCAACAAGGAACGATCATGTAGTCACATCAGACATTGCTTCTTCAGGCAGTATCCACATGTCACCAAAAATGCAAATCATTTCACAGTACCCACAAATAAGTATGTCTCTGGATATCATATTTATGGGTAAATAGCTTCTCTACCACTCTAATGCAATTTTAACTTTTCTGAGACAGCATCAGGAATAGTGTTGATACTAAAATATGCCATTGTTCATTTCAGTTTCATTGTCTCAGTTTTGGACTTGACAGAGAGAGGTTTCTAACTTATGAAATGAAATAGATTTCGTTTCTTCATCACCATATCTAAATGTAAAGTATTTTCATAGAAACTGAAATTACATAGTTATGAAAGACTCTTTTATCATTAAGTCTTTTCACATCTTTATTTAACTATTTCTAAAGTAACAGAAATGTCATGAGTGTGGTAGTTTGGAACTGGATAGTTGCAATAAAAGAATGACATCTGAAACAAATTTGAATGAAATATTTAGGATTTTCCTAGCTGTCTGAGGGGCATTCTAACAGTTTTGACAGAGAGAATGAGATGGAAATTAATGGGCAACAGAGAAATATACTGAAATTAAAAATAGGACAGAGGAAAAGCTTGCAGTAGGCTGAAACAGGTTAGATCAACCTTTCATTGCTTTGGAAAAAAAATCATAGTTTAGTAAGAAGACTTTAGGAGAGGAATGATTTTGTTGTATTCATGATACGTTTTATAACTTCTCTGTGCAGGCATGCATCATGAAGGTCAGGAACATGATTACAGGAGTGCTTGTGGTGTAGCGAGGATGTAACATTTGTGAAACTAGGAAAAAGAAATCTAGGCCAGTTACAGTAAAATATTGCTCATACCAGACTCTGCTTTCAGTTGTAAAACTCCAGACTGTCCTTTTGCTGTTAACTGTCTTCCTGTCATTGTACTTCCAAAAATGTTTTGATAAGATTTCCAGATGTTGTGCTTTATAGTCTGTTTTGGGGGAGCTGTCTCTTTGAAGTTGTAACTCTGGGCAGAAGTAAGCAAGCGTACCCTAAAAATAGTAACTTTATAGATGGCATACACTTGGTAAGAAACAAATCCACAAAGAGTTATGTTACCAATCTGATATAAAAATATAACCCCCCTCTAATTAACCAAAATTAACATGAAAAATGTCCTAATTTTTATATTAATTGAAGTTGGGTTATTAATCCTTATAGAAGAGAAGAAAATCTTATGAAACCATGATACTGTCCTGGAAATTTGCTTCACTGGCTTGCAAAAAAGTTTGCGACTATTTTAAAAATATATGTAACCACAAGAGTATGTGTAACTGTTTCAAAAACAGATTAAAAAAATACTGTGGAATGACAGTGTTGTTTTTTGTTTTGGAGACATCCAGTCAATGTGGGAAGATTCTGTAGTTTTTGCCATTATTTTTGCTATGTTGAAATGCTAAAAATATGCTTCTATTTGTGTGATTTTTTTTGAAACAGGTTTGAGGTTTTCTGGTAGCGCAAATAGGCAGGTTTGTAACAACAGAGATTTCTTGCAAGACTTTTGCCATTAGCCTTTCAAGTAACTTACTGTCCTCCAAAAGTCCTACATCCCAAGAAAGGGAAAAGTCATCTCTGAGAATGGTGCATTACGAAGAAGTTGAGCCCTAAAATAACAACTGGGATTTCAATTGCTGTGTCCTCTGTCAGTTATTGTACAAGTTATTTTTTCTCTCTTGTGGCTTGTTTCTACCAACTGGATGCCTGAATAACTTCAATAGCTTCTGGATCATGTCTTAAATCTCCATCAATTAGAAACACATCTATGTCTAATAGCTAATTTGCTGTAGGTCTCTCCCAGTCTTCCTTTCTCCAGGTTGCTGTTACTGAATTCTTCACTATGTTTCCATATTAAACAAAATTTTGAATTCCTGCACTAGTGAGATTTTGTGAGATAAATGTAAGTTTCTGCCTGAGTAAAACTGATGAGTGTTTGAGAAATTTGGAAATTTTTTGCAATAAAAAAAAAAAAAGAAATTCTCCTCACAATTTGGAAGAGGAAGTTACTAAAAGTCTAAAAAGTCTCTAGTGATTTGTGGCTAAAAAGTATTTAGGATTTAATAGGCTAATAACTGTTGGTGAACATCTTGATTTACTAACTGGCAAGTAAATCATATGCTTTTTATCTTAAATTATAAGGAAACAGGAATATCAGAAAAGAGAAGGACAGTGTGTAGTATCTATGGCCTCCTTTCTGAAAGCTGGCTTAAGAAAGTTAGTTAACATAATTGCAGACAATTTCCATATTTGTCCTTGAGATCCATTTTACTGTTATAGTGTTACAACACTGTGTGCATTGGAAATAGACATAACAGTTGTCATCAATGCACACTGTTCATAACAAAAGTGGAGAGATTCATGTGGATTTCCATAGTAGTCAGGTGTCTGGAAATACTGAATGTCAATATACAATGAACTGAATTTTAATTTTACAGTTTCTTCATCATGTTCATTCTCTTACACCTCACCCACCTCTACCAACAGTCAAGAGCCAAGATGCCATCATTCCATTAAAACTGAAACAGCTGGACCGCCTTCACCTGTTGCTTGGCCAGCATCTGTTGGACCCTCCACTTCTCAGGTCCCGACACCCTTTGTTGGATACTCCTCTTCTGGACACTTGTCCCCTTTTTCTTTCTCCCCATCCACTGGAAACTCCTTCCCCATTGGGGTCCTTCCTGATCACTGTTTCTTTCTTGGGTCTTCTTCTCATCAACTGTCGAGGATGGATGTTCTCATTTCTGAAGTAAGGGAACTGAAAGAGGAAGTAGTTAATGTAGTCCAGGAGTTGAGAACAGTAACAGAGCACCTTGGCTTTTTGGTATCCTGTGTTGCACAGGGTTCAGGATTTTTTCCAGCTCCTGGTGCTGATTCTGAGGGTTAATACTTTAGAAACATACTCTCCATCTAACAGATCAATTCAGCTTACAAAGGTTTACCTTGATGAATAACTGTTAAATGCCATTCTGTGGTTTTGACTTAGTCTGAATTCTCAAAATCCTTCTGTGTGTATGTTTGAAAGAAAATTGTGTCTTGTTAGTAGCTTGTTGCTTCTACCTTTGTATATTTTATTATTTCAAAATACTCTTTATACAATGTATACACACACATACACATACATTTCATATCTGTGTATCTCTATATAATACATATAGTTTTATGTGGTTTTGACTAGTATGATAGGATTACTTTCAGCACTGTAGTCAAACACTACCACTTGATAAATTTACATACCTGCACATTTGTAAAATGAGAGAGGCGTTTTACCAAGACTAACTTCTCAAAGTGTATTTCCAGAGTAAATTCTTAGCTGTGGCTTCTGTGAGCATGTTGGCTGCTGTGCCTCTGAAAATGGCATCATGGTAACAAACAATAGCCTTAATGAGGAAGAGTTACCTGGAGGCCTTATTTGAGTTCTCCTTGCTCTTCCTCATTGCCGAAAAAGATGTTGGCAGAGTTCAGTGCATGAACTTTGTCTGCTTCTTAAGAATAATGTTAAATGTTGGGATAGTTTAAACAAATCCAAGATCAATAGGGAATTGGTTTACTTTTGTTTTCTATAGTGGCAATTTTGCAAGAAAAGCTGCTGGTACCTGGAATAAGTAAAAAACTATTTTTATAAAGATGAAAAACACTTTAAGCTTGAAAGGGCACTAAGTATAGAAAAATAGGTGAAGGATCTCCCAAATGCTTATTTAATGAAAATACAGAGAAAGAAAAACATACCATGAACAGGATGGCAAAAATGTTACCTCACAATGAGTAAGTTGCTTGTACATCAAGAAAATTGACATCCTGCATTATTGAGAGTGATGTTAAGTTTATGCTGTCTTGAAAAAACAAAGCAACAAAGATTATGTCTGATTTTCTGTATTTAAAATAGATTTAGACAAATTTACAACTTGTTCATAAGTATCTTCAAGTATTCAGAATAGCGGATAAGGAAGTTTTTCTTTTGGGCAGAGCAGGGACCTGACTTTTCCTTCAGCCCATGAACACTTAAGTTTCCAACTGATTGAAGAGTGTTTAGAAGTATAAACAGAAAGACGACTACAGTTGGAGATGCAATAGGAAGCATACAAAAAAGGTTTGCTTTTTTATGCGTTCCTGGAAATGACTGTTACTTGCTCAATAAAGTCACTGTAAAAAATCTCATAACAGATTCTTTGTCTTTTGTTTTGACAAATATATTGTGGAAAGACCTATTACTTAATATTTTCTATGTGTGATTAGTGAGGTGAATACACTCAAGGTCTCCATATTGATCAATGAAAGATGTTAGTGCAAAAGGAAATTTTTCTTGTATTCATGGCCATTATCCTGTGATGAATTTTATCTCATGGCAACATCTTGTTATCTGGATGGTAATATCCTTTGATTGAAATGAGTGATAAAATGAATGTCTTAATGCAAGATTTGTCCCAGGAGCTATTATGTGTAATTTTCTTATTCCAATTTTGCTGAGTAAGAAATTTAGTTTTTTGAAACGGATCACTTTTTTTTTTAGAACTTCTAGGGTGTGTGTAAGTCTGCATAATTTGGTGCAGAGTATCTTTATTTATGGAAAGAAGAGGTATTGTAATTTTTGGGCACCTCTCTTCATTCATAGATTCTGTGTTTCTGTGTTTGTACATAGACATATTTGAAAAAAAAAAAATTTATTTTATAAAGTTATATTTTATTTTGTAGATATATTTTTACTGCTTTCAAACAATCTGTATCAAACTTGATCAAAATAGTATATTTCAGTTTGATTTAATGATTTTGTCTCCATTCAAAATCATTCCCTAGATGGATCAACAATTAATGTGGCACACCACTTAAAATATTCTTGTTACCAGTATAGACTATAATAATAATAATAATAAAAAAAAGATTTCATAATCTGAGTGTTTCTAAATCAAAAAATTCCCTCACATTTTTTTATCTCAAATAGCCGTTCAATCTTATTGCATTAGAAACTGGAAATACTTTTTTGACTTTGGCAGTTATGATTACAGTATTGATTTTATTTTCTGGCCAAAGTCCTTGGAGTCTCAGCCTTAATGAAATGTTACAGCTGTACGTTTTTCATTGAAGTCTGGATGACTTTCTGTAGGATAACTTAATAAATGACTAAAATGTACTCCAAAGTCTTTATAACTTTTTTGATTTTTTAGGAACATTTTTCTCATTCTTCCACAATGCTCTTCTATCACAGCTGTATACAGGAATCACACCTCTTAAAAATGATTCATAGAAGATGAAATGGCCCAGTCTATTTCTGAAGTGTAAAGATAAACAGAAAAGTACTCAAGTGCCTGAAATACACTGGAGCTGCTTAAGGGTTCTTAATGGTGGTGGCTTTTTTTAGTGATGGTATATATATTTGTTATAGCAGCACAGTATTTTTGGTCTGATGCCTTTTATCTCTATTTCCAAAGTCAGCCTTATTACTTGCAGTGCCTGCTGCATGTTTAATGGGTAGCCCCCCACTGACCTCTGTGTTAGTCCCAAGTACTTCCCATACGACATCTGACGGGCTGTGCTGTGCAGAAGTGGTTGGATGGATTGAGTCTGCAGTTGTAGGAAGACGTGAGACAGGAGAGGCTGCAGAGGTGCAGCTGGTCCCTGTGGGTCACTGTGAAGGGGATGGAGACATTCTCACCTCCTTCCAACAGCAGCACCCCAGATCCCAATCATCTCCATGATGACACTTGCAGCTTGGGGGTCTCACTGCAGGACAGTGTTTCTGGTATGAGATGAGGGAGAGGAAAGGTGATGAAAGCTGGCCAGCTTTATCTAGAAGATCAATGCATGGGAAAAAAGGTATGTTTTCTCCTCACAGGAAACAATGCAGATATAGTAACACAGTCATGCTTATTATGAACCTCTCCCCGGTGTTTTACTGTTACTTCCTGGTGAGAAGTGGTGAGGTGTATTTAAAAGAAGAGAATGAAGAATTGCTGCCCACAGCCTCTACAGGACAGTGTACCATAGTTCAGCCTAATCTTGATGGGAATAGCTGTAAATTTACATAGATGTAATCTCTTCAGTATGGCAGTCAATTACCTGCATGTAATATGGTACCGTCAAACAACAGTTATGGGATTAGGTCTGTATGTCCTATCCTACCGCTGGAAATTTTTTGAAATTATTTTGGGATTGGGATAGTTTTGGTGCCCATGTATTCAATATTAATGGCTTGATGTGACCATCATAACTTTGGTCATCCCCCATTTTATAAATAGCTTTCTGTTAAAATTGAAAAAAAAATTGAAAAATTAATTTTGGGAAATGTGTATGCAGGTTTCCCAATTACTTTAGTTTAAATGCCCATGCACTAGATTATACTTTCCAAAAACTAGTGCATATAATTTTAACAGGAACTGTACTGAGTTGTTTTGCTTTCTGTCCATAAATGTAGGATAGTCAGTAATGCAATGGAAAATTTCAGTTGTCCAACTTTATACAGCTAGTCACAAACACCAGCAAAGAGTTTACATTTGTTTATACAGGGACTTGTCTGGGTTTTCCACACTGCCTCCTTATATCCCCCCTCCCCCAGTATGCTGGGAAATGTAAGGACAGGTAGGTAAAACCCTTCTGCCTCTTGTTCAAACCCCTTTCTGCTGAGGTAAAGAAAATCTTCAAGGTAAACACAGCCCACAGAATGTTACTGTCAGCAATTGAGTACAGTATTATGCAAGTTCATGTGGTTAAGGATGAAAAGAATGACATGTCTGCTCCGTCTAAAGGATTTTGACTTTTGTGTTTCAGTTGTCTGAAAGTTCTTGTATCGCTTTCTTCTCCCATGTATATTAATACTTATGGAACAAAGCAAAATAAAATAGTGTAATTTATTATATGATGAATGAAAAAAGAAATAATTCAGTTGCTGTTGCAATTAATTTACTCATTTTGCTGTAGATTTCTGAATTGCAGTATTGTTTTAGTGTTGTTCTTGACAGCTTACAATACTGAAAATGACATTGGTAGAAATTCTAGTCTAGTTTCTCTTCTAAGGTTTTTCAATACAAATCTCAAAAGATGATACATTGAAATGGTTTATCTGTTGTGAAATGGCATAATAGCACAACAGAGTGTTTGATTAGCCTTGGGCATGGTTCCTGATGGGAAAACAGGTGTCACAGTCTGGTAGACTGGATTGTGTAATATCGGAGGTGTGCCTGTGAAAATAACATTGGCGCTAAGTAGGCTGATTTGAAAATGGGAGGTTATCAAGTCTTCATACACTGAAATATTCTAATCTAGTGTAAAATTTTCATATGTGAAATGGTTTTCCTCACTTGATGCAGTAGTAAAAGTAAAACTGAGATCAGTTTTTAAAATGTGGAGTAAAACAGATCAGTCTTTTGAATGTGAAGTGAGCAGCTCTTTCCAAACCTTGACACTGGTCCTAAAGTTCAGAACACTCTCAGCTGCTAAGCAGTATGCATGCAGCTGCATGACCCTGTTGTTTCTCTTAAAAATGAGTACAAGGGCCTTCACCTTGAGAATTGTTGAACATGTCTCAGAAATCCACAGCATGGAATTGACCATGATATGTTTGTTCTGCTTTATTTTGTTGATTTTTCATTCTGGAGAACCTCAATTACCAGAATTTTTCATAGAAGTAAATAAATTTTTAGGAGGCCTTATCTCTGGTCCAAGATAACACTTACAGTGAAATGGAATGAGACACCAAAAAGTCAAGGATTAGGACACAGATTTGTAAAAGGGACGAGCTAGTTGCAAAGACTGGTGTCTGTCTGGTACAGAACAGGAACTCTAAGCCAGTCTCTCTGTTATGAACATCAAGTATCTCAGACATCCAGCTGCTCAGGCACATCTCTCTTTCTCTCCTATGTATTCACCTATTCGTATAAAAAATGTGTCCCCACTCCTTTTCTTCTTTTTTGTGGAGAAGATAAATGAATTAATATGTTTTGATTTTCATGCTTCTTAGTTTCCATCCAGCTGCCTCAGAGCCAAGTCTTTAGAGCAGATATAACAAGGCCTTTCTTCAGTAAGGAGAGGTGGTTTAGAGTCACACAGCTGTCAGTATTCAGCGTTAGGTGCCTTAATAAAATGCACATTTGAGAAATACATAATATTTACAATGTTAAAGGAAATCATATTAAGCTATCAGAAAATTGGTGATGCTGGCTCTGCCTGTGCAAAGTGGCTCTGCTCCTTCTTCACATGTGCAGGTGTAAAGCAAAACAAATTCTCCTGAACATGGTGGGATTTCTTATCATTATACAGACAGCCAAAGGGAATTCAAAATTTTACTGAAATTTTCACATGCTTCACGCAAGTGTACCTATCAGGTGAGGTGAAGACAGAGGCCAAGCTGGCTGTGATTTATGCAGTGTATCCTGCCACCAGAAATCATCCCAAGTACTGCCTCTGGGAAAGAGCAGTTCATTTAAAACTGTAACATGGAAGGATGCTTCTTATAGCTTGACAGTGGTGCTATGGACTCCATTGTGTTCTGTCCTTCGTTGTGGTGAGATGTACTGTAGTTGAATATGGGTTTATCTTAATTTCTCTGGAGGTGATGGCACTAGTGAGTTGTAAATATATCTTTACAGATTGTTGTTTGCAAGAGTGTACCTTGTAAAGAAAGGCTTGTAAAACCAAATATAAAAACTTGTATATTTTATACAAGCAGTATAAAATATATTAATAAGAAGATTTCTAGAATTAAAAGATTGAAAGATAGTTATTATTTGTTTATGGATTCTTCTAGCTCTGCTCATAAGCATCTCTTATAAGCAAGAAAGAGAAGCTGCTATGCTGTGGTGGAGATCAAGGAAGCAGGTCAGATGTCCAGAAATAGGCAGGTGGATGTTTAAACTTGCCCTGGGTCACTGTTCGATTCCAGCTGAATTCTCCTTACAGGTGTCTTGCCAAGTGCTGTGCCAAGATGACATTCATCCAGGAACTGCCTGGATGGGAAGCTGCTTTAGATTGAGGAAGAGGGTCTTTGCTTTGATAAGGAAATTGCCAAAACTCATGTCTCATTAGTGTTTCCTAAGGTTCTTTGGAAGTGAACAACAGTTTAATTAAAGGCTGATGTAAACATGTTTCTGCACTTTCCCTGCAGCATTTTATCACATTAGAATTGATCAAAATTGTTGCCTTGGGCTGTCTTGAGCAGCTATACATCTGGAGCACCATTTGTGCAAGCTGCTGATGAACAGGCTACATATGCTGTGTTTCACAGCAGCTCTTCTGCCTTCCTATGTAAGCAGATTTACCTTGTTGGAAGATGAGATGTTCTAACTATTTTTACTTGCATATGACCTTTTACTTTGATGCAATGCTTTAAAATGTATAACATGCTACTTGTTTGGGTGCCTGTATGCTGTATCTCCAAAGTAATATGAGAATACAAACAATAGTCACTTGGAACAGCACTGAGAATTTCACATTTGAAGAACATTCTCAGCAGGACAGGACACTGTATCTGATTAGTTTTGATCTTAAAATGACTTTGTCCGAGTGCTTTTGTCATCTTTCTGCTTTTCATCTGTATTTCAGGTTTTTTTTTTTTTTTTCCAAAAGTCTGTTTTATTTTCATTGTCAAAGTAATAAAGATTGCAATCCCTTCCTGAAACTTAAAAACAAATAAATCATTTTTCGGCAGCATTGTTGAAGATATGAACTTTTCAGGGTTTTCAGGCACTCATCAGATGTAGTAGTCACAATCAAAGTGGAATTGCAGGGGATGGTGGAGGGTCACAGGCAGAGTCTGCTCTGGGTCTAGTGCCAGTGCCTGTGCAGGGCTGGACTGCAGATGGGGTAGGATAAAGAAGTGGACCCTCAGTTTCCTGTGTCTTGCTCTAAATTCTGTTCAGAAACCATTAGTCCAATTTGGTCTCAATAAGACATTCACATTTTGCAGGCCTGTCTTAGCAGAATAGAGTATGCCAATATTAAAAGGGTCAAAAATAATTTTAAAAATAATGTGGTCCATGTAAGAAAGTCAGCTGCAATGAGGCTCCTGTCCAGTAAAGTGCTTAAGAAATTACCTCTGCTTTGAACATGACTTAGTCCATTGATTTGAAATGGAACCAATTACAATATTGATGTCTGTTCTATGAAAAGATTGTAATTATATTTGAAATAATTTGGTGCAAAGTCCAACAAATATTGATCAATTAATTTAAACTTTCAGAAAAAATTCAGTATTTTTGCTCTGGGGAACTTCAATAAGCTTGGTAGAAATCATACATTTGTCCCTACTAGTGTGCTATCTTCACATTGTGAGCTCTAAAGAAAAGTTTTTATCTGTAGGGGAACTCAAAGGATGAAGTGACAAGACCATCCTCGAGAGATGGAAAATATGAGACAAGTTAAAGTATCCCTTGTCTTAGGGAGGTTACATTGTTTCATTGCTGTTTTTGGGAAGAGTAAGGAATAAGCTTTGAAGTAATAAAATAATAAATACCATAAACTGGCATGTGTATGGCAATTACCCTACACACCTGAGCGTAGGTGTTTCATTAAAAAATGCAATAAAAATTAAGTGGCTGTTGAAGGAACAGATGATTTGGTGATGTTCTGGGGAGCTGAGAAGTGTCTAGGGAAGTTCTAAAGACAAATTTTTTCACTGCTTGACTTGTCTGGTATGAAAGAAATGTAGTTTCTGTTTTGCAGGACAAGGACCTGTTAGGACATTATTTTTAATTCTCAAATTTGAAAGCAGTAATTTAAAATTAGTGTATTCACTGTAAGGGATTTGGATCATCATACAATATTTATACAAGAACAGCAAAAAGAAATATCTTCAGTCTATAAAATGATGTGTCCTGAGGCAAGCTTCTAAGCTAATGTTACTGTTACATTGTTTTTTTATTGTAGATATGTCTTCTCCTACAATGAAGAAACCTGAAAAGCCTTTGTTTAGTCCTACTTCTCCCCAGGATTCTTCATCAAGACTGAGCACTTTTCCCCAACATCACCACCCAGGAATCCCAGGAGTTGCACACAGTGGTGAGGGTTATGGAGGAGGAAATATAAACCTCCCTGTTCATTTACTCTGTTCTCCTTTCCTATAATCAGATTGTGGTGCATTTTTGCAGACTTTTTTTTGAGACCTAATCCAATAATAGTGGTGAAAATAAAAATGGAAACATTTTTATGGTAAAAAAAAAAGGTAAAAAAAAAAA
>VZRH01005214.1:130279-150216 GCA_013397555.1 Urocynchramus pylzowi
AAAAATTTTTTTGGGAAAGAAAAAAAAAAAAAAAAAAAAAAAAAAAAAAAAAAAAAAGAAAACTCCTTGCAGGAGTGTTCATTTAGCTGTTCAGGTAATCTGGCTGCTGCTGGAAGTCACTGAAAAGGATTTAGTATTAACCAGTGAATAAAATAAACTATACAATGCATAAAGAAACTGACAGAAGAAAAATCCTCCCTGTATTTCATCCTCTCACCTAAATCCCTTTTTTATTATTGTTGCTATGACTATATTGTATTTAAATACCAGAATAGGCAAGATTTAATACACAAGAGGAGTCACAACCATGTTCACTATGTGACACAATGAAATAAGTACCAGTGCTTCTTTTGAATGCTAAGTCTAAAGAGTCCTGATTAAGTATTTTCCAACACCTGTTTTCTGAAATCATTACTAAATCCATAGTAAAAATTCACTTGAAGTAAGGATATGTGAAGTTTGACAGGATGCATGTTGTCTTGAGGGTTTATCAGTAATGACAGGGAAATTCCAGCATCATGATCTGTTTAATTTTTTAGGTGAGACTGACCCTGGTTCTCAGATGAGAACACAGTCCTTAGAAGCATCCCTTCAACATCTCATCATGTCTCCTTGACATAAACTGCATATAAAAGTTTTAATTTCTTGAGCAGAGCTGAGCAACTAGAGTAAAACAGATTTGAAAACTTTTATTTTCTTCACATGCAGTTTTTCTTTGAGAAGTTCCTGTTTTATTTTTCTTCCATGATTTCAAGTGACTCCCTTTAAATTCATGTGTAAGGACTGTTTTCCCCTTAAGATACACTTATTTTTTATTACAAAGTGGTCCTGGACTCATTCTGGTCGCTCTGAGGTTTCTACTCCCAGCAGATACTCAAGCGTATAGAGATGATGGGTGAAATGGAAGGGACAGATTTCTCTTCATTTGTGTTTGTTTTGCATAGCTCTGACATGCCAGAGCAGTAATTAGTATTTTGTTTAAACTGAACTTGATGGGGCTGTCAGTAAAATGAACCTGCTACAAAAAAACCACAAAAAACCAAAAAAACACCAAAAACAAACAAACAAACAAACAAACAAAATCAAAACTACTTATATCTTTATTTTTAATTTAGAGTATAGTTTTAAAATATACATTCTTGAGTGACAATCATAACCTAACTTGTGGGCGAATTAATTACTTGCTGGGAAACCCCATTTTAATCTTTGTAGCCAGTTCTATTATGCAAATGAGCAATGCCCAAAAATATAGGAAGTCCTTTAAAAATTAAGCTGAAGAAACCCAGAGATGTGAAAAGTGGTCCAGAAGAGCAGTGTTGATGTGCTTGTGCTGATACAGTGGAGAACCATTGAACAGTATAGAAAAGACCTTGCTTTGCAGGCCTGTATTTTGTATTTTTCCACTAATGAAAATGGAAAGTTCTTGTCTCTTCTCCATTTCCACTGAAATAAGTACCTCTTGTTTTAATACACCAAGTATGTGCTCTCTAGGTGTGTAGTAAAGGTGGAAAGTGTGTTCTTGTGCAGTGTGGTAGAAGAAAGTTCTACACTTCCAGGCTGATAACTGGATGCCAGAAGGACAAGTTGTACCTTCCTTGCACTGTGAAAACATTGTCAGTTTAGACACTGCACACAGTCTTTAGGTAGAAAATTGTATATTTGTAGGGGCTAGAAATAAAGAGAATGAAAAATATAAAAATGGGTAGCGTAGATAATTTTTTATTAGTCAAAGATGATTTTATTGGGTGGATTGGTTTCTCAGGCCCTGAAGTTGAACGTTCATTAACATTTTCGTAAAGGTCAGCAAATATTTGTGGCGGTATTAATGAGTAGATATTGCCCTGTCCCCAAATGAGGCAGGTAGATTGCAATGCAGTGAGGAATCCTCGTTTCTTGGGGTTTGGTGATTTTCCTCAGTGTTGAAGTGCTGTAAATAAAAGTGGGAGCTGTATTTAGTATTTGATTTGATTTTTTTGGGCTCCAGATGGGAAAATTGTGTAACTGGAATATCTTTTATGTTGGAGAATGACTCCTGTTTAAGAAAAAAATGAAAAACTATGATGGCATAACCCACAAAACTGAAACAAGATGCACTATTTATGAATTTGAAACAGTTGCACTTTTCATTTCCTGGAATAATGTGAGGGCAGTACCTGTAAGTTTTTCTGTAAAAATGCCATTAAGCAGAGTGCAATACACTGATTTATAACTGACTTTTTATTTTTTTTGCTGTAACACAGAGGTGAAGAATTTTAGAAGAAACAAGATACGAAGTAATTTTAATTTTATTTTATCTTCTCCAGTCATCTCAACTAGAACTCCACCTCCACCTTCACCATTGCCATTTCCAGCACAAGCTATTCTCCCTCCTGCCCCATCTAGCTACTTCTCTCATCCAACGATCAGATATCCTCCCCACCTGAATCCTCAGGATACTCTGAAGAACTATGTACCTTCTTACGACCCGTCCAGCCCGCAGACTAGCCAGGTACTGTAAAATTATGTGAACCCTCTAAAACAAGTCCTGTGAGGAATATGTGTCTTCTAAGGCATCTAGACTGATGCCTTGCCAGTTCTGGTCTTAGAGAAATCTGGAGCGGGTATATAAGTGATACAACTTATCCTGTTCGTTGTGGTTGAATAAAGGGTGCAGATTAATCATATTTACCTGCTTTTCCTCTGTCAAGTGTAAGAAAAATAGTCTACTGAAAGCCCTGGCAGCAGCAACAGGGCAGGTCCTGCACCACTCCTTCAGGATGGGCCACCAGAGGCAAAGCTCCCACTGCAAGAAGTGTGCTGATACATATGCATGTCCAAGTACACACATGGACACACAGGTATATTTATAGCCTGGCAGTGAAAATGAACTCTTGCCCTGTTCCATCGGCACTGATATTTCTTTGCATATTGAGCAGAACACAGACACACAAGTTCTTTTTTCTTCCTTTTGTAGAGAACGTGCTGTAGCAGATGGGTTCCTGGCAACTGCGTGGGTTCAAAGTTGTGTCTAATATTGGAAATTAATGTGTTTTTCATTAGTGAAGTAATTTGTGAAGGACTGTGTGCAAAACTGCTTTCCACGATAGCATCAGCGCACAGCGTTACCACGTGATCTGCACTGCAGGATAAACTGCAGTGGAGGCTTCCTCTGTCAATACCTGGAATATGTCCAATGTCAGTGTAATGTAATCTTTGCTGCTCAGGCTGTTATTTTCTTGATGCCTTTTCTGAAAGGCTCTTGTGGAGCCCTGTTGCTTTTGCTTTAGCATGTTTTTTGGAAGAGCCTTGGGTATGTAAACTGAAGAGACAGGTTTTCCTTCTCCTAAGAGTTAAGTTCCTTTGGAAGGACTTTCTTAACAGGGATGAAGGGGTTGCTATGACAGTATTTTGGTTTGGGCTTAGGTTGGTTTTTTTCACCAATTATGACAGGCCTTCCAGCATTCATTTTGGTTACAGTAGCAATGGAACTTGAGACTGAATCAAACTTTCTCAGTTGAATAACAGATATGTACCCTTTGGACTGTGCAGAAGGTCATGGTGGCTGTTGTCCCCATGGGCTAATTTCCTGGCCCAGGTGCATGACTTCCTATATACTTAATTAATTAAAAAAAGGAAAAAAAGTTGGGTCTATAAAATCAAAATTTACTTTGAAGAAAGAAATTCTGATGTGGGTTTTGTTACAGTATTACTGCAAATTAAACCAAAAACTGAATGTGGAGTATGTTGACTTCAGAATACAAATTGCTATCTGCTCATGGATTAAAATTCTTTCAATCCTGTATAGCATTTTTTCTGAGACTCAGCTGGGAATGTTGCATGCAGGACCTGATTTTAATTTGTGTAAAATTTCCATGAATAACAAAGTCTAATTAAGACACCCATTAAAAGTCCTTAGCTTTAATTCAGTGCGGAAAATCTCAGAGTTCTGTTGGATTTTTTTTTAAAACTGATGTCTTAATTAGGCACTATTAAGGGAAAAATTATGCAAATTAAATCAGGCCCTTACTGTTATGCATTTCTTTAATTATTCAGTGCTTGTTTTACTTACATTTTGATTTCTTATATATGTTAAAAGAGCAGATTAGGTGATAATCTCTCTGGATTGTTCCATGTCCTGCTTTGGATCATTACTGAAAAAAACTACATCTAAATGAAGTATCTGACTTTCTTTCAGTTGAAAAATGTGCTGTCTTACGATTTTAACATTGGAGAGTATATTCATTGA
Source organism: Urocynchramus pylzowi (assembly GCA_013397555.1). Lineage (NCBI taxonomy): Eukaryota > Metazoa > Chordata > Aves > Passeriformes > Fringillidae > Urocynchramus > Urocynchramus pylzowi. The sequence continues at coordinate 134,505 of VZRH01005214.1, forward strand.
GCAGGAGCTATGCTTTCAACTTTCTGCCCAACTCTTTTCCCTTATCTCTGGTAGAAAAAATAATCTTTTTACCTTAAAGATTAAATTTTAGTCTGCTGATTTTTTACAGAGTAGTATCAAATTGAGAAGGCTTCATATTTTTGTATATTCCATAGGGAATAACAGATTTAACTAGCCCAAATTTACTACTTTCATCACTTTTCATAACCTTTTTATTAGGGTAAATTTTTTCGTTTCCTTTGAGATTTGGTTTAGTTCCTGACAAGAGGAGATAGAGTAAATGACGCAAAATATGCAATTTCAGGCATCTGCATCATCTATTCACCATAACTTATTATCATTAATCCCTATTATTAGTGGAATATTTTAAAAAATTAATTCTTTGACGTTCATCTGTGAGATTTACTGTAAATTGGAGTAGTTGCATGTCTAGTCAAAATATTGCTAAATAAAATAGTTAAAGTTTGGCTGTATAAAAAGTAAAACAGCAGGATTAATTTTTTGCTTAGGAAAAGAAGAATAAACTGTCCGTGAAGTTTCAGTGACAAAAGGGAATTGTTCTGATACAATAGGATGCTTTGAGCCAAAACAGTTTTTCTTTTCTAAATAAAACATGAATTTTTATTCAAACAAATTTAATTATTATAAAATTCAAAACTGCATCTGTAGGAATACCACATCAAATTTAATTATACTTTCCCACCTCAAAACATACTCATTTGGATTTCACAAAGAGAACTATGGTGATAGTTTTAATTTAGTTGTAGAAATAGAAAGGATGGATACACTGACAGCATTTACCTAAAATGAACTGCTCCTCCTGAACATCTTTCAGTAATACGCTAATTTAGATTGTTACGACAAGCAACTGAGCTGCCTTGTACTCCCCACAGCAATTTTGAGATTAATTACATTACTGCTGCACTGATTATAGGGAGACAGTCATGCTATTCAATGGAATACTTTAAGTAAAATTAGTTCAAGGATATAGAGCTCTCATAGGTTCCCATTATGGGAAGCACTGAGTAATTTTCTTGACATAATGTTAAATAGTCCAAATTATGTGTGATGAACAGTCAGGAAGTTCAAACAGGCCCTTTGGCTGCAGTGAAAAATGGTTCAACAATGGATGATCCTAAACAAAAGGGAGCTGTTGCTGCCGGTTTCATGAATATCTGCTTTTTATCTCCTGCTCAATATGGAGAATAAACAAACAAATGTACTGAACAGAAATAGATCTTGTTAGATATAGAGCTGCACTTGTCTCAAGCTACTAGTCTGGTAAGTTCCCAGGGTTTTGAAAACTTTTGTACTTTCCACTGATTTAGAATTTCTGCTAAGCCCTTTTTAGTATATTTATTTCAATGCTTTTCTTCTTAGCTAGGTACTCATGTTACTGGTTGAGATTGTATGTGTGAGGATGGATCTGTATTATGATGCGGTGCAGGTGTCCCTGACTGATACTGATTGTTCAATGCAAGTTTCATCAAAAAATAATCAATTGATATGTGTCTAATCCTCCTACGGTGTTTATTCACGTAGAGTGTGTTGAGGTTTTCAAAGCTACCACAAATTTCCAGCATGTATTTCCTTTTTGAATGATTCCAGATGGGTGAATCTTTTAATCTTAGAAAGTATTACCTCCTCTGTGTCTGTGTACACAAGCACAGATGCACACACATACAAATCTGCACACACATGAAATTCATTATTACTCAGGAGTGTATGAATCATATACAGTATCAAAATAAGATTTCCAATGAGCCTGAACAAATAGTCAAGCACAAGATCACTTGTGAGGCTGAAATCAAAACCAAAACCTCCAAACATAATTCACATTTGAGTTAAATGGAATCATTTCCTGATGAAGGTGTGGTGAATCATAGAGAAAAGATCAGCAAGTGTGATAAAGGAAATGCAGTAAAGCAAACAGTTGAGGTGAATCCTGCTGATGAATACCCTGGGATCAGTAAGAATTATCTTTTTTTCTGACTGAACCAAGCAAACAGGAGCAGACAATCTTCCAAGCTTTTTAAGTATGTTATCATGAAGGGCACAGTTTACCTGTAACCTTAGCTGAAATGTTGTGATTTTTATGATGAAATATGCAGTTTTCATGATATGGTAAAACTAACTGAACTTGATGGGAGTTAAGTATTGGACTGTTTTCTTCTTGCAAGAAATGGCTTACTTGTGTTTCGTACTACAGGCTGAGTAAACTGCTGCATATTTACAGCATATATGAGTGAATATTTGGCTAAAATTCCTGTGTCTGATAAAACACTTTATTGCAGAGTAGGTTAGTTTACAGTTTTATTTTTTCATTGGTTTTATCTTTGTCTAAAGACAGAAATATCTGAAACGCTTGAGAGTAGTTGTTTCTGGAAGTTGATGAGGTCTCTTATTTTTCTCTTGTAATTGATTGGGATATTGAACCTTTTGTTCAATGAAAGGCACATTCTTCAGGGATGCCAGGCAGATGCTTTGTCTTACATTCTTTAATACAATAATTACAGTCATTTGGTGTTGATGAGGGGATCTTGTGACGCCCTTTTTGGGCTGGTCAAAGTGTTTCCTGTTGATTCTTGGGAGAGTACTAGCAGAATAAGCCAAAGCATGCAAAATTGTGTGCATGTGGTTTCTTTGATATAGCTAGGACCTCTTTTACTTGTTGGTGTTTAATAATTTTCAGCTTCTTGGACAAGTCTTTCCTGGTAATTTTTAAGAAATTATTGAACATTAAATAAGGCAATGTGCAGTTTTTAATTGTGATTGGGAGGCAAAGATTGAGCCCTATCTTAACACTATCTACTGACAAGCTCTTTTAAGATTTAACTGCAGTTGTAAGTGATTATTTTGTATTTAATCTGCTCTAAATGCATAAGTCTCCAGAGTGCATGAAACACTATGTAACATAAAGATATCTTTTGAACATTTATCTGCAAAGAGAATTCCTTTCCCATGCTTCTGTCACACAAACTTATCCTGGTAAAGTTTGTCACAGGTAAAATGGTGATTCAGGATGTAGGACTCGAGACTGTTTTATGAGATCCATGTCTGAACATGGATTGCTGAAACTCTGCGGTTGCTCTCAATTTCAGCAGCAATACATCAAGATGAAAATTCATACATCAGTTCACCAAATGAATGAGACTTGGGCCTTTCTGGATCAAAGTTGACACCTTGATGTCTTGTAGAAAGCACAGAAGGGATGTTGTCAGCCAAGAACTGGCAGTAACGTGTATTTTTCTAAAGCTAATTTTTCAAGCAGACAGCTGCATGTCATACCACATAAAGCTTTGGTGTGGGATTTCAGAGGTCTATGTAAGATGTGCTGTCCCAATGAGTTGCTCAGTAGGGAAGCTAGGGAGATTCATTCCTCTGAAAAGTGGTAAGGGGCACTAAAAGAAGGCAAAATGCATTTCTGTTGCTGCCAGAGTAGTTCAATAGCAGAAAGTAAACCTATGCAGCCTTGATTCATGAGAAGCAAATGCTTTATGGAACCCCCCAGGCTCAAACTGCCCTAAACTATTTTCTACAGTCACACTGGTGGTACTCTAGTAATGCCATTCTCTTATGTTTAGCAGGGTTTCAAAAGCATCATTATCAGTCAGGTGGGTGATAAATTGAGGATATGTGTTTCACACATTTCGTGAAACTGTCTGCTGTAACATTCAGCTGTGTCTGGTGGGAGAATAACATGGCCATTTGATTTTTAGAGGTGATAGAGATTTAGAGGTGATAGAGATTTTTAGGGTGCCCTAGACAAAAAGGAGAGAGGGAAATTAGAAAAATGGAAGATATTTCTAGTTTCTTTCAGTTGTAAATTTTCTAAAACATTCATCACTCTTCATGGGCACTGCACAGCACAATGACATGGGCTCAAATACAGAACTTATCAGCTATGGTCTCCAGGTTCAGAGATATGTCTAGTAAACAATTTTTAATGTAAGATATTTCGTATGGGAGCAAAGGACCAAGATATCCAAAACTGTATCTCCTGTACCTTCGTCAACAAAATTAATTCAATCAGCCTTCTTAAAACTACCTTGCCATAGGGTTTTACAGTAGTATTTTTCATCATAATTTTGGAACTTTGCCTTTACAAACAACTGGAATTCTTGAGATGAAATGGGTGAAATGGTATTTCCAAATGCATGGTATCCAATTTGACTAAACTTCATTCACTGGTTTATCACCTAGATATAATATGATAACATTGTGAAACACAGAATTTCTATTAAAAACCCGTGTTCTGAGAAGCAGATGTATTATTCTCAAAGTGTAGTGGCTAGATGGAGTAATATAATGTTTTGTTAAGCCTTGAAACTTCTTTCTGAAACACCTAGCAGAGTACCATATGTAGCTATGCCTAGGACATGCACAGATTAATATTATTTTTGGCCCTTGTTAATTATTTATTTGAAGGTGATTTGTACTTAAGATTTCAAGGAAAACTGGATTTATTTTATTTGGAATTGAGAAGTATAATTACAGTTTTTTAAAAAAAAGTTCATACGTGAGCATCAAATACATTTGATAATTTAATCAATAAATAGTTCATGTGAATTTTTTAATAGATGTGTCAAACTTCTGTTGTGTTTGGCTAGCTCATCTGTAGATGTTAGTAGTTTCTATTTCATTATAGCATCAGAAATATTTTTTGTGACCCTGAAAGTAGTGGACTATATGACAAAACATTGTCCTGAATTATAACTGAATAACTAAGGTTATAACTATGCTGATATTTGGGCATGTATGTGAAAAAAAGTCTGAAAGTAGGTTGATTAATTACTGATTATAAATATGTTCAAAAATCCTATTAGGGAAAAGAGATACAGTGAATCCTGACTTTAAGAAAGTCTGCATTCATATCAATTACAGGTTTCTGTTCAGACTTCAGACCTGAGGATTAAAATAAAATGTGCACAGTGCACACCATCAGATAACAACAGCCTGACATTCTGAGTTACGTTATAGCTGTGACAGCAAATACAACTTTGGCTTTGGGTACATAAATGAATTAAACTGTGGCAATTCAAGACAGTGGAATTAAAAAAGAAAAAATTGTAACAGATCTGAAAAGCAACTTAGCGTTCAATCCAATAGTAGAAAAATGTATGCCTGCATAAATAAGGGCTAAATTTCCCAGACCTTCATTATATTTACTTATTTTCCTTAAAAATTTTCCAATGTACAGCTTGTTTATCTAACACAGCTGCCTCTATGGAATTTGCTTGAGGTTTATGCTTCAGGCATCGCCTCTGTAAATCCATCACATAGATATATTTATGCCCTATTTGATGGTAACAGCTGATTCTTCACCTGCAGTGCATTTGTCTGTAAGAAGCTCTTCAGAAAACTGGAACTAAAATATTGAACTTGTTTTGTATAAGGAAAAAATTAATTTGTGTTAAATGAAATACTCTAAGTATGTGCACTTTCAATTCAAGTGGATAGTGTCCAAATAGATATGCAGTTTCCATGCTAAAATATTGTTTGATATAACTGTAAAGGACAAAAGGAGAATAGGTCACAGAAGTTCTTTCTAGCTGTCAGTTTTCAATAAGATTTTGAAGAGGCTGTTTCTGACCAAAGGGTTTCACTTTCTGGACTGAAAACTTAAAGCAGCTCAGAGGACTTGAGACACTTGAGAGAGCCAATGTTCATGAGCTTGTACTGCTACCAATTGCACCATCCATAACCTAGATTTTTATTTCAAAAGCTTTTAGTTTTGTGTTTCCAAAGGTAACCATGGAAGTGTGAATCAAGTTTAGACTGATGCAGCACTGTCTGCGTCAATCTGAGGACAGGCCAAAGCAACAACTCTGAAACAATTACATGATCTGTTTTTTAGGAGTACATTTATGATCTTAAGCTGCAAACTAGTTGTGATAACTTAAATATAAGTTTGGTTAATTACTCCATTCTTGTTCACTGCATGCAAGAATAACAAATATAGATGTTTTTTGAAGGCTTCTTATGAGAGATGTTCTAATAGAATTTGTGAGAGTATGAGAGCGCCATTCATAAACTCTCTTTTCAAAAGTAGCACACTTATGAAAACACAGAAGTTTAAAGCAAATTTCAAGTGTACTATTTCCAGTGAAAACCTTTGTCAAAAGGAGGACCTTGGTTTACATCTCAAAGACAGCTCGATTGTTGAAGAAGAATTGTATTTGTAAACTTCACACCAGGTATGTGCTTACCTACAACTGGATTACAATTGCATTTGGAATCTAATGTGCAGAGTGAAACTTTGGAACTATAAGAACTAAACTTACTAAAGTAACAAGTTTTCATTGTTTTTTACCTCAGAGGTTTCTTTTCTGTGAATAGAAGACCTCAGTGTCATTGTACTGCATCTGCACTCACTTTTACATGTGAGATAGATATAGAACTTCCACTTAGGAGGAAATCCAGGGAATTAAAAACAAAAAGAAAGAAATGGAGGAACGTGGTGTGGGTAATCACCAACTGCATCTACTGTAACCACTGAAATACTCTATGGCTGTCAACAAGCACAAGATTTCACCCTCTGTTTGGATGGAGTGGGGGTGATGTACTGCACTGCCATTATGTATCACACAGGGAAGAATTTGGTTTAGAAGAAATGCAGTATAAGAAGAATCTTTTTCTTAACCTTTGTCTGAACAAGGAGTGGGTTTTCTCATTCGGGCCATATGGATAAGGGCAAAGCTGAGGTCCATGTGAGCCACTGGATCCCTGGCTGGGATCACTACAGTACATTATAAGGTGATACATTTCTGTAAATCATCATGGTCTCCTATGACCTTATAATTTATTTTAATTTATTCTAATTTATTCTTTCTGTCTTTGGAGACAGGTGCTTTTGTAAACTGATTATACTGTCTGTTTAAGTCCATACACTTCATCTAATCTTCTTTCTTAGTTTTAATAGAAGTTGATCATTTTGGTAAGAGATTCTCCGCTAATTTTATGATAGCACACCACATAAGCTAAGGCTCCTAACGTAGCCTTGTGGTTGCAGGTCAGCAACTCCACCTACAAGCCACCAGATGCAACTGAGAGGTGGTATTCCCTCCAGCAGGCTGTGTGGACAGCTGGGCTGCCAGGACAGGAGAGGAGGCTTGCTTCTGCAGCAGACTCCCTCGAAGCATAGCAAAAATCCAGTCCAACTTAGTGAGCACGTCTTCCTGACAAGAGTTGTGTCGAGAGACTGACTTTTTCTCATAAGGAGGGGTAGTTTGCCACTCATAATTAGTGTGTATTTTTACTGTTATTTTTCCTTGTAAAGCTTGTGATTTTAGAGAGAGGAGATAGTCAGCTAACTGCTCAATATTCCTATGGATACCATATTGGTTTCCATTTGCACTTACATTTTCTAGTGTTTTCTTCTAATCTAGCTTTAGATGTCCTAAACAAGACTCTCCCTTGGGTGTATTTGCAAAGTTTAGTAAATCATACTGCCAGGAAGTTTCTTGTGCTATTAATTTTAAATTTCCTCCTTCTCAATTTCATTCCATTACCCCAAGTATGCATTTCCTGTATTTTCCAAATAATTCCTTCCTCTTCTGCGTGTTTATACTTCTCACATACTTGTGGTAATTGTGTCAGTCCAGTTATTATTTCATTACCATAGTCATGCTTACCTCCTTTAACCTTTCCTTGAATCAGTTGAATTGTGTCCTTTATCAGTCCATGTCTTCAGGTTATCTTAATTTGACAAGATGCTTCTGATTAAAAGATTCCCAGTATTTCATGTTTGTATGACTCTTTTGAAATACTTGTGACTCATAGAGCACACAATCAGTTTAAGACAAAAGTTATCAGCCGCTGTTGTAAACACTATTTATTATGTGCTAGTTTTTATTGCAAGTTATTTACCCTTGGAGTAGTTGCAGTCATGCAGAATGTCTAAGGTATGTTTAAGCACTGGATAAACATATATTTACCAGTCAACTTTGCCATATTCAGATGTGCCTACATGTAGAAAGTACCGTATTACCTTGATGACCTGTACCTGGCATAAGGTCATATGCAGATAGCCTCTTGTGTCTATGAAAGAAGTGTTATTACTTATTATGCTCTTGACTTACAAAGTTCCCATTATTAAACACTTCTGTGTTTTCAGTAGATGGCTTCTTGTCAGATACTATAATGTGTACATTATAGTGCATTGTATCCAAACCCTCTACCCTATTCCCAAATTGTGAATAGTTTGTTAGCCTTCCAGTGTGAGTAACCTCTGTGGACAACTGTGGTCAAGTCTTGGTTATCCTCCAAGCCAGAGTGGTATGGCATGTGAAAACAGAGGTTTTACATCAGTTGTTTGCTCTTAATACTTCATACATTAGAGCCTGTGCCTGGTCAGTTTACTCCTGCTGTCAGGGGATTTTGGTTCATAAACACTGCATGAGCAGCAAAAACATTTTGAAACAATCTGATGCATGTGCACCCAGGTAGGAAGAATGCAGAAGAATGCTTACCAAAAAGTACTGCTACCTAAGCATGTACCACCTCTCTGAAAAGGGACATGCCTGGTGAAAATATCACATGGAAACACATAGCCTATTTAGAGCAGCACATTCCAAAACACAGGTGCTATGAGGATGGGCAATTCTGGAAAACCCTAAGATAGGTAGGTTCCTTAAACACGATGTGTATGTTTCACAAGGCATTCTTTTGGTTTTGTTTTGTAGCCTAACAGCAGTGGTCAAGTAGTAGGGAAAGTGCCTGGCCATTTTACTCCAGTTTTGGCACCCTCTCCCCATCACAGTGCGGTGCGACCTGTGACCCTGACCATGACAGATACTAAACCCATCACTACATCCACTGAAGGTGAGGCATCTTCACCTACAGCAACCAGTAAGTATTTCTTTAGGAAACAAAAAATGTCCATCAAAGATTTGATATGATTTCAAATTGAGGCCAGAAAAAGGCGCCTTTTCCTACTATTTGACCAAGTGGGTGCTCATCATTTTACATGGAGAGCAAACATGATCTGACTGCAAAGCTTTTCCTCCCAAAATTTCAACTGATGGATCATGTTACATGAACCAAAGTTTGTGACATGACAAGCAAAATGAAAGGGAAAAGCCTGCATTTGACCACTATTCAAGGAAAAGAAAATGTGTTTTTTCATCTGAGGTGGACATTGTTAAGACATTGAGAAGCACACCCAGACAGTAAGGTTTTACAATGACCCACAGATGGAATTCCAAACAGGGACTGGATAATTTGCTCCTCAATGAACTTTCCTACAGAAATCAAACCTTGTTACAACACATACTGAATCTGAGCTATGATAATTGCATGTTAATATAGGTTGTGTCATTTTTAGCAAAAACAACTGTTGTGGCAAAAGAAAATTTTCCTTCCTTGTCCTTTCTACAAGGGATGGTAGATCCACTGTTTATGCTTGTTGTTTTTTAAAATAGAAAGTAACAAACTCTAACTTCAATGTTTTGAGCTCTTTACTATATATAGGATCATGTTATTTGTCCTATTATCTTCAATGGAATTGCAGGTCTAGAAATAAGGGCAAATATCTAGACTAATTTCTTCCCTTCAGAGTATTCATGATAAAAGGTGCAGAATGTTGCTTTGTAAATGTGTTCTGAATTTCTGTGGTCCTTGAACTTTTATTTGGATTTGAGATGGCCAGTGTTACCAGCATTTATCACAGTGGTAAAGATTTTTAGGAGACACTTCCAGATTCTTGGAAAAAAATCTTAACAGTCTTTAAAAGTATTAGTCTCTTTAGGATGTGTAACATTAAAATTATTTGTTCTAGACCTGTTTAATATTTGAACTTCAAATACACTCCCTAATTATTGGTCTGTAATTAATGGAGACCATAAACACTATCTTTTTAGGTGTTATACCACTTTAAAACTTTTCACTAGAATCTGAGGAAGAGATGAGACTCAAAGGCATAAGATGTAAAGGAGAAAACTGCTTTAAGAATTTATTATAAAAGGGTAGTAGTAACTTTTGGAGAAACTACTGCTCAAATATATATATATATATGGAAGCATTTTATCTGCCCTTTCAGTATATTAGTTTTGTAAAGAGTCTATTTGTAGCCCCACTGGTAATTTGTGGTACAGGTTTTGGACAGGTATTTTTTTTTTTAAGAAGGGTTAGTTTTAGCAGTAAAGTAGAAGCTGTTGCTTTAAACATTTGCACCAGAACAGAAAACTGAGAAAACTAAGTTCTTGTACAGTTTCAAGAAGTTGTGGTTTCATTCTACTTTGACATGATTGTGCTTGGCCTACATCTCTCTTAGATGAGGTCAGGGTTTCTGATACAAATGACAAAAAGAACACAATCAATGCCAGAACTGTTTTGGGATGTTTTCTGGTTATATGACCTTAGTCATCATTAAAGGAAAGCATACCTAATCTGTACATTGTCCCACTACCAAGGGAACTATTTGGATCATATTTTCCAATTAAATCATTGCCCAGTTTCTTGTGCAGCTCATGGGAACCTGAGTAGCTGATTCCTGCTGAACTTTTAGAACATCTTGGCTTAGATACTTAAAATAAGGCTTCCTTCATGCTTCCATATTAGTTTCCAAGTAAATTCTTGCCACTACAGCACATAAATAATAATGGAAAAAAATTCCCTATGTGCAAATTTTATTTGAATGTGGCCACACTGCCTACAAGATAGTGTATAACAACTCACCTGCTCATGGTGTTATGATTTTTGGAAAACTGCATTAGTCTATCTCTTTGATAAAGGCTTTTGACCTTTTTTGACTCTGGGTAACTATAAGAGCATAAAAAATGAAGAAATATAGCTTGTTGATGAAGAAAATAACAATAAAATGAGGCATCATGTCCTTCTTATATGTAAATTATGTATGAATACATATAAACTGTATTGTCAGTCAAACTCTACTATCAGTCATAATAGGTGAACCACACAGATTACTGATGTTAACTTAATGGAAAATCAACACTAAACATATTTTATGGCATAGTTTTACTTTTATTTGCAATGATTGACTGATTGGTTGGTCTAATATATATATAAAATTATATATTTATATAACTTGAACAAAAAATTATCATTATTATTCAGTGTGATGAAAACAAATTGGCAAATTATAAGCACTGCTTTTCATTCTGAAGTGCGACAGCAGAATTTTTATTAATGAGAAAGAACATCAGGCTTCAATAATATTTGTGGAACCCTGTGGCCTCCATCATTATTTCCTTCTAGTAACTGGTTAATTCTTATGGCAGTTTTTCAGTAAAGCCTGTTTACTGTATATAGAATTTTTAATTTTCTTGATTTTTTCCATGTGAACTTAATATTAGCAGGCCAGTTTAGTAAGTACTGTCATATAGCTTCTCACTGGCATGCTTGTATGTGTCTGTCCAGTTTTAGTAGTTTTGCTACTAAGTCTTTGCTATTTTTCCATCAAGTTTCAAGGCTGTGATGCTGCAGATTGTAGTGTGGACATCTTAACACTGGGAAGTTGAGTAAGACCACCTAACCAGTTTGATCAATGCCACTAAAAGACATGAGAACATAAAGACTTTTAGGAATTACTGGGAGAGACCAGAGAAGAATTTGTTCTACAGGTTAAGGACCTATTCTCTGTAGCTAATCCCAGCATCACTTAACTTTCCCTTTCTCCTCAGAAATGGATTTCTTCAATCTTCTGAAGCAGGTAGCGAGAGAATTATTTTAGTAGCTCCCCTCAGAAAATATTGTTTTATGATGTATAGTGGAGTTGAATATTTTCTGTTATATTGCACAATAAGAATTAGCTTCCTTCTTAGGAAAATATTAATCAGATTATATCCCATTACTGCAAAGATTCATTTCATGCCACATAAGTAAACCAAATTTTATTCTAATTTATTCTAACTTCTTTTACAGTTGTTTGGTACTTTCTTGGTAAAACCAGGGTCTTTACAGAAACAAAAATAAAGTGATCATGAATATTTTCTCTCAGCATTATGATTTCTGTGATTTCACAGTTGCTTTAGATTGGTATGATAGAAATTAAAAATGTGATTAGTTCAAATAAATAAATTATGAAATAATTTAAAAAAAGAATTAATCAAAGGAATTACTATTGTAAAGAGACATCATTGTGATTTACACATGCAGCTTCCATTGAAGTTTATAGGAATTTACACATGCCTTTCCAAATTTGGTCCAATATTTCTTTTGCTTTCTCTTAAAGAAAAGCCAAAGACACTTCCTATATATTGCAAAATCATAACTCTGGATCTCTCATATTTGTACTGTTCCTGCACAAGGTAATAGATATGATAGGTTGGTATTTTTATCAATATGTTTTGTTCTTCCTTAATCAGCCTACACAGCCTCAGGCACATCCCAAGCCAATCGATATGTGGGACTAAGCCCAAGAGACCCATCCTTCCTACACCAGCAACAGGTGGGCAAGTTTCACATAGGTGTAATGCTGTAGAGAAGCTTTTGTGGTATTACCTTCCTACATGCTGCCACTGATATCTTGGATTAGACTGAAATCTTGAGGTTTTCAGTATTTGTCACGTGAAGATGATGTTTATTCAAAACAAACTGAATGCTTTAAGAAATATCAGTTTAGCCTATTCGCTCTTTCTTAGATTTGTCCCATCTTAAGGAACTCCTGATATGTTTCTTTCAGTATTTTATTTTTCAAGAGTTCATACATTTAATTTTTAATAGGATTTTAGGATGTAGAATGAGGTGTTTAAGAAACAAATACTAATTTCAAAATCAGTTTATAAAACCAAGCAAAATTTTCAAAGGAAAAAATACAGTTTATTATTTTCAAGTGTTGTTTCCTTTTCCTCCAGATGTTTAACACATTTCTTCATTTTACTTTTAGAAGATCAGTTATAAAACTGAATTCTCAAGGCAACACATTATCATTTCTAGTGTAATAGGTTTAAATTGGTCTGCTGATTTCAAATGTGACAAAAAAACATTTTTATGCTAGTTTCTTACATCATTTATATTTCAAGTAGCATTGTAAATTTCACATCTCATTAATGCTGTAAATTTAATGCAAATGAAGTGTTTACCCAAACTGTGAAAATACAGAGCTGAGATTAATGATGGCATACAAATAAATTAGCTGCAGTCAGTAGCAAGGCCATGCACATACAGAAATGGTACATTTCAATAATAAATTCAGACCCTTTAGAATTTTAATGTACTTTATGATGTGTGTTTGTGTTTCTCTTAGACCTTAACAGTACAGGACTTTGAAGTTCACAGCATGTAAAATGTTACAAGGAGAAAAGCTGAATGTGGCAATAAGAAAGAAGGTGTTAAATTGGCCTTGGTAATTGTTGTACTGTATTTTTTTCTCTGACTTGTGTTCCTGTCAGCAGTTTATATGCATTTTTGTTTGATTTTTCAGTAAAACCTACCTGTTTTACATTGTTGAGGTATAGCTGATCCATGCTTCAGCTGAAACTTCCTATCCATACCCACTTCCAGGGCAAGAAGGGAGTATGTCCATTTTAAAGGTCATCACATGCAGACTTGAGACAAAATCATAAAGATGATAAATTATTCAAAATAGCTTTTGCGTTGCCAACTATTTTTTTAACTAGTAAGACTTAAATTCAAACCTCTGTACACTTTTATTATGAAAATATGTAATGAATATTACTGGCTTGTCCAGCCATTAATTTCTCAATAACTTTTCTGGCATATTGTTTCGTTGGATTTTTTTAACTTCTCAAAGATTTTTTAGTATGAAATATGTTGTAATTACTATGAAATGTTTTTTTTCAAGATACACAACATATGATTTTTGTTTTTTAAAGCACCTCTCTTTTTTACGCAGTGAATGTAATTTGTGGAGTTCTTGTGAAGTTTTATATAGTGTTCCTTGAAATGCCTCCAACATCCTGTTAATTTAGGGATGCGCAATATATTTTTTCCCCTCTGTATTTTTGGACACAATTTTTTCTGCAGACTGCTCCTGCTTAGGGCTACTCCACCTTTCAAGCTCATTGAAAGACTTCTAAACTTCTCATCACAAGACAGAAAGTAGATTTAATTTTCTCCTTTCTGAACTTGACATATATATTGCTGATGTTTTGCATCTTCTATTTATTTTTGTCTTTGTGTAGATCAAAATAGATTTCAAAATTTCAGCAGTGTCTTTGGAACATCAAAGTGAGAGGGATCTCAAAGGTCTTTGGTATTTACATGGCTTGTGTCTGATACTCTCTTTCATGGTAAAACATGTGGCCAAATGGCTTAAAGGGAAGAGGAAACTAAGCTAAATCTCACATACACTTCAGAAGCAGAAAAATTGTTTAATGCTACTGTATTAAACAAATGTTCCCCTTTCTAAAGTGTATTGCTTCATAGTCTCATTATATTAATCCAAGAACATCAATTGGTGACCAATGAGCCATATAATATATTTATAAATATCAGTGTTTTATTGTCTTTGCTCTTAACTCACTATTCTCTTCTAACATATGCAATGGACATATCTGTGTTTGCCTGAGTGTGTTTGTGTGTATGAATGCCTACAGGTATCTAGAAAATTAAGGAATAGTATGCACAGCTGAAACTATCTGAAAGAACAGAATACTTATAATATTAGTTACCTTCACTCAATTCTAAAGGTGACATACAGAGATGACAGACTATTTATTTATTTATTTATTTATTTTTATTTATTTATAGATACACAAATACACACACACACATATTACCCAGAAAGTAAGGTAGAGCATTGAGATTGTCAAAACAACTTCAATAGAGCAAAGGTTATCCTTTGGTAAGGCAGAAATGGGATTGATTTACTATGTCTTTTCATTACTTTACAACAATATAAAAGAGACCACTCTTCTTGTGGCAGATTTTAAATGTATTTGCTTTAAAGCAACCCATGATAAATGAAAAGAAAAATCAAAGGCTACGTGAAATAAGGCAATTAATCATTTTGTATTAGTGGAGAGAAATTTTCAATTAGAAAGCCATTGGTTTTAGTTCCAGAGAGATCTTTTAAACATTCCCCCCTGTAATGCACAGTGACCCCTCAAGAATAAATATTGTCACCAGTACCTTTTTTACTTCATTGTAAGAGTCTTTATGAAGATTAATTCTCTCTGGTTATGAGCAATATTAGCGAGTCCCCTTGAGTAGTTTTTGTTGCCGTTAAAAAGGGCCATTATGTAGCCCATTTAAGTTACAGTAACCACAATAAATTTAAAAGTTACACATGTATTTTGCAACACATACTCACCTGGAGTCCTGACAAAGTGATGGCTTCCTAGAAATTCCAGTAAACCATGTATAACACAGCATACCCAAAATACTCACATTTAGATGGGAAGCACTGAAAAAAAACTTTGAAAGACAATACATAATAGGGCCAGCAAGATAATTTGTTGGCTTTTACTGATATGGGTACTGTGAAATTGTGATATTATGTGCGTTATTTAGCCTGTAACATTGATAGTTAGACTAGATTCTAATGGGGAATTATAATTATGCAGTCCACTTTCTGATACATTATCTGGTGAATCTCCCCATTACTTGCCTTGAAATGCCAGCTATTTCTATGCTGCAGCATAAATAGTTACAAAAAATAATATCTTGCTTCAGTGGCATTTGGAGAGTCATACATATCTTGCATTTTCTTGTAAAAAATTAATATCAGACCTCCTCTGTCTATTAGAAATTATTAATGACCACTTTTTTTTTTTTTTTTTGATTCAGC
>VZRH01005214.1:150329-173069 GCA_013397555.1 Urocynchramus pylzowi
AAAATTATTAAGTCCCCTTTTTTATTTTTTATTTTCCTTTTTTTTTTTTTTTTTTTTGATTCAGCATCAGCTTTTGAGAATTGTTAAGTGTTGATAATGCAACTGCAGGAAGAACAACATGGGAGAGGGCAAGGGACATGATAAGAGCTAGTACCTGAATGAGAAATTTTTTCTTAATTTTATTGTTGGTTATTGGTGGAAGTATTTTCTGAAGCCAAATCTACTGCTCACTGTTCTTTATCTCTGCTGAGAAATATCCTAGCTAAATTAAATAAAAGAAAGGTTGGATAATCTTTGCAATTATATGGGCACACCTTCATTCTCTTCCCCCCTCCCCCATTAATTTGCATTTATTGAAGATTTGTGATTTCTAAGCCTAGACTAGAGGAAAAAACCAACAAACCAACTAATTGAAGAAAGTCAGTCAAATTCTACCTTCTATAAGTGGACACATTTCCTTGCCATATTCTAGTTGTGTCTTCATTCTTTTGGCTAAGAAACTTTAATGGCAAGATCAATAGTTCAGTAACAAAGTCTTAATGATCAGGATCCTCACTGTTATGTGATAACATTTCTTTAGCCTCCTTGTGTCATGTTTCTCCAGCTTCATGGATTTATAATGGTATTGAAATGACAAACACTTAGAGTCAGGTTATGTTGTTTCTGGCAATACTGCTCGAAAATTGTGGGAAATACTAGTCATACACTTTGTGTTATAGTATAGTATACTAGTCATATACTATTGTGTAAATAGTTTAAAAAGATGGATGGATGGATGGATGGATGGATGGATGGATGGATGGATGGATGGATGGATGGATGGCCACTAGTATTTATTGCAAGTGCAAATGAATGATATCACAAAAAGAATAAGGTTTCTGTTGGTCTGTTGGAATGAATGAAATAACTGCAAGGTTTTTGTTCTTGACCATTTAATTTTAGTGCCTTGTATGGATGACTCTATTTTTAATTATAAAACATAAATAAATAGAATAGCTATTAAGGTTGTTAACAATATTCTCTAGAACTTTCACTGTGCTAACTAATGTAGCTCAGTTGCTGAGGAGTTATGAACTCTTCCAATTTTTGCATAGATAAACTCAGTGTCATGGTTTTCACTAAAGCTTGCTCTTTCTGGGTATGGTATGTTGCATTCATGATTTTCACACAGATTTTACAATTATGAGTGAGACCTTTTCAATATACATAGTAATAAGTATAAGCAATACATACATAATTATATACACAATATATACATAAGTAATAAGTAATACTCCAAAATGACCAGAAAACTGTAGATAGCTTTTCATTTCCTACAAATGCCTTCCCTGTCTCTTCAGTAGAAATTTCTTCTTACCAGATGCATCCTTTAATTACTGAGCTGCACAGTTCAAAATCTAGTTCTCTACTTAGTATTAATCATGGAAATTGTGAACTTAAATGTCCACTGAGCACGGAGTATTTGTTTACAAAATGCTTTGACTGGATGTTACTTTTGCATTCAGTAGCAGGCTGAAAGAAGAACACAGGCGGACTCCTAAAGAGAACTTGTCAGTAAAGTCAGGAAACAGGTTATCAACACTTAGCCTGTTCTTATTGTGTCCCTTATCATAATTGACAGTTTGACGTAAAACTGGGTCACATGATTGCCAGGGAGGTATGTAAATGGCTAAGAGGTCACCTTTCACATAAGCTTGCTGGAAAGGAAACACATTTAAAGGAAGTTTCAGTCAGAACAATGACAATATGCAAATGTTGAGTTTATGGGCTTTTCTCAACTAACAGAAGCTATAGCAGTCTCCTATTACACTTTCCAAAATACAATTCTTCTTTCACTAGCTATCACAGAAACTTGAAATGAATGTTAGTCTTACCCATTCTTTAGATACAAGACTACAAAATATGCTTAAATACAAACCTCTAAAAATCATTTATACTGTGATTAAAGATTGAGCTGTTGGGCTGTGGGTTTTTAATGTATGTGTGATTTGTATACATAAAATACTGCAGGATGCTTGCAAGGTGCTGTTTAAACTGTGAAGACAGCTATAGTAAAATCTAGCACATGGGTAGAACTTCACATCAGTATGTCTCACAGCTCTGGAAAGTGCAAAACAAAATCAATTTCCTGGTGTTTTACAGAACAGAAGCACTTGGTCTACTGCTTTGCTTATCTGCAGGCTTGTGTACACTTCCAAGCTTGTGTTCCCTTTCCTGAGGTGAATGAGGGAGTTGCACTGCCTCCCAGGAGAAATGCATGCAGTGGGCTTTGTGCTCTTGGAGCCAGGACTAGGAAAATGCCTGGGCTACCTGCGAGGATTCCTCATCTCCTGCAAGACTGAGCACCCTTTTCCACTTCATAGTATAGACTCATCCTCTCTCTCTTGTGGTTAAATGAGAGATAAATAAGAAAATCATTGATAATATTTTGAGGATGGAAGATGTTATGGTAGTGAGGTTTCTGTGGCTTGCTTTTCTAAAAATCCACAGAACTGTGGACTGAAGGTCAAATCTGTTCAACAGCCTTCTAGGGAAGTCTTTTCACCATGTCATATGTCAAGTCAGGTCATCTATTTTTCATTCATAACATAAATTTGAGAAAATTAATAATGTTTTCAGCAGTTATTAGATATAACCTGGGAGACCTCCTATGTCTCCCTACTGAGGAATGTAAGTTTTCACAAGTAGTTTCCTGCCTCTCCTCTTCACATATCCTGCAGAGAAACACTTTTAGGATGGTTTATAGTGGGTAAGAGTGACTGTGCCCTGTCCTCTCCAGCTAACATTGTGGCTTGATTTTAGAGGTACCTATGTTACTCTGAGGAGAATAACTAGACAGAAAGCTTTCAGTATTACTCCTGATGACATATTGCACTTGTTATACTCTAAAGTGCCTTATGTCCTTCAAAAGCTTGGTACTTATGTCAGGTCTGTGCACCCAAGCTTTCCCAACTGGGCTATGTGGACATCCTCCCAGGGCAGCCTCCCACTGCTGCCATGAACAGATTTTGTCCATCAAAAGGAGCCCAGGCTTACAGAGTTCTACTAAATTCTACAGCATTTTTACCCAGAAGCCACTCAACTCATGGAAAGGATGCAGATGCAGACTTTGGAAGTGATATTTGTAAATCTTAGACATGCAGAGATCTTTCAATAGGAGTGACTTGGGAGAGGAAGCTTTATGTGAGGGAGATTTTAGAAAAATAAAAATTCCAGGCAGGTTAATTTTTAAAGACAGTTGGGCAGCTATATGAGCCTACTGAGGAATGTGGATCAGCAGTTATTTACATTGGGAAGGTGTATTTCAGTATAACTAATACAGCCCTGGGCTTGTCACAGAGCCAGCTGTCATGCAAACCTGCACCTCTCCACGGTGTTGTCAGTACTGCAAGCATGGCACAGTTGGTGTAGTGAATAGCACTACAGCACTAACTGTGAGTCTCATGGAGCATGAACCTTCATATAAATGTGCATGTACGTGCCTACAGATCAGGTATAAAATGCACATGTTGCATTATTATCTTCACAGTATTTGGCTGTATGTGAATTGAGGTACGTGTGATTGTATATAATAAGCAGCATGCCATTACTAACATTGATGAAATATGTTTCAAAAACTTTGTGGTGCTTTCTTAATGATAAATTTTTAACACATAAACTGTATGTGTGGAAGGTTTTCATACAGACTGTGGGAAGAATACAGTGATATAGTGCAGAAGCCAATTTACTAAAATGCAATATATCAGTCTCTTACTGCTTCCCCCAAATGGCAAATGCAATTAGGTTCTATATAACAAGCTAAGTGCTTGCCAGATTTTTGAGTTAGACTTAAGTGAATATAATAATTTGGTAACACTAAATTTGTGATTTTAGTATATTTTTAATAGTTCTAATCAGCCAAAGGGTGTTTATTCATAGATTTTATATTTTGTGAAGAAGCAAAAGAGGGGGATGAGTGGGAGAGTTTAACCTTGCAGTCTTTTGTTTCAGCTGCAAGTGAGTTTTTATAGCTAAGAAGCTCTAAAATATGCATTTGTAGTGAAGATGATGGCATCCTTAAGGATAATAGCAGAAATATGTCTACTGTACATTGAGTAACTGGGCTGTCATATTTCATTATGTTCTCATTATTAAAATCAAGCTCAGGATCCTGTTTTGTATAGTGACTAAATCAAATGTTTACTTATCCATTTCTTTAAACATGTTTAATATATTATTCACATTACCTCTAGCAAACTTTTTAACTGCATGTTTCCTTTTCTGGTTAATTTCATGTGGTTTAGTCATGCTTTTAATGGCCTTTAGAAGGTCCCTTGGAGTTCCTTCGATAACAAACAAGAAACAATCCCTATGAAAACATCAAAGACTAACATTTCCATTTCTCAGACCTTAACAGCAGGAAGCTTATTAGTCTAACAGCCAGACAGGGTCAGGTTTGCAATATTGTCTTGTCCTCAGCATTTGTATTTTTCAGGAAAAGACTGCAATAAATTGTGCTCCTGTGAAAACAGTTTATTGTAGTTTGTTTGCTGTAGCTTGTGCTATCTCAAGAATGTGAACATGGATAGAGAAAACTAAAATGCAATGAATGCAATTAAACTCAGCAACATTATCTTCAGAGTGTCTAATCATATATAATAGTACAGCAATCTATATAAACATGACTATACAGAGGATAAAACCTATATTTTCTTCTGAAACCAGATAAGCTCACTTTCTTAAGCTTAAAAATAAGCAGCATATATTTTCAATAAATCTGTTAACACTGTTGGGCATCTGTTAAATAAGCAGAGCTGCTGAGGGTTGCTTGAACAATCTGTGAAGGCAGAACTGATGATTTGAGGATCTGGGAAGAATTTGTTTCAGCTAA
The DNA here is from genome assembly GCA_013397555.1 of Urocynchramus pylzowi. Classification (NCBI taxonomy): domain Eukaryota; kingdom Metazoa; phylum Chordata; class Aves; order Passeriformes; family Fringillidae; genus Urocynchramus; species Urocynchramus pylzowi. Next base: position 155,200 of record VZRH01005214.1, read on the forward strand.
TATTTAGTACATTTGTCATTATATTAAAATGCAGTAAAGTGTTTTAAATTCTATTTTTCTGAGTCTGAACACGATTAGATTATTTTATCGCCTCTTGCTAAGTAATACCACTTCCAGTAACACTAGATTAATAAACTTCAGTTACAAAATATCTTTACTCTTCATAAATAGCAAGATAACAACAAGCAATTTATTTAATTTTGGCAAATTTTCTATAAATTGCATGTCTTCTATATTTACCAAAAAGCATGCTAGAAGATATTGATTATATTTTACCTTACTAAATACACATTATATAGAGCACTGCTTAAAAAGCCAGCATAATTATTTCCTTTCTTAAAGTATTGCACTATTGATTATTAACATTTCCTTTTATTCCAGCTCAGTTTGTAATCTAATAATGGCTAATTGTTATGTGCTACGCACTAGTTAATCTTTTGTGCTTTATTAATAGAGGATCATATTAAAGTGGCATTATATTAAACAAGTCTATAGGCATTTTTTTTTCAAAATAAGTTATTTTTCTTTGTTTTGTTTTTTAAAGTTACTTATTGGGAAAGTAAGACTTTTGCCATGTACAGTACTAGTTTGCATGTATTCATTTAAATACTAAAAACTGTAGTATGCTCGATCCATATCTGACTGCTAGGTTTCAATTGACAGCTGAGAATTTGTGACTGGACCATGAATCAAAACGGCAGGCATTTATACCCCAGTGCCAGTGAGGATACATTGGGAATTACTTGGCAAAGGTAACATTTTAATTATTTCCACCCCTACACTGCCTCTAAAAAAGTTGCATAGAGCGACAATATATGTTTTAGTGGGCCTCCAGAGGTATATGTGACAGCATTATGATCAAAATATGTGTGTAACATTTCTCCTAAGTGCATTCAGGTTATCCTTCATGTAAGCTGACTTTAGATGATCCCTTAATGTAACACCTGAAATAACATCATGCTGTCCTATGCAAAGGGTTTGTGAGTTGAGGGAAATACCAATCTTAGGCTTTAAAAATGTCATTTGCTCTCATATTTGTGGGACCTGATTGGTTAACAGAAAGAAAACGATGCTGTTAGAGGTACAGATAAGTATAATAATAAATGCCTGAGGTGGTGGTTGGTTTTGTGTAAAGAATGACTATATTATTCATAGAGACCAATTACCAATTGGCTAGTGTAGTTTCAGGTCATTAACATATACCTGAAGGTAAGATATAAATCGTCTTATTTTTCAACCAGATAACAGAAAAATTAGGGATGATTTACAAAAAAAAGAGTTTCTTTTTCTATGAGCCCACCCTAAACTCCCCCCCCACCAAATAAACCAAAGAATAAACTCCATTAACCTTTGATACATTATTAATTTATTAGATTTTACATCTCTTGGTATATAGTGGATTATGGTAACAGCAGAAGGTGTATGTTCATCTAAATAGGCATATAAACTAATCAACATAATTTTGATACATCAGTTTTCATCTTTTTCATGTACAGGATTATTTGCAGCACTCAACACTTAATGAGGGCTGTCCATGTAAAGCTTGTAGGTTGGGAGCCTATCAGACGAAGTATTAGCCACTCACTCATGAAATAATTTAAAATATTTTTTAGAAATTTATGTGTATATGAAAATATATGTACTTCTGAATAGTTACTGTAAGCATGTGTGTGAGTATAATTTATAGGTACTATATAAAAAATGACTTGATGCATTGTACTGATGGTATTATAGATTACTAGAAGTCTTGGGACTTTTGAGTATCAACTTGGAAGGAAAATTACTGAATTTGAAAATTGGTGCTGTTTAATCTGAAGTTTAATTTCTTCTGCGTTTCTTTTTATTTATTTATTTATTTTTAATTTTTATGAAACAGTGTTTTAAATCTGAAAGAACTGTGGTGGTAAAATAAGTCCTTGTCATTTCTTTCCTTATATATTAGAGAGTACAATGGAAAATTAGCTAATGGATTCACCTCATCTTCTCAAGGGCTGTGATTCACATTACAAATCCCCATCACGCAGTAATTGCCAGAGTTTTCAATGTACTGCCAGGAGTGAATCCAAACTGAGCTTTTATAGCACGGAGGGGGTGATTTATTCTCCCACTACAAAGTGACATTTTTCAGGGCATTGACAGGCATTAGAAAATTAAATCACAACAACCTATCTAGAAACATCCTCACATGGTTTTAATCAGCCATCACTCGAACCCCCCTTAAAGCAATTCTAGTTATACTGATAGAAGCACTGTCCTGGTGTTTGGTGAATTCTGTTTTTCAGTACCACTATACAACACCCTGGGCATACATTTTGAAAAGAAAGGAAAAATCATTCTATGTGATGATCAAGAAAACTTTGGTGGAGAATGAAAGCCTGTTCCACGATCCATTCGCTGTTGTAGACCACACTGCTTTGCAGATCACTCTCAGAATGCTGCCTGCCACTTTGGCCCTCCCAACAAACACAAGCACTGCCAGAAGAGCTTGGGCACAAATTCTGCCATGGGCATTTCATTAGAGGCCTAGGCTATGCCCCTTGCTCTTGGGTTTTGCACAGCCTTGAAGGACAAGGAAACAAACAGTACTGCCTAAGCAGATGGCTTTTAGTTGGGTTTCTAAATATGTCATTCTTCAAATCCCAGAGAAATGAGGACCTAAGAAGAGAAATTATACCTGCACAGGCTAAGGAGCAGTGAGCCTTTCTAACGCTAAAACTAATGTTAAAAAACAAGAATATATTGCAAAAGTAATTGTCACAAGTGGGCAAAGAAATATATCCCAATCCAAACCAGTTTATGCAACTCCAAATGATAAATGCTTGATTATGTGAATTCCTTAGATCTGCAGAGCTCAGTTTGTTTGTACTCAATCTCACCTTTTACATCAGGCTTTTGTGGTTAAGTATACTGATTTTTCAGAAGGGTTGTTGACTTCAGGAAGATGAAAAAGTTGGTATTCTCTCAGTGTTAGCTGCCCTGCCTGTACAGATACCAGGTAGCAGATATCGTCAGGTTGAAAGCTTTGTCATCAAGCATTGTTGGTGAACCACACCTTGGAAGTTTGAGAAAAGTGAATGACAAAAACCTTCTGTTATTTCTGTGTGTCTTTGTCTTATTAATAGTTGCCTGTCCCACCTCATGGTAGGTTCAAGTTTTTTTTTGTTTTATTTCCTTAGAAAATTATGTATCTGTTGGAATTTAAAAATTCAGATATATGACAGTAGTGGTCTGTATGCAAAGGGTGAACTTGGCAGAAAAGAAGAGAATATGAATAATATTAAACAAAAAAAGGACCAATAAGCCACAAAAACTTAGATCACCGATACACCATTTTCTACAAAACCAGAAGACTTGCAGTGAAAAATTATAACAAAAAATAGATTAATGCTCTACAGAGCTGAGTTAAACATTCTAGTATCTTTAAAGGAAATACTTATATTAAACATTCAGTGAACATCCTAAAAAAACCTAAAATAAAAAACCCATCCCAGTTATTTGGTGAAGTATTTAGAAGTAGTAATTTTTACTTTGCTCCTCATACCAAACCATCTACAGCTTTTGTTTGGATTAGTTTGATTACTTAGAACATTTAGGGTACATATTCTGTTGTTATATGACTTTTTGTATTTATTTATAAATGTATTTTTTTGTGTCTGCTGAACTTTGAACACCATTTAAACATATCAATAGGAATAAGCTCTCCAGTACTTTTATTATAATTTAGATAATTTTTTTGGTGTACATGCGAAGAAGATACTCAAAACCATTAAAAAAGCCCAAATCCTTATTTTTTTTTTATAACAGCAGTTCTGTTTTCCTAGAGACAGAAGGAAAGGGAAAGCTGTGAAAATCTGTAAGGCTCATTTGGAAAAATACAGTCTCGGTCACTATGTGAGGGCAAGAGTGGATGCAAAAAGTACACTTAAGAAATAAGTGAGAGGGAAAAAAATGGGGGGGTGTGTGTGAGGCTGATAGCATGAGTTTGATCCTAAATCTAAGCCACTCATTACACCATTGATGGTATTTCCAGTATAAATACTCATAAAAGCTGGCATGACAGGTCTCTCCTAGACCATGTGGAGTATTTGCAAGTCTTCCACAGACTGTTAGCAACTTTTTATTGCCAAAGTGTACATTTCAATTCAGCTATCGACAAATGTAATTTTATTGATATGAATTCTTTTAACAATCATTCTGCATTAACTGTTTAACATTACCTTTACCCTATCCAGGCAAATGGACTAGGCTAGAATTTCATGCTTTCATTCTGTTATCTTGACACATCAGCTTAGTACAACAGCTGGCTCATTCCTGGAGATGCTGAGGGGAGCACTGTTCTCAGAGTGCTGAATTTCTTTCTCAGCTGTGGCTGTGGGGTATTCAGCATTCCAAGCATCATTCCTCCCCCTCCCCCTCCCCACCCTCCCCACACCACTATGTGTTTATGCTAACAGTGCTGATAAGGCAATCAAATGGGATAATCTGATTTATCAGAGGGAGAAGTTGGAGGGGAATTGATTTCTGAAAATTATTGCTTTTGTAGCACACTATCTTGTACATGTTTGGTATTGAGAAAACATATAGCTAAAATTACACAGCCAGCATCGTGTCTGTGGAAGCACATTTTGGCAAACACAGACACCTGTTAGAGCAGTAGTTCATACACTGTGATCTGTGTCCCTCCCTCACATTCCTCTCCCCAGCAATGGTTTGGAATAAAAGTACCATTTCATTGCAATTTAAGAACAAAAAGGTTGAAGTTTCCTGAGCACAAAAATATTCACAGGGAGAAAATGTAATAATTTCATATCTTTATCAATTTAAATTACTAATTCTAATAGTTTTGCACAACTCTGTAATGCAGAATGATGTGCTGAACATTGTTTCCTTCCCAGCCAGGCAAACATCTTCTGAACACTTCCTAAGAAATTAGTTGTATTCAAGCCAGACTTGCATGCTGCCATCCCACAGGAAATGGGTCAGCAATCCATTAAGATGCCATTAGATAATCTAATTTGGAACTTAATCTCTAAATTAACCATGCTCCATACTTGAAGCATACTTGAGAGAAAGAAAAAAAGTTTATGTTTGAATCGATAGGGGAGCCGAAGCGTGAAGAAGGCTGTTTGTTTTTTCTGTAGCTGTGGTCACGTCTCAAGCCGTCTGGTAACCAGGAGAAACCAGACATGATGTAATTCCAGATTGAACTTGAACTTCAGGGACTTAGAATGGGGGAACAATGGACCATAGGAATCAATAATGTCCATTTTCCACATGATTATGTTTGGAGCTTTAAGTTAAACTTTATGGGAGAAGCAACAAGAACTGCAGTGTGACCAAAATGAATGAGTTGATCTAGAAGCAAGATGTTAAAATAAAGAAAACAACTTCAGTAATAATTTCTGAGCAGCACTGCAGATTCCAGCAGAATTAGAAAAGTTCTTGCTCTGCAGTGAACTGGTTGCCTGTTCTGAGATCTCTTTGTTCGCTTAGGTGGGACAAACTTAATCTTATGTTTCCTGTCAGATGATTTTTGGCAGCTGCTAGGGAAGGAGGAGCATGTTATAGAGAATTCCCAAATGTAAACTGTATCTTTAACCCCTTGGTTACTCCAGCTTTCTACTTCCTTATCATCTTACCTCCAATTGTTTCTTTTGAATCAGTAAAACTGATTTGTTTGGGGTTTATTCTGTTTGTTTGTTTGTTTGGTACAGTTAGGATTTTCTGCATTATTATTTAGTCATGCTAATTTGATAAACTTGTAGTTATATTTTTTTAAAGGGCTAAGGTAAAAATTGTAATGGTTTGAAATGAAAATAGTAATATTTGGGAAAAGAAAAAGGTAGTTCAGGTGTGTAAAGCTGAAAGTCAGTTTTTCATGGGCACTCCAGTGGACTCTGGTAACCAAGCACAACTTCTCCATAGTTTGGCTTGACTTGGTCAGAGCCCCCTCTGTGCAAGTGCATGTTTGAAATCTTCTGTTAGCCCTGTTCCTGCACCAAATTATCACACATGAATGGTCCAAAGCACAGCATGGACATGCACGATTTCTCTGGGCACTCCCTCTGTTGTGGGTATTCTTTGTTGGTAATAGGTTCTGTAGCCTCTTCCCGATCTTTGTGTCCCTTTTTTGTGTTACACTGCCACAAAAAGAAGTCTGCAGGGAATAGAATAAATAGTATTCTTATAGGAGATTTTCCTTTTCCCTCCTGTGGGCATAAATCAGTAGGTCTTTAACTCCTCTGTCTGCTAGATGGTTGATATGTGCCTGCTAAACTGCAAAAGTCATCCTAAACTAACCTGAGATACACTTCATGCATCTCTTGAAACAACTACTCAGTGTGGAGGTGAAATTTGGCAGTAACCTACAGATGCCAGTTCAGAATGGTAACAGAAGTCCCCCATTAAGTACATGTTAGAAGGGTGGTTATTCTTTTGGCAGAAATGCAGAAGTGGAAATTTAGCCAGGACACTGAGGATAGCAAAATTGCATTTCCAAAGGTCTTATGATCCAAGTAATTTAAAATGGTAAAACTCCCAGTATTTGCAGGGGCAAACACTTACTAGAGAGATAGAAGTTTCTTGCTTAGTATTTTATTGTCACTTCACTCAGCATTGATTGGAAGATATTTCTACCTTTTCTGTCCAAAGACTGACTTTGCAGGCTCTGCTCTATCTTCTGTAAGCTAGTGAGTTTATGTACATAATAGTAAAGCTGTAAGAAAGAAATACTGCTTTAGATGTACTTTCTGAATGGTAAAATACTCTTACAGACTTCTGAAACTGTAAAAGAAAGAAAGTAGTAACTGGTGGAAAATAAGAATATGAAAGATCTCCAAATTTATTCAGGTCAGATTAGATTTATTTTTTATTGCATTTTAGTTAATTGTTTAACATTATTATGCTCTTTATGTTACTATAACCTCCAAAGTGGACTGTATATATATATATATAAGCACCATTCCAGTAATATTTTAATCAGAGGTTCTTGAAAAAGCAATTATTATCTTTAAAAGGAAATCATGGCAGAAATCTTGATTGAATTAACATCTGGAAACTGTAATGGAAAGCGTAATGGAGAATGTTAACCCTGTAGGATGCTTGCAGAATTTTCCTTTACTGTTTTATTGCATTTGAACAGATAAATACATTATACTTCCTGTGGATAGAGAGGGAACTGTTGGCTGTATAACATATTTGATAGTCTAGCTATGGTGAAGAGACAACTGCTAGCAGTTGTGAAATCACTTAAAAGTGTGATGCTTCAGGAAGTTGGTCCTGCAACAAAGATGGATCCGAATCTCACAACAGACTCTCATGGTGCTTCTCATGTAATTTTCTTCAAAACTTAGCCTTGAGCAGTTTTTTTAGGTCTCACTTCATGTTTCCGTGGAAAGGCATTTATATCACAACTTCTGTCAGCAAATGGATAACAGATTTCCACAGGAGTAGTAAGCTGGAGAGTGAGGTAGACCTGCTTTATTCCACTCATAAAATACAAAGATTTCTTATCTGAAGGAGAAGCCACGTGGGCATCCTGTTACCTTCTGCAAGGACAAACACCTTGTCTCTGTTCTGGGCAATAGAAAGAATTTTGGCTTCCCTGGCTGAGGCACTTATTGGACAAAGGCAGAGTATTGCCTCTGGTTTTGTGAAACCAAGTGTTGAATTTTAACTGGGACTCACACCAACTGCTGGGTGGTATGGTGAAGGCAGAGATGTTCCCCCATTTCCTGCTCATGTGGGCACCCAGACAGAGTTTGCTTTGCAGCCAGAAGAAACTTCATTCCTGCTAGGATGTTCTGCAAAAAAAACCAAAACTGTGGATGGTTTCCATGGCAGAAGCTAAGCTCTGCAATACTCAGAGAGGTCCTTTCCGAGTGGTCTGGAGAAGGCTAACTGCTCCTCTTGCTTGGCTTCATGCTGAGGGAAGTGCTGGGGAGCTACAAAGCAGAGTATGGCTCATAGGGTACCTGAAAGTCCAACTGAATTTGCTATAAATGTAAGGAGAGGTCATGGGAATATTGGATAGACAGCCACATGCATGTAGCTTAGCAGAGCCTGTGTTGTGTGTTTGGTTATTCACAGTTGTGTCACAGCTGTTCTCGGAGCTCTGTGCTGTGACTAGGGCTGTTTTCCTCAATAGCTTTCATTCAGTTTTCTTCCTTTGTCTGCAGTAAGCCCCTGATGGTGCTACCTGGACTGGGGCTGGCCCAAGATAGAGTTACATCCACTTGAAGTATGATGTTATTTTCTGAACTACAACCAGAACTCATCAAGCCTCAAAAATAATGGCTTAGGAAATGCCAGCAAACAGAGGGAATGGGCTGTTCTTCCCAGCTGCTAGTGCAGCCAGACTCTGCCCAGTGTGTGTGTTTAGACCAGGACTTCAGCCACTTCCAGAGGTGGGGAAGGGGTGGCTGTTCCAGCCCTGCAGGCAGACAGTGTGTGGCTGTCTTAGTCCCACAGGTGCTCTGCTGCCTGCACCACCATCTCTTCTTCCATGGCAGAAGGCTTGGCATGAGCTTTAAGACAAAGGGCTTTCAAATTCCTGTGGGATATATGCAGTGTTATCATGGGTGATGTATTACTCCCTCAGGATTCATAAGTAGTACTGATAAATTTCTTTCAGTCTGCATTTTTGTCATGGCCATAATACAAGGTAGGAGGCTTGAAAGGTTTAAATAAACACCTATATTAAACTGGTAGGTCATATGGCAGCAACAGTCCTATTAGGAACTTGCTACAACTTATTTTTATTGAGCAGTTTCCATAAAAATCAAGATCTCTGTCTGGTATTTTGAAGTATCAGATAAAAATTTCACTGCAAATAGTAATTTGCTTTTATTCAGCACTGACTTGTTTCCTTCACCCAGTGCAGTTACTAGAAGGCTGGCAGCTTTTAAACAAAGCAAAAAGTCAAAACTGTATTTGTCCAATAATTGAAATGCACTATAAATCTTCAGAAAGATAACCTGGAGCCTGTGTGTTTAGCCTTTGCCACAGAAATTTTTTAAATAGAGTGTTGACCTCAAACAAAATTTATATTCTTTGAGTTAGTGCTGTGTTTTTTTGAAGTCACTAAATGCTGTAAATCCCATGTAACAGGACAGCAAAGAACCGTGCATTGTAAAACATATATTCAGACAGATCCTAAGCAAACAAATCTTTATTTTTTATTACTAGTTCTTATTTTTATAAATCCACATGCTTGGAAGCGTTTTGCTTTGTGTCTATTATTTCAGAATTTACTTCTTAACATCACTGAAATCCTAAGAGGAAGGAACAAAAAATGCATTTTAAAATAAATTGTGAAGGAAGATGAAGAATAAGTTGAAACAATTAAGCCACTTAAATGAAATTCTGGTAATGATTTTTTTTTCTTTTTGGAACATATTTTCATTATATCATCTTGGAAAAATCTTCCATGCTAAACAAGGTTTTGTGCGTGCTTCAAGATTTGTGGGGTAACTGTGATTTTTAAATTTCAAAAGGGTTTTTATTTTCCTCCAATAGCAGATTATTTTGGTAATTGTCAATAGAATTAAAACAACAAAAAATTAAACATATTATCTGATCTTAAATTTTTGAAAACAGCAATTTAAAAAAAAAAATTTCTGAAAATGTTAAGAATGCAGATTTTTAAGTCTTCTTCAAGAATATACCAAATTGGAGAAGAAGTCCAGCCTTATTGAAAAGTATTTGTACTTCAGACATTGAAAACATTAAGATATTAATATTTATTGTATTTTCTTAATAAAATAAGATTAGTCCTTCTCCTTTGGGAATATGGCCATTATTGAGACAAACAGGTCAGGAACTATTTCCACTTTTTTTGCTTGTGTAAAACACAGCACCTGAAATTAATCGCTAGGAGTTAGAACAGTGATTTAGCAAGTTTAGAGAGGTAAGTATTTTCAAACAGAACTAAGTGACAGAAGCTGTTCATACATTTTAATACAAAAGACATGAGAAACATGTCCCCTGGAATTCACAAAATAAGTTGACCACTTTTCAGCAACTGAAATGATCACAAAAGGCTGCCAAATGAAATGTAATTATGTCATGAACATTTTAAATAGATGAAAAAGATCAATTTTCTTCTTTAAACCTGATGCCACAAAAGCACATCTGCTTGTCTAGGAAGAGAGATTTGAAGAAATGGGCCAAAAGATATAGAGAGAAGAAAACTTTTTGCCTCCACAATACACATGTTGAAGGGCTTCAGATGTGTTATCAGGAAACTCATTAGCCTAATCCCAGAGTATAATCCCAAGGAAGCACTTATGTTTGTGACAAACACTGGAAAAGATCAACACAATGAAATGCAGAGGAAGGGTGTGTTTGCATGCTGTATGTCCAGTGCTGGTATTAGCTCTTTGGCAGTGATGTTGGCTTAATGATGCTGTTTTTCTTCTGAATAAATGTGACAAAACTTTCCCTGAAGTTATAGAATCATATATCTTAGGATAATTTGGTTTGGATTTCTGGGTTGCCAGAACCACATCTAAGGAAAGGGCTGCTCAGGCTACTGGGTACCAGCAGATAAGACCCATCTTTGAGTATCCATCTTTCAAGTACTACTGATTCGTGCCTGGTGAATCTGTGAATGTCATTGGGACTTCAGCCCCTTAGTGACAGAGTTATTTTAAAATGATGACCTAAGTTCCTAGTCATTGAATCGTCCTTGAAAATATTTTCTTTCTCAGAGGCTTGTTGAAAAAAATATGGTACTCGCTGTTAACTTCAACTCATGGCTACCCTTGTCTGCAAGTGTTTAGATGATTGGATCCTGTGTTAGCTGGTGTTTCTGAGGCTGACATTTTTATGCAAAATTTTTTTAAAAAGCAGGTTTTCTGAACATAAAAATCCTCTGTTCCTATGGGCATCTGTGCATCTCAGAGGCCCATCTTGGGATGGTGACAAGATAAACTGCTGTGTTGTAAGAGTGGGTGAAATTTCACAGGATGCTGAACCACTGAATCTGTATGCTGTATTCTTGAAAATAGAACACCTGTGGTATATTTCACTAGCTCTTAAATGATATCCATTACACAGTATAGTGTCATTTGTATGGTTTAGTTGTGTCTGCTCTATATATTTGCATCTGAAATTTTTGGGGGTTTTCATAAACAAAAAGACCACTTAGTGTAACTCAGGAGTCATGCAACTTGCTACCGAGTTCAACACAATCATTTTTCTTTCAAACAACTCATACTTTCACAAAGAAAATTAGGAAGTAGAATCTCAAGTTACATTCACAAATTTTCTTTCCAACTTTATCTTAAGTAGTGTTATTATTAGTGAATATTAGCTGGACCTTGATTCAAATTCATTGTATACATGTTTAATTTATGGTTTTTATTCTTTCTCTTTCCCTCTTTGTCTCTTTCTTCTTTTCAACAGTCCTGGTACCTGGGCTAGCTTGGTTCCTTTCCAAGTATCAAATAGGACACCGATCCTGCCGACAAATGTCCCAAATTATGGTTTGAACATAATTGGAGAGCCTTTCCTTCAAGCAGAAACAAGCAACTGAGGGAAAAAAAATTAAAAGCAAAATTAAAAAAAAAAAAAAAAAAGAAAAAAGGAAAAAGAAAAGAAGACAGTATGAGAAAAGAACCTGAAGAAAGAAGAACAAAAATAGACCAGCAATTGCAGCTCATACAATCACTAATTCTCTTATGGTTGAAACTGAAATGATATACAAAGGGTCGATGATATTTCACTGATGAGTAGAATGCAGCTCCTCCTAAGTAGCCTTTGTTATATGAAGTCCGCTGGGAAATAGATGTTCTGTCTCTGACAATATATTTTAACTGACTTTCTAGATGCCTTAATATTTGCATGATAAGCTAGTTCTGTTGGTTTAGTATTCTTGTTGTTTACGCATGAGATCACTATTCCTGGTTATCTCACAAAACAAAGGCTAGGCAGCAACAGCAGAGCTGCAGGAGGACGAGGGCCGTGGGCCAGCCATTTTCTCAACAGTCTGATTTCTAAATGTTTTAAAAATAAGCTCTGTAGCCTTTAGTTATCAGTATGGATTTATTAAACTTTGGCCCTTAATTCAGCCTTTTTCTAGTGTGTTATGCAGTTTGAAATTTTCAATCAGTATGAACACACAGGCTCTATGGAAGAAATGCCTCTATGCAGGTAAAAGTGTTATCTTCTCATGCAACAGTAAAAAAAAAGAAAAGGAAAAAAATGACATTTTCCCCAGTAAAGAAACACTTACAGAGGCAAGTGCAATTTAAAAATCATATCTAAGAGGTCATCACTATAAGTCCTTCAGCCCTTGGACTCTAAATTGAGGGGATTAAAAATAAAAATAAAAAATTACTTTGAACAAACTTATTTCTCCCCTCAGTTTTTGAGGGCATTAAAAGGCATTACGTCAAGACAAATCACGTCCTTGAGAATAAGAAATCTATGGAAACACAGCACTTATGTTGGTTTAGCTGCTGCCTCCACAGAGGGGTAGGATTTATTTATTTAAAGTTACTTGTTGCATCAAGAACCCATAGGGTTTACATGTTTCTGTAAAATCTACATCATAGAGACAAAGACATAGGCAAATCCATGTCACAAGGGCAAAGCTTACCGTTTACAAACTGGTAATACCAGGATGGGGATATGTTGTATTTAAATAATGCACTCTTAATGTAAGTCTAATTACAGGGTGCTGTAAACTTGCATGGTGCTTTCAGAAGTTAGCCTTGTTCAACAATTTTCACATATTGACAGAAATATAACGTGCATGGGCAGACATTTTGCCTCTATGTCTCTTTAAAAATTTAAAATACTCTTTCCAGTAATCCTAATTTGCACGAAGATATAATGTCCACATTACGTGCCTTGCCTTGAAATCTAAAAAACGGAAAAAAAGAAAAAAAGAAAAAAAAACTACAAAAAAATTGACATCACTACACTTGTTTTGCTGCATTTATTATAATTTTAAATCTCTACCATTTTTATGACAAAATATTTTGTACTCCAGATGCGAAAAATGTGTGACATCATGGATTTTTTAGACAGTTATACCTTTATCTCACATTTATAGAGCATATCATGGCTGTGTATAGTTGCCGCTTAAGAATTGTAATCGACCAGCAATATTTTCAGTATTTTGGTGTTTTTTCTATTAACCTTTCATGTTTTTCATCTTCCAATTAATATTGGGGGGAGGGGATACAAATTTATACGAATTATGCAATACCAAGTTTTGCCTATGTAGGTAGTGCTTTTAGCTGTATTGGTTATTATAGGTAAGTACACAGATTTAAAAAAAAAAAATAATGTATGCTTTTTTTGTTTGTTTTAATTGACCAAAGTGGGTACTGCTATTTTTGCAGTGTGATGAGGTCCTTTTCTGTACTGAGAGGTGGACAGGGGATTTTTTTTTATACATACATATATATATATTCTGGGGTGGGGGGGGAGGATTTTTAACACTTTACAGTGTAGCTGTGAAGCAGTGCACCCTTAGCCAGGCAAGGGCTGCAAAGCAACTGTTCTGCCTACTGTGACAAATTTTCAAATAGGTTCCCTCTTTTTAACTTCCCACCTGGGGTGCAAGCTGAAATCATTTCTGGATTTAAAAAATAAATAATGAATTCTGTTGGAGGCAGACTTGACTTGAGGAAATTGTTTTACTTAAAGGTTTTTTTCATGAGAAAGAGAGATAGACAGAGAAAGAGGTCAAGACCCACAGTGAGATGAAACCTTTTCCATTCTGGCAAAGATAATGCATCCTGAAGTATTCGTGTTAGAAAATGTTTTTAGCTCAGAATGACAAAGACATTTACTTTGTCTAGGAAATGCAAGTACAGGGCCAAAATCTTTGTTGGCATAATTCCACTGACTCCAGTAGACTCTGGAGGTGATCAAGCAGAGAATTTGCCCCCCTTACTCTGCTTGACTTTTTTCTTGTACATAGTGTTTTTTTATATGCCACTCCCCTCTCGCACTGCCATGTTTCTTAATTCAGCATTTGAATTACAATTACAGGCTGAATTACAATTTTCAGCCTGGTTGGGCTATGTCAGAAATTTGCAGTCTTCTCATAGAGATCCGATGGAGACCTCTGGGGTGTAGTGGAGAAGAAGTTTCTTCACACAAGGAATTAAACCATGGTGGAAATAAAAGTGTGTTTCCAGTAAAATCCCATTTTTCTGACCAGTAATGGGCCTGTGGCTGGTGATCTCTTACACACCAGGGATCTTTGCATTGTATGCCTCCACACAGGATGAAATTTTCTTTAAAGTACAGTCTTCTACTAGGGTGAAAGCAGAGGAGCATATAGTCATGTGGAAGGGAAAATTCATCCCATTGCAGTTGTCTCTGCACTTTGGAGGTTTTCCTACCCTGGGGCATCCCAGAGGTGCAGCTCCAGCAGCAGCTGCCCCAGTGAGCCCTGGTCAGGGGTGTACCACCGTCAGCCCCTTCTGGCTCCAGCTGCGGGTAAGAGCAGTAGTGGTGGCACATCCCCATGTCTCCAGGAGGAGAGAGTGTGTAGGCAGGGCTTAGTGGCTACAGAGATGGGAATTGTAGGAAAATAAACCTTTGAGATTTAGCTAAACTGGAGGGAAAAAAAAAAAAGAAAAAAAAAATAAAAAGATAAGACACTGATGCAAAAAGAAATGGGGGGTTCTTTGGTTCTTTTTCAGAGCCCTGCAGTAAGTCAATTTGTTTGCTAAACACATGGCAAAGTCTGCTAGACCCAAGCACAATGCACCTCAGGCTCTGGCCTGGTAAAACAAAGTATGTGCTGTCCTTTACACATGTCATGATACAGAGCAGTTTGGGAGCAGAGCTGTGCTGGGGGCATGTCCTTGATTAGTTCCATTAACAAGGTGTTCTCTGAAAGCTTTTAATACCACATTGGGACAAAACTGGAACAAGTTCAGGCTTCAACATGAAATTTTCCAGAATGGTGATTGCCTTTTGTAGGAAGATAGATGCCCTTAAGAGAGCTTTTTTTTTTTTTTTTTTTTAAGTCTGGCCTCCTGTATGAAAAAGATCTGAGCTTAAAGATGCAAATTTTTAGAGAAGTAAACTCCTTCTTTAAACTGGGCTATTCAGCAACTGTGGGTTTTTGTCACCTGCCTCTCTAATAGAAAAGCCTGCTTGGAAGATAATGAACTTTTCATTTACAGTATGCTTGGTTTTAGGTTGGCTTTGTTGGTTCTTTTTTTTTTTTAAGCTCAGCAGTCAAAAGATTAAGATAAGACTGAGAACTCAAATCCAGTCTTTGGCCTCCTCCTTCACCAGGAAGTGTATTCTGACTAAATTGAGCCACCCCGTTCTATGTGCACTGTTCTGCCTTTATTAAGTTGCTTTGCAGCCCTGGCCTCATGGCTGTGCCACTGAAGTGTGTTTCCCCTGGAGTGACATGAACGCTTGAGGCTTGACTAAGGAAAAAAAAAGGCAGTGAAGGAGACTGTACATAAAGACATGGCAAAAATATTAATTATAGCAATATAGTTGTGGGGTGATGTTCAGGTGGGCAGCTCCATTGAAAATATGTGAATGAGTTTGTGAAGCTGCAAGTAGCAAGAAGAAAGGATGATCTTCTGACTAAACCGCCTACCTTGTAGACAGTAATTTGTACACTGTATAGTTTTGTTAAGAATTTTTTTTTTAATTAAAATACCCTTGTTTGTAAAGCTAACTTTTTAACAATTATAATGGAAATGCATTTCCATTTTTAAACAAGAATATTCTTTGTTTAGAAACTGGACTTGGGTTAAAACTCTCCAGTTTCTTAATTTATGTATTAAAAAAAAAAAATCTGTCCATTTTAGGAGTTATTTCGCATATTCCTGTGCTTGAAAAGCATAGGTTACTAATCCTTTAAAAATGTAAATGGAGAAAATTATATTTTATGAAGGTTATTTTGTTGTATTTAGTATTGGAAAAGTTGGTTTTCAGAGCATTTCAAAATGTTGGAAGCACCACTGTCTTTTTTATTAGTGTATATGGCCTTTAGCAAAAGTTTTTGTGATTGTTACATGATGGTATTTAAGATTAGGTTCACAGAGCTATTCAGGATAGGCAGAGAGCTAAAACAGTACTTAAGTCTCACACAGCTGTGTCCTCAGGGAGCAGAATTTTGGATTTGCAACTTGTAGCTTCATAAGGACTTAATGAAAGAGATTGCACAAAGACATCTGTGACACCGGAGTGTGTTCTGTACCTAAACCTAAATTATGTGTACTGTGTGAGATTATGAAGGCTGCAGAAAGTTATCCCATATTCAGTGTACAGTTTTCATTTTTAATGAAAAACTCTCTAATGTTGCTGGCAGTAAGGCCCCAAGCATGACATCCTTTATGGTTTACATGATCCTGTCAAGGTCTTTTGTTAACGTTAACCAGCTGTATGCTCCTGGATTTTTTTATTGTGTTTCTATAGAAAACTTTAGGGGAAAAAAAGAGAGTAAAATCCCATGCCAGCTAATCAAGTTAAAGAGGAAAGGCTCAAAGCTGAATGTTCTTCTCCATGCTGAAGGAGCTGAAAACCGCCTCCTTCTTATTTGCACTTTCTGCTAGTTCCCCAGTTTTATTAATTCCTCAAAATTGTGTGGGTGTGGTGGAGCACTGCAGTTGGAGGATAACATGGACCACTGATTTTGCCCTTTAACCCTGCACAATGACCTTTGCATCAGCCAAACTTATTGCCATGACAACTCTTTGTACTGTTTCCATGCCACAGCTCTGTTGGTCACGTTGTCAATAGTAAAGGGGACAAGTTGGAGACGGTCAATTTTTACTTTTTTTTGTTGCAATTTTTTCTTCAATGGTTGTAAGTAGTTGTTTGGTTTTTTTTTTTTTTATGATAAAAGGGTTCACTAGTTAGTACTCTTTAGAAATATCTGTGTGTTGCAATTCAGATGTATGTTGAATTTGTGAAAAGGGCTTCAGTGCCACTAGCATCATGAGTAGAATAAGCCTTTGATACTTTCATTGCATGATACCATAACAGTAAAACAAAAGGTGGCCTAAATAAATGGAGAGGAGTGTGAGCTAGTGACACTAAAGCCAGTCTTTGTATTACTGTATTTTTGACAGAATGATTTTGAAAACTGTGCTACAGGGACTGATGTGGCAAATGTATCTCTATATGCAGAAGGAAGTTTTTTAAGAAGTATGGCTTATTATGCATTTTTCATTGAGGGCATTGAAGTTGCATGGACTGATAGAAGTTGATGCAAAATAAGAAAGAAACAAAAACCAGCAAAATGTTTACCAAAAAACTCAAACAAATGAGCAGTGCCTGTTCAATTTCACAGTCTCTGTTGAGTTCAGTTGTAAATATGTTTCAGATAACATTTTCTTCAAAAATAATCTCTACAACATTGTAGAATGTGAGGGGTTCCTCAATCCCAGGCATAGGCTTCTCAAGAGCTGCATTAGATTATGTCTTCATCAAGCTGTTAATTTGTGCTTATATCATATAGAACTTTTAGTAATCTGGGAAGAGGCACCCCATCTCAATGATATTTCTCTGAGAAAACTTTTGTAGGGCTGTGTGTTTCTTTAGATACATTTAGTACAACTGTAGGTGACAAGTAGTCAGTTATTGCTTGCTAGCTACATACCAGGGTTGATCCATTTTAAAACTTTTGGCATTTTTTCCCATACTGTAGGCCATAAATCCTGAAGGTTACATTTTAATTAAAAAGAAGGTGTGTGCAGAGTCCTTGTGTAATGAACCTTCACTAGTAGGATGCATTACAGTACAGCTACTTAATTTTGGAATTAGGGCCCTCTGGCATCAGACCTGATTTTAGCCTGAGTGTTAACAAAGGTTTTTATTGTGCCTGGTTGGAGGATAAAGTGTTCTTTCTGGTACTTTTTTTTTTTTTTTTT